>CM039730.1:18633228-18752210 GCA_022539455.1 Dendrobium nobile | reverse complement strand
TTTTTCTAAGTATAGATTGTACTATACAAACGTAATTCGTACATGCCTTCTTGAGTACAAAACAGACGAGTTCTTCGTCTCTTAAAAAGAATTTTTCTAAGTATAGATCATACTATATGAGTACAGTTCATACATGTCTTCTAGAGTACAAAATTATGAGGTCCATTTTTGTCCTGATTTTTCGTCCCTACAAACTTGATATTTGTTATAACTGGTCGTACCAGATGATATCATCATCGTACGTATGCCGATTAGAGTATGAAGTGGATGGGTTTCTCTTCGTCCTGACAAAGGTGAAAATTTTTCTAACTATTCATAGCAGATGAATATAGTTCGTATCGAACGATGATCATGTATGAAATGTTTTCATACTGATTCACAATAGGTTCGTACACAATAGTTTTTAAACTATTTGTACATACAAAATATGATCATACTGTACGATCGTGTATGCTCAAAATTAAATTTTTTTGTTTTCTAGATGGTTTTTCGCGTCTTTAGTATAAAAGGTTCATTAAAACTGATGTGAAAAAGTCTTGTCTTTATGATTTTTCAAGGGTAATTGAAAGAGAGAGTATTTGAGAGAGATTTCTTGCAAGTGGAGTGTGAAGTGTTCACAAGGTTACTCAAAGGTAAGGATCTCTTTGTGATTTTGGTTGTCACTCTTCTTCTTGTATTTCTAGATTGCTCGTGAAAAGATCTTTGAAGAAGATCTGATTCTCTTCCGACACTTGGAGAGTGTGAATAGACGACGGTTCTCTGCCGACACTTGGAGAGTGTGAAAGGATGATGGTTCTCTAACGATACTTGGAGAGTGTGAATAGACGCGGTTCTCTGCCGACACTTGGAGAGTGTGAAAGGACGATGGTTCTCTACCGATACTTGGAGAGTGTGAACAAACGACGGTTCTCTATCGACACTTGGAGAGTGTGAAAGGATGATGATTCTCTGTCGCGCCGGGGATTGGTGGAAGAGAGGTTTTGTAAAGGCTTCTTCGCTTTGCTGTGGTGGCAAAAGGAGAGACACTTTTGGTAATAGTGCAATACCTGAAGAGGGAGTCTTCAGGGAGTGCATGTAGGTCGTGTTTGACCGAACCACTATAAATCTTTGGGTTGTTTAAATTTCTGCATTTTATTTACTACAAGTTAAATTTATTGTGATTGAAAAGTTCTTTTAAGACTTTAATTAACTTGCTACAAAACTCAAAGGTTTTAAAATTTTAAAATCCAAGAGTAATTTTTAAAATTATCAATTCACCCCTTCTCTTGGATAGCCTTAGGACATTAGCTTAGGTTTAATAACCTATTCAAGATTCAACAACAAGAAGGGTGAGTTCCATTCCACTCCACATGTTTTTGAAGGATAAAGGTAGTGGTTCTAGTTTTGTAGCAAGTTTTGTGGTAGGGAGGCCTTTTGGGAGTGGATAGAGAGAGCTTAGTAGTTTTGTTACACCAGCTCTAATTTAGGTACGTGCATACAATTAATCATAGCATGAGTTTTGAGATGCTCCATATGTTATTACATGTACGATTTATTTGTTTAATCATTATTTTCATAGTTTCTCTCATTCTAAAGCTAGCCACTTGTTTATATATTATACTTCTCTTTTGTATTACTACCTATTACTATGTCTGTTACTTTACCGACTAGAGATAGTTTGCTAGCAAGTAGGATATGATTTTGTGATATAAAAATAGCTAATAAAAAGTGGAGTTCTAGTATGATCATGTTACCCATATATGAGTTTGATGTTATTTTGGGTTTGAACCAATTGAGTCGATATGAAGCTCAAATGGATTGTCTGAAGAAAAGAGTTAATCTATTTTTGGGGAGTGAGAGCAATTTCTTTTAGGGATTTAGAAGTCTTCTATTATATCTGATTTCTTCTATTAAAGTAGACAAGTTATTGAAGAAAGGTTGTGTAGTATTTTTGCCATCTATTTGGGATTGTAGCATGGACTCTCGATCTTTTTCTAATGTCGAGATAGTTCTTGATTTTCCTAATATATTTACTAAGTTAGTGAGTCTTCCTTTGAATAAGGATATTGAGTTTTATATTGATTTATATTTTAGCATACCTCTTATATCCAAGCCTCTATATAGGATGGCACCTAAGAAGCTTCAAGAGATAATTTTTGGCAATTTCATTCATCCTAGCGTGTCTTCTTGGGGAGCACCTATTCAATTTATGAAGATGAAGGATGGTATGATTTGTATATGCATTAATTATAAGGAACTGAATAATGTTATTATTAAGAATAAGTGCATATTCATTGCCAAATATTGATGATTTATTTGATCAGCTTATAGAATTTTAATTTTCCTTAAAATTATTTTTAGATATGGATATTATTAATTAAAGGTGAAAGAGGCTAATGTCATAAAGATTTGTTTTAAAACTCATTACATACATTATGAGTTCTTATTCATGCCTTTTGGGGTGACTAATGCACTGATAGTTTTCATGATATGATGAATTAGGTATTCAGGGAGTACCTGGATGAGTTTGTGATCATTTTTTATATGTCATTCTAATTTTTTCTACTTTTGAGAAAGTTCATGTGGTGCACTTGAACATTATTCTAGAGACTCTAAGGCAACATAATTTATATGCTAAATTCTCTAAGTATGAGTTCTAACTAAAGATTGTTTCTTTTTTTTGGACATGTTATGAGTAGTATAGGTATTTTTATAGATCCGCAAAAGTTTAGGTTGTTGTTGATCTACCAATAAATACGATTGTATTTGAGGTACATAGCTTTTTAAGAATGATTGTATATTAAATAAAGTTGGTGAAGGAACTTTCTAAGATTTTTTCCCCTCTACAAGACAAACTCAAAACTTTGACTTTTATCTGGACATCTAATTGTTAGGTTAGCTTTCAAAAACTAAAGGACTTTTTGACATTGTTCTAATATGACTCTTCCATCTAGTACAGAAGCATTTTAAATATTTAGTCATGCATTAATTAAAGGACTGGGATGTGTTGTGATATAGCACATAAAAGTTATAGTATATTCCCATAGATAATTGAAGCCATATGAGAGAAACTCTCTAACACATGATTTGGAGTGTACTGATGTTGTATTTGTATTAAAGATTTAGAGACACTATTTATATGGAATTAAGTGTGAGATATTTACTAATCATCAAAGCCTAAAACATATATTCACTCAGAAGGATTAGAATTTATGTCAAAGGAGATGACTTAAGTTGATTATAGATTATAATTTGAATATTCAGTATCAGTCTAGTAAGTTGAATATGATAGAGAATGCTATGAGTTGGAAGCCTTATAGAATATTGAGCATTCATCTTACTTTTGATGACCCTCTATTTTAGATATGGAAAGGCTTGAGTCAAAGGTGATTTTTTCTATTGATTAGGATTCTATCATTCTAGCTCATATGATTATTTAATCTGCTTTACAAGAAAGTATTCAAAAATCTCAAAAGTCGGATCCAAAGTACATAAAATTAAACAATCAAATCAAGTCTAGTAAGAAATATGAATTATAATTATTGAAGTAAGATATTATTTTTTGTAAGAATATGTTATGGTGTTCCAAGTTCTAGAGGTTGAGATTAGTTATTCTACATGAAGCTCATTATTTTGGACACACTATTCATCCAGGAAGTAATAAAATGTATTAAAATTTGAAAGGTATGTTATGGTGGACTGGATTGAAGAAAGATGTGGTAGAACTTATTTCAAAATATGAAAACCTATAAATTCTTGAAAGTAGAACATCAACAATTGAGAGGCGTTCTGTACGAGTTGCTTATTCTAGATTGAAAAAGGGAAAAGTAATGATAGACTTTACTATGGCATTTTGTAGGTTAAGATAGGGGCAAGATGACATCTAGGTCTTTATAGACAGTTTGATGAAGAATGCTCATTTTATTTTGATTTGGCAGCCTGATTTAGTGCACATGTTAGCACATGAACACGTGCAAAATTACACAATTATATGGGATAACAAAGGTGATACTTTTTATATAGATGTCTATTCACCTCCAGATTATGGAGGGATATTTAGAAGGGTCTAGGCACTAAATTATATTTTAGTATAGCTTTTCATCTATAGATTGATAGATAGTTTGAGAGGATTATTTAGGTTCTGAAGACCTTTTGAGGCTATATGTTCTAAATCTTGGTGGTAGTTGGGAGGATCATATTCCTATGACTGAGTTTGTCTGTAATAATGGTTTTCATTCAAGTATAAGTATGTCCCGTTATGAAGCTCTGTATGGTAGGAAATGTAAAACCCCACTATCTTAGCTAAGGTGGGAAAAGGAATCTAATTGGGCTAGCTCTAATAAATGATGCTATTGAAAAGATCCATTTGATTAGGGATATATTAAAGGCTATACTGTTACACTCCATGATCTATATTAAAAAAATTACATTTCTTTCATTTTAATCATTTAATTAGTGCTTACCATTAAACAACAAAAACAAACACGAATGTATTTTTGATAGATTTAAGAGAGATAAAATTCATAGAAATCAAAATAATTGAAAATAGAAGTAACAGATTTGTCACTTATAATTAATATAATAAACTCTATAATATGAATGACTAACAAAAATGAACCAAAGGCTTTTCTCTCTCCTTTCTCTTATTCCCCTCTTTTAATTTCTTCCTAGCCAAACAATCAAGTGAGGAAGTCAGTGGGGAAAGGCAAGGAGATATATATATATATATATATATATATATAATATATATATATATATATATATATATATATATATATATATATATATATATATATATATAATATATATATATATATATATATATATATATATATATATATATATATATATATATATATATATATATATATATATATATATATATATATATTGTTCATGGCCTAGCATCGTAATGATCACTAGATGAGTGCCAAAGTGTGCTACTTTAGAATAAAAAAATTATTCACATATTTAAGTTATTACATATACAAAATAGACATAAATAGTATTATGATGCCAAGTACTGAGAAGTAGAGTTTTAAGTGAGAGTATTCATATATGTGAAAATTGAAAGTTCATTCGGGTTGTGTAGCCCTTATGAACTAGCCTGAGGCTAAGCAAGAGGGGGGAGGGTGAATTGATAGTTTTAAAATATCTTTAAAAAATAGGAAATTCTTTTTGAAACCTCTTTGAGTATTTTAAAACAAACATGATCAACCCTTAATGTAAAAGTGATTACATAAATAAATTAGAGATTTTAACCATACAATCAACCACAGAAAATTAAAGCACGGAAATTAAAATGTGGTAAAATAATAAGAAAGAATACAAGATTTATAGTGGTTTGGTCAACGCGACCTAAGTCCACTCCTTGGAGACACCCTCTCCAAGTATTGTACTAAACCTTAAGTGACTCTCCTTTTGCTCCCACATCAAGGTGGAGAAACTTTATAAACTCTTTCCAGCATCCTGGTGAGGCAGAGAAACTTGAATCCTTTTTTATCCTTCTTGTAAAGATAAAGAACCTGTAATCCTTTTACTCTCCTGGAGTAGGCAGAGAACCTGATCTAATGTTGATGATCATCTCCCTAGAGCCACCAAGGATCTAAGGATGAAGCTTGAAGAAGATGAACAAATCCTTGCTTGGAGCAACCTTTGTGATTCCCCTCACAAACTCAGCCTCATAAGATTCTGCCTCTCTCTCTCTCCAACTCACCTTCTTCTTCTCTATGCTCCCTTAGGTTAGAACTTTAACAAAAGATTTTTCAAAGGACAACTATATAAGCTTAAACAGAAGAGCTCCAAAAGCCCTAATTTCAATTCCGCACAGCTTATCATCTAAGATGATCGATGATTAGTATAAATATACTTTATCAGTCAGGATGATTGCCTTTGCTCTATATAATCAATCCAAGAATTTGCATAGATCATCTTAGAAGATTATGCTATTGTCCGAGATAATTAGTTCAATATGGGTGGCAATCAACAAATCTTTCCATAATAGTCTCGGGATGTCATGGATGATCAACCTAGACGATTAGAGGAAAATCATGGTTTTTGTCTTGGACGATAGGTAACATGTAATAGAAATATGATAGATCATCTAGGATGATCATATTTAATTATCATGTACAAACTGATTGAATACTTTAACCATAATTACTCTTCTAATCAGCAGATCAATTTAGGCATGATTGTCTTGCATCATCTAGGATGATGTCCATAGTTTGGGATGATTAGAAAAAATTATAATTTAAAAAGCATGCCTAAAATATGATTGGCGGCTGAATTTCATACATATAATGGATCATCTTGGATGATCTGGATCATCCAATACAGTTAATTAATTATCTCATCTTAACAGGATGGCCTAATTATAGTTTCTATTTTTAACTGATTGTCCAGGATGATTTGAACTCATCCTGTACGATATTATCAAAAATCGAAAAAATTTAACTCACCAATTTTCTCCATATAAGTGTGTGTCTGCAAGGTTACTTAGCTTCAAGATCTATCATGGTACATTTGACTCAAGAAAGGTTAAAAATGCATTAGAATAGAAATTACAGACTGACTCAATCCTAGTCTACCGGATCTTAAGTTGATTGATGTTCCAAGTGAACTTATGGACCAGAAAGGTTAGTGAGCAGGTAAATAAAATAGATTTGCAAGAATAGCATAGCTAAAAAATAATAATGTTTATTATCATCAAAATCACAGTATTTGGGTCCAGATTTGCTGCAACCTCCTCTTTTCTTATGAAAGTAAGCATTGTTGTTAAAAAAAATTAAAAAAATTTCAAAGCAAGGAAAATAACTTTTTTTAATGAGACATAAAAAAAAAGAACAAAACAAATTTAACTAAAGCATATGAAAATTAAAAAAAAATAAAAAAATAAAAATAAAAAACTAAGGCATAAGCAAACAAAAACAACACACTACACTACTCTCCCTTTTGACATCACAAAAAGGAGGAAAAAATAGTAGAAAAAATAGAATAAAGTATAAAACAAAGACCAATACAAACATAGAATCAAAAAGACTGAAAAACTAGAGGGAAGAAAAAGATAAATTTCCCAAATAATTAGATTAAAAAGTATTAAGAAATGAATTAAAAATGCCAAAATAAAAAAATGGTAGAATAATCAATCTTGTTAACCTCAGCTTGGACCCCTTACAGGGTAAAAAATATTTTGAGAATAAAGATTTTACTCTGAAAATAAATTAGATAAGAAAAGTGATATGTTCAAAACTTCATTCCAAAAAAAAATCTGATAAAATGTTATATCAAAGTAATTAGTCAAAATCATAGGTTTAAACTACTAAGTGTTTGAAGATATCAAATGACACATGAATTCTTCTAAGATTTAAAGTTTTGAAAGAGAAGAAAATTTATTTCTTTATTGACTCATTTTGTGCCTCTTATTAGTTATTTAGCACACTTTGTGTATCTTTTGATTTTTGATGCACTTTGTGTATCTTTCAATTATTTGGTGATCATGGCTCATCTTTTTAGTTTTCTTTTGGGCTCATTTTATGCCTCTTATAATTTTTGTGAGCTAGCTCCCTTTCAAAATCTTTGAAGGCTATCAATTGTAAGAATATCTTTCAGATATATGAGAAGAAAAACTTACTCTCTAATATAAGGAAGAATAAACTACAAATCAGAGTCATATTCATAAAATAAATGTAATAACCTGATCAAGAAAACCTAAAAGTGATTTAATCACTTTAACATTATTCATATGAGATAGATTACTGTAAGAAGATTGAAAAGATCTAAATTTCAAAGTCCAACTTTTAATTAAAATAGATTTTTGCTTCAAAGATAAAATTACGCGTCTAAAGGAGTTAGAGGAAGAGAAATAATCAATGATGTTTCTTCCTTTAACTGATTTAGGGAGGTCAATCTTCTTTTACAAATTTTTAAAACCAACTAAATGACAAAAATATCATTTTAGAAATCAACACCAGTAGTGACCATTGATTAAAAAAACTAAAGGAAAAAATTAAAAAAAAATAAAAATAAAAATAAAAAATAGAAGTATATAAACAGAAACAAAAGATGCAAATAAAAATAAAAAAAATATCATAAAATAGAAAGTAATGATTTAAAGCATTAATATCTATGACACCTAATTAGGTTCTCACAATTCTAAAAATTTCAAAGGCCAATGGTTTAGTAAAGATATCAACAATTTGGTTTGAATGGCTATATGGTGTAGCTCTATGTCTCCTTTAGTAATATGGTCCCTAATGAAGTGATGCCTTATGCCAATGTGTTTGGTCATGGAGTATTGGATTAGATTCTTTGAAATTCAGATGACACTAGTGTTATCATAGATAATTGAAATTGTGCCTATAGGTAATCTGAAATCCATAATTTATTGTTTTAACTGGAGGACATGGGCCACACAACATCCTAAGGAAATGTACTCAGCTTCAGTAGTAGATAGGGCAACTGATTTCTATTTTCTATTAGACCAAGAGACAAAGGATTGTCTTATACATTAATAAGTTTTAGAAGTGTTTTTTCTATTAACTCAGCATCCACAAAATCTGAATCAGAATATCTTATGATGTCAAAAGAGGTGTTATGCCTAGGATTCCAGATTCCTAAGTTAGAGGTTCCTAAGAGATACTTAAGAATTCCCTTAATAGCAGTCAAGTGAGATTATTTTGGATTAGCCTGAAATCTAGTACAGAGAAAAACACTAAGCATAATATCAGGTATGTTAGCATTTAAGTAAATAAATGATTTAATTATCCCTCTGTATTTTGTTGCGGATCAATGGTTTATGATTTTGATTATAGCAAACATTTTTATTTCTTTACAACTGCCTTATGTACTAATATTTCAGGTTCACACGATCAGACTGCAATTTGGAATCAGCTCAAGATTAGGTAGACTAGGTCTGAGTCAGTTTGTAATCTTTTTCCTTTCTTGAGTCTATTGAATTTGGTGTGGGATCTGTTGATTTGTAACTTGGAAAATTTCCTGTTGTTCCCTATAAGATTTCTATTTTTGGTAATATCGGCCGGGACGATATTTATATCGTCTTGGACGATATGTCTAAAAGTAGAAACTCTAATTAGGGCATCCTCATTAATGCAGCCGTCATTAACCGATCAGCCTGGACGATACCTGTATCGGCCAGGACGATAATCTCAATTCAGAAAGAATCAACCGCCATAATCAGTTTAGGAATTCTTTATTTTAGGAAATCAGCCAAGACGAAATTATTATCGTCCAGGACGATCTAACTCAATTATGCCTAAATTGATCTGGTATCTTTGGAAAGCATTAATGGTTGATTGATACGATCATATCGTCCGGGACTATCTCCTGATCGGCCAGGACGATGTCCTGGACGATCTACATTGGACAGCTCGAATTCAGGGCGATGATCAGGACGATTGAAATCAATTTTAAACTAATCAGCTTGGATGATCGTGATATCGGCTAGGACGATGTAACCAATTTTCTTCTGATCGTCCCAAGTCGTCACGCGCTGATGAGCTAAATTTGTACTGATCGGCCAGGACGATATACCTATCATCCTGGATGATAATGTCGGCAACTTGCATTAATGAGCTCATTTTGAGAGCTTCTATTTAAGCTTGGCATGACACTTTGTAAGTGTCTTTGGCAGCCATTGTAGCTTCGTTCTTGTGGGGGAAACTCGAAGAGAGAGCTTGAAAGGGAAAGAGGAAAGGGTGGAGTTTGAGAGGGAGAAGATCCTGTGAGGGGGAGGAACGCATGGGAGTGTGGTTGGGGATCCACACGGTTGCTCCGGCGAACTCGCACCTTAGTACCATTGGATTCAAGGCTTGTCTTGAGGGAAGTTTAATAAAAAAGAAGATCTCTTTGGTGTCAAAAAACCCGGCGACTCCGCCGCACCGGGGAAGGTGGAAGTGATTTTGTAAGGGCTTCTCCGCCTAGCTGTGGGGGCTAAAGGAGAGACACTTTTGTAGTGCAATACTTGGAGGGTGCCTCCAAAGAGTGGACGTAGGTCATGGTTTGATCGAACCACTATAAATCCGGTGTGTTCTTTTCTTATTATTGCTTCTGTATTTATTTTCTTCCGCACTTTGATTTCTGTGGTGATTTTGGTTTGAGTTTTATCTTTGGTTTTAAAGTTATCCAATTCACCTCTATTCTTTATTAGCCTTGAGCCAGTTCATGAGGGCTTAACATCCCTAACAAACTTTCAAGTGATTTCAGAAATACTTTCTAGTGTCATCTGAGAACTTTCAAGTGGTATCAGAGCCGTTTTCAAAAAATAAGTTTTTAAAAGCTTATGAATTTTGATCCATGGCTAATCGTAACATTGCGGAAGGATATTCAATCACAAGACCTCCTTTATTTGAAAATATATCATTTGAATTTTTGAAAACTCGCATGTCTATTTTCTTGCAATCGATTGATTTTCGTATGTGGCATATGATTTTAAATGGTTATTCTTCAACGTCACGAGTTTTAAATGGAATTAAAACTGATATCCCTTTTAATCAATGGAGTAAGGAAGAATGAATGGATGCTCAATTGAATGCGAAGTCTTTAAATTGCTTTTTTGTGCTTTAAATTCTGATGATTTTTTGTTAATTTCCACGTGCACAACTGGTAAGAAAGTTTGGGATAAATTGCACACCATATATGAAGGCGCTAGTGAAATCAAGCAATCTAAGTTAAATTTGTTAATGCATTATTTTGAATTATTTTTCATGAAACCTTATGAAACGATCTTAGACATGTACACTAGGTTCATTCAAATTGTAACATCATTGCATGCCTTAGGAAAAGAATTTTCAAATTTTGAAAAAGTTAACAAAATTCTTCATTGTCTACTAGATAAGATTGATGCTAAAGTAGTTGCTATTTGTGAATCAAAAGATTTGAATGATTATTCTATTGATAATTTGATTGGCTCACTCATTGCCTATGAGCAAGGTTTGGGTCAAAGACTTTTGGATGCAGGTGAAACGATCATTCTAAAAGCTGAAGATACGGAAAGAGAAGCTTAGTTGGTGACGATAACAATGACTTGTCAAGCAAATCACAAAGCTCACCAAAGCATAAGTAAAAGTGGAAAGGTAAAAGTGGTAAGGATGTCCATATTTCTTCTGACGTTATTTGCTTTCGATGCAGGAAGCTTGGACATATGAAAAATCAGTGCCCTAACTTAAGAATTCGTCCTATGAATGAAAAGGGCAAGGCGGAGCAAAATTTAAACTGGAGAAATAATGAAAGGCAAAAATTCTCATGGGCAGACCTGATTTCTGAAGAATCGGACCAGGAGAGAGATAATGGTTAAAATGCTTATTTGTGTTCTCTTTTTTTGTGTTGTGTTTTTGTTTTCATGTTTTTTTTCTCTTTGCTTGTGTTTTGTTTATTCTTTGAAATTTTTATTTTTGTGAAAGTTTTTCTCTGATCAACACGCAAATTCACTTTTCTAAAAATAAAAAATCTGCTTCCTGATTTTTTTTAATCTTTGGTAAGTTGTGTTTGACTTCTCTAAAACAGTCAAAGGAAGGAAACTCATATTTTTTGATTCTCAATCTCTATTTCCTAAAAGAGGTTATCCTACTTTTGATTTAAAATCTTTTTCATCTTTTAAATTGGTTTTTGAAACAAAATTTTTTTATCTCCCTACATTTTATTTATCGTATAGGAATCTTTTGCAAGTTTTTGAATCTAAATCATAATTTTTTTAATCAAGAAATTCAATTTGTCACTAAGATGGGTTTTCCTTTGTTTTTAAGATTTAAGAAAGGAAGCATATTCAAAAAATTGACCAATGATGCCAAAAATAAAAGTTGCGCAAAGTCGCCAAATTGAAAATATAGAATACATAAAGTGTATCAAAAGTTGCGCAGTGCGCCAACCAATTGTCAAGAGGCATAAAATGAGCCCATAAAGTTAATGCTTACCATTCCTGTACTTCCTAAAAAGCTTAAGAAAACCCTTGATACTTTTAATACTTGAGTTTGAAAATCTTGATTCTTGATTCAAAAATTCGTGCATTGATCTTCTATTAGATATATTTTATGTAAGGAGTTTTTGAAAAATTATTGTTTCTTTCTCTAATTTATTTTATGATTTAGATATTGAATTAAAAAGTTTTTGAGCCTTTTTAAAGAACTTGAGTTTGGATTATCAAATTATGAATTTCTAACCTTTTTTGGGCTATGCGTTGTCAATCCAATTCTACTAAGTTTTTGATTAAAACCAAGAGGTAACTTTCTCATTTTAAGAATATTTATTTTTCACTAAGATTAGGGAATGTTTTTTGTCTTTTGGTCAGTTTGTACCTCCTCTCTTTTTGATAATGTCAAATGGGGAGAACGTATTGTTGAATTTTTGTATCTTGTTTTCAAAAAACTAAAAATAACAAAAAAAATTTTTATCTCCCCTAGTCTTTAAAAGGGTTTATTCTAGTGAGGGGGAGATTAGGAGATATTATTTATTTTTGGAAATTCAAATTAAATCGTTTGCCATCGTCAAAAAGGGGGAGATTGTTGCGAATCAATGGTTTATGATTTTGATGATAGAAAACATTTTTATTTCTCTACAACTGCCTTATGTACTAACATTTCAGGTTCACACGATCAGACTGCAATTTGGAATCAGCTCAAGATTGGGTAGACTAGGTCTGAGTCAGTTTGTAATCTTTTTCCTTTCTTGAGTCTGTTGAATTTGGTGTGGGATCTGTTGATTTGTAACTTGGAAGATTTCCTGTTGTTTCCTATAAGATTTCTATTTTTGGTAATATCGGCCGGGACGATATTTATATCGTCATGGACGATATATCTAAAATCAGAATCCCTAATTAGGGCATCCTCATTAAGGCAGCCGTCATTAACGGATCGGTCTGGATGATACCTGTATCGGCCAGGATAATAATCTCAATTCAAAAAGAATCAACCGCCATAATCAGTTTAGGAATTCTTTGTTTTAGGAAATCGGCCAGGACGATATTATTATCGTCGAGGATGATCTAACTCAGTTATGCCTAAATTGATCTGGTATCTTTGTAAAGCATTAATGGTTGATTGATACGATCATATCGTCGGAGACGATCTCCTGATCGGCTAGGACGATTTCTGAACGATCTACATCGGACAGCTCGAATTCAGGGCGATGATCAGGATGATTAAAATTAGTTTTAAACTAATCAGTATGGATGATCGTGATATCGGCCAGGACGATGTAACCAATTTTCTTCTGATCGTCCCAAGTCGTCTCGGGCTGATGAGCTGAATTTGTAATGATCGGCAGGGACGATATACCTATCGTCCTGGACGATAATGTCGGCAACTTGCATTAATGAGCTCATTTTGATAGCTTCTATTTAAGCTTGGCATGGCACTTTGTAAGTGTCTTTGGCATCCATTATAGCTTCATTCTTGTGGGGGAAACTCGAAGAGAGAGCTTGAAAGGGAGAGAGGAAAGGGTGGAGTTTGAGAGGGAGAAGATCCTGTGAGGGGGAGGAACTTAAGGGAGTGTGGTGAGGGATCCACACGGTTGCTCCGACAAACTCGCACCTTAGTACCATCGGATTCAAGGCTTGTCTTGAGGGAAGTTTACCAAAGAAGAAGATCTCTTTGGTTTCAAAGGACCCGGCGACTCCGCCGCACCGGGGAAGGTGGAAGTGATTTTATAAGGGCTTCTCCGCCTAGCTGTGGGGGCTAAAGGAGAGACACTTTTGTAGTGCAATACTTGGAGGGTGCCTCCAAGGAGTGGACGTAGGTCAAGGTTTGACCGAACCACTATAAATCCGGTGTGTTCTTTTCTTATTATTGCTTCCGCATTTATTTTCTTCCGCACTTTGATTTCTGTGGTGATTTTGGTTTGAGTTTTATCTTTGGTTTTAAAGTTATCCAATTCACCTCTGTTCTTTGTTAGCCTTGGGTCAGTTCATAAGGGCTTAACATCCCTAATGAACTTTCTAGTGATTTCAGAAATACTTTCTAGTGTCATCTGAGAACTTTCATATTTCTTTTGATCAACAAATTCACCATTTGACTCCTTATCTAACTAAATAGTGGAACTCATGGGAGTGTTGATTGGCTTGGCTTTATCCATCTCATATTTATAAGGATATCCTTAATATACTTTAATTGACTAAGGAAAGTCCCATCATTCTTCTTCCTTTGCTAAACCTCAAAAAGTAAGCCAATTCTCTCATCATACTCATTTTAAATTCCTTACTCATTATCTTGATAATGCACCACATATATTTTTATTAGGAGATCCAAATAGAATATCATCAACATAAATTTGAACAATCATTAATTCATCTCTTACCATTTATAGAAATGGGGTAGTGTTTATGCACCCCTTAATAAATAATATTTTTAGTAGGAATGTGCTTAGCCTTTTGTGCCATGACCTGGGTGCTTGTCATGACCTGGGTGCTTGTTTAAGTCCATATAATGCCTTTTTTAATTTGAACATATGATTGGGAAATTATGAATTTTCAGAGCTTGGGAGTTGTTCAATGTACACATCTTCCTTTATTACCCCATTCAAAAATACACTCTTAATATCCATTCAATATAGTTTGTATCCCTTAAAATAAAAAAAGGCTAGAAGCACTCTAATAGCTTCCAATCTAGCTATACGGGCAAAAGTCTCTTCAAAATCATTCCCTTCTATTTGATTATACCCTTTAGCCACCAATTTTGTCTTATTCCTCACTACTACTCCAAAATCATTCATTTTATTTTTGAAAACCCATTTTGTTCCAACTATACTCTAGTCTTTAGGTCTTCCAACTAGCTCACAAATATTATTCCTTACAAATTGATTCTGTTCTTCTTGCATGGATAAGATCCAAAATTTAACAGATAAGGCTTGATTTAGGTTGGTGGGTTCAGTCATTAAAATGAAGGTAGAGTGGTTTACTTCTTTTTTAAGTACATGCTTATTCTAACATGATCAGATGAATCTCATAAGATCAATTCTTTAGGATGACTTGAAGAATATCTACATTCTCTAGGCAAAGTGTTTTCAGACTTTATTCTTTTATCCAAATTTGTAGATTGCAATCCCTAAGTGACTTTTATAACCTCTTATTCTTCTACTTGAGACCTTCTAAAATTATCAAATTCATCAAACATAACATGAGTGGTCACCTCAAGTACTAGTGTTTGTTTATTGAAGACTCTATAAGATTTCCTAACACTTAGTAACCTAGGAATACTCCATCAAAATTTGGGTTAAACTTTCCTAGTTGAGACTTCCCATTATTCAAACTAAACACTTTACATCTAAAAATATGGAGGTGAGAGAGGTTAGGTGTCTTACCCTTCAGAATTTTTTAGGGTGTCTTATTCAGTTTGGATCTAACATCACTATATTCAAAACATAACAGGTTGTATTCATCGCTTTTATCCAAACGTATTTTGGAAGTGAGTATTCAGCTAACATGGCTCTAGCGACTTCTACAAGGGTCCTATTCTTCCTTTCAGCTATCTCATTCTATTGAGGGGTCCAAGGAGCTAAAACTTTATAGTGTATCCCTTGTTCCTTATAGAAAGATTCAAAATATTCATTCTCAAATTCTCCACCATGAGCACTATGAATTGTCACAATTTTACAACCTAGCTTCCCCTAAATCTAAGTGGAAAAAGACTTAAACTCCTTAAATGATTCACTTTTATGAGATTGAAATCTAACCCAAGTAAACCTCAAATAATCATCGACAATCACATATCTAAAGACATTTCCTCCTAAGCTTACAGTGTTGACGGGTCTAAAGAGATCCATATGTAGGACTTCTAAGGGTTTGGTAATGGAAATATCTTTAATTGAGGGGATAGAGGATTTGACTTGCTTTCTTAACTGATAGGCATCACATAAGTGATATTTAGTAAACTCTAGTTTGGGTATCCCTCTCACTAAGTCTTTTTGGGTGATCTTTCTAAGGATTTTCATGCTTGAATGACAAAGCCTTCTATGCCACAACTAAGAATCATCAATAATCATTTTTAAGAAAAATGAAGCAGCACATTAAATATTATTATCAAGCATGTAGATGTTGTTGGTCCTTTTTTCCTATTAAATATTGTTATTATTTAAGCTTATAACATAGCTATTTGACAAAAATTTTATGTTGAAGACATTATCACAAAGTTGACTGATACTGAGCAAGTAATGTTTCAAACCATCAACTAATATGTAATTATACCTAACCCCACCACTATCCTGGTGGTGTTACTCCAACTATTACCTTACCTCCTACCCTTGCCTCCAGTGAAATGAATTAATTTGCATCTCCAGTCATATTACTTAAACATTTATTGTTCATATGCCATATGCTCTCATGAGGCCTTCTTTGAGATCACTCCTATAAAATAATCAGATGTTAGATTTGGAACCCAAATAGGTTTGGGTCCCATCTTAAGGAAAGAAGAATGAAATGCATACATGATATGCTGTGAATTTTAAATTTTAGGACTCCACACTAAATGACTTCTACGGTGAACGATGCATGTGTGGGAAATATGCCCTAGCATGCCACAAGAAAAACATCTAACACCAGGAAAAGGGTTTACTAATCTACTCGGTTTAAAGTGCCTCTTCATAGATTTGAATGATGCTTGCTAATCTGATGGATTGTAAAACTCGAGCATTATGGGTGGTTTTTTATTTTCTTTGAATGCAGTTAATTTTTCTTCTAAAAACTTATTTGCATTTCAAGAATTGAAGTTTCTATTTTTATAGCATGCTCCTTACTATATAAATCAGTTGCAAGAGTATCTAATTCCTTATATGCATTCTCTATCTCAACATGTAAACTTTTCAAGGAATCATGCTCATTTGTTAAATCAAGATGCTTTGCATTCAACGAGTCAAATTCATCCAATAAAGGCATATAATTGTTATCCGGAGTGCAATGATCTTTCCTTAGAATTTCATGCTCCTTTTGTAGATTTAATAATTCAATTTTTAAACTAACATATAATTTCTTGAGCTTTCTATATGAACAATAAATTTTTTCAAAAATTTTAGTAATTGATCATAAGTAAGTTCACATATCTCTTCTTGATCAGAGTGATCAAGCTATTCATCAGTCATTAAATGCCCTGGCTTCCTATATTCAAAACAAATAACATCAGAAGACACTTTAGAATTTCTATTATTCTTACCTTTGTTCCAATTCTAATAATGCTTTTAATTTTTCCTTAAGAAGCTCTTGAATCACCTAGTTATTAAAGCAATATCATCATTTTCAAAATTAGAATAGTCAATATTAGAATCATTAGCCTTCAAGGCTATAGTTTTCTCCGTTTTCTTCTCACCTGCATCAAGCTACCTTTGGTTCACTCCTTGCTCATAAGCAATTAGTTAGCCAAGTAAGTTATCAATTGAATAAACATTCAGATCTTTCAATTTAATAATGATAGTAATTTTTATATCATAGTAAGAAGGTAAAAATCTCAAAATTTTATTAAGTTTTTTATAGTTTGTGAGTTCTCTTCCTAAGGCATGCAGGGATATAATAATCTATATAAACCTAGTATACATTTTAGAAATTGATTCAATAGGCTACAAGCAAAAAAGTTCATAATCATGCAAAATAATATTCAGCCTAGATTATATAACTTCATTTGTACCTTCATACATTATGCATAACCTGTCCAAATTTTATTTTCCAGTAAAACAAGTGCAAACACACATATAAACTTCAAATTTTAAGGCAAAAAAAAAAAGTTCAAATATTTAGTATTCAGTTGTGCTAGATCTCTAACATCAAAAGTACATTCAGTAAATAGAAGATCAATTTTCATGTCATCAACAAGTTTAAATGGTGCATAATATCCATCCTTAACAAGCATCCTCATACGATAATTAATTGATTGTAAAAAGTTTGACATACATGTTTTCGTAAAATCAAAAGGTAAGTTATCAAAAAGAGGTGGTCTTATAATTGATATCATTTTATGGTGTTTCCTTTTCCAAAGTTAGTCATGGATTAAATTTCAAAAGTTTCCTAAAACTTGATTTTATGAATCCCGCTCTGATACCACTTAAAAGTTTGTTAGGGTTTTTAAAACCTTATGAACTAACCTGAGGCAAACCAAGAGGGGGGGGGGGGGGTGAGGGGGGGTGAATTAGTAGTTTTAAAAATTCTTAAACAAAAATAAAGTTCTTTTTGAAATATTTTTTGTGTATTTTAAAACAAACAAAATAAACCCTTGATGCGGAAGTGATTACCAAACAAATAAGAGATTTTAACCATACAATCAACTACAAAAAATTAAAGTGCAAAAATTAAAATGTGAAAAAGTAATAAGAAAGAACATAAGATTTATAGTGGTTTAATTAACTTGACCTACATCCACTCCTTGGAGGCACCCTCTCTAAGTATTGAACTAAACCTTCAGTGGCTCTCCTCTTGCTCCCATAGTAAGACGAATAAGCATTTATAAACCCTTTTCACCATCCCAGTGAGGCCGAGAATCTTGAATCCTTTTTCATCCTCCCGGTGAAGGCAGAGAACCTAGAATCCTTTTGCTCCCTCCTAGAGTAGGCAGAGAACCTGATCTGATGCCGATGATCATCTCCCTAGAGCCACCAAGGAATTAAGGATGAAGTTTGAAGAAGATGAACAAATCCTTTCTTGGAGCAACCTTTGTGATTTCCCTGACAAACTCCCCTCACAAGATTCTCCCTCTCCCTCAAACTCACCTTCAGCAAAACATTTGTTAAAGTACAAATACATAAGCATAAATAGAATAGCGCTAAAAAAGCCCTAATTTTGAATTATACGCAATTGATCGTCTAGGATGATCGACAGATGATCCTGTATGATTAGTAGAAAACCACCTTATCAGCCAGAATGATCGCCTTTGCTCTGTACGATCAGTACAAGAATTTTTATAGATCATCCTGAATGATTATGTGATCATTTGGGATGATTAGTTCAATATGGGTGGTAATCGACAAATCGTCCCATAATAGTCTCGGGATGTCCCGATTTTTTAGAGGAAAATCTTGGTTTTCATCCTGGATGATAGGTATCACCCAACAAAAATATGATGATCATCCAGGATGATCATAGAGGATCATCTTATATGGTCTAATTTATTAATTTAACCATAATTACTCTCGTAATCATTGGATCAATTTAGGGATAATTGTCTTGCATCGTCCAGGATGATGTCGATCATCTAGGATGATTAGAAAAAATTGCAATTTTAAAAACATGCTTAAATTATGATTTATGTCTGAATTTCATACATATAACAGATCATCCTGGATGATCTGGGTCATCCAGTATGATTAGTTAATTATCTCATCTTAATAGGATGCCCTAACTAGGGTTTTTATTTTTAATTGATTGTTCAGGATGATTTGAAATCGTCTTATATGATTTGATAAAAAATAAAAAAACTCTAACTTACCAAATTTCTCCCCCTGAGTGTGTGTGTCTGTAGCCTCAGGATCCATTATGGTACATTTGACTCAAGAAAAGGTAAAAGATGAATTTGAATAGAAATTATAGACTGACTCAATCCTAGTCTACCTGATTTTAAGCTAATTGACATTCCAAGTGAACTTATGGACCTGAAAGATTAGAGAGCAGGGAAAATAAAATAGATATGAAAGAATAGTAGTAGTCAAGAAATAATAATATTTGTTATCATCAAAATCACAATATTTGGGTCCAAATTTACAAAAAAAATTAGATTGATGAAAGGTGTCAACATATTTTATAAAGAATGGAAGTTGAGTCTAAGTTATATTGGAACATTCAAAGTAATTGAAAGACTTGAAAAATCTACCTACAAAATTATAATTTCCAGATCATATATCAGACATTCATAATATATTTCATATGTCACTTCTTAGGAAATGGATATCCCAATTTTGAAAATTGAATATCTACAAAAACAAAAGTTGAGGTACGTTAATATTTGAGCAATAAAGAAGAACCATAGAGGATTGTGGCTTATGATATTAGAAGGTTAAGCAATAAATAGATTTTAATGATTAAGATTCAATGTAAAAAAATAGTACATAAAGAAAGGCTACTTTGAAAAAGGAACCTAAGATGAGACAACTTTATCCTGATATATTTTTGTAACCAGGATTCTAAAATATTGAGGATGACATTTTTTTTAGGAAGTGAGAGTTGTGGCACTTCCATAATTAGTATATAGTTCTACCTATTCATACTCAATTTGATTTGAGGTAATCCACTAAACTTCTTTAATTGAAACCTTTTACATGTATTTGAAAATATTTTGTGAGCATGCGAGTGTCTGCATGTGTTCTAAAATGGGTCCTAGGGGTATATGTACATATTTGTGAAATTTGGAAGTTTTTTTCCTAGGGAGCTGTGAAGCAAGGGTAAGCAACATTGATATCTCTAGACTTTTGTAAATTAATTCAGTTTAGTGGCATTAAGGGGTGGTGATATGGTACTATGGGCTCCTAGAAGGAGTGTTGTAGCATGCACGATCAGGTGCCATGATGCTCAGCCTGAATTTTATATTTTAAAATCTATTTCCACTATTTTAATTAATTTCTTTTCCTTTAAGAATCTAGCTATAGAAATAGAGGCAAAAGGATTTCTAGAGAGGAAGTTAATTTTGGGTGGCTTTATCCATTTTTTGCTAGCACGCTAGTTTTAAAAGTTGTCCGATTCAAGGTAGAATGCATTTTACCTATCTTAATTTTCAAAAATACAAAAAATTTTAAAGCTTTTTTATTTAATTTATATTTCCATAGTAGAAAAACTAGGATAACTTCACACCGACAAAATATTCACCATATAACTTTTTATATGTTATAGAGATAACGAATCTAAATAATTAGGTATTTTTTGGGAATTTTTGGGAAGTATGCTATTTTAATTAATTAGAAAATAATTCTAACTATAAAAAATAACATTGTATTATAATTAAATCTTCAAAATAAATTGCTATCAATATGTAAAGATTTAATTATATTCTGGAATAGTGAATTTCTACTCATTGGTGTATTATTATACCTACCATTAAGACCTCTTCATAATTTTTTAAATGAGCTTATTTTCAATTTTTAAATGTATTGCAATGAATTATATGTTTATCTGCATGGAGGGGGAAATTTCGGGGAGTTGTGATTATGGTGGAAGTTCTATTATAGTATTAAATGCATGGGAGTCATAAGGGTCTGAATTTTTGAATATCTAATATGTGTTAAGCATTAGGAGTCATAAAAGTTTTTTTTTTCAATTATGCTAGCACAAGGAGTTATACATGCTTGAATTATGATATTTATTTCTGATGGAAGATATAAGGGCATAAGGAAAATTTATTATTTCCTGCTCTGATATAAGAAGTTTTTGTTTATTTATTTTCCTGCGTTATTACTTTATGTTCTACACACCGTTTTGATATATAGTTAAGTACAAAAATTTTATTCATTAATGTCTTTTAAATTCAACAAAATAATTTGGAGTTGAGAATATTAAATGTGGCCTACTTAGCTATGTTAGCTCATAATTTATCTACATTTTTGTTTTAGGGTCTAGGAAAGGGACATAACATTTTGATTAGTCAAGTAAGGATCATATTTGTTTGAGCCTGTATATGTATTTTTTTTTATATATATATAGTTATGGCTAGTTACTTTGCTCTATTTTGTATGTCAGTATATAGCTAGGTACTATAGTTTAATATTTAAATATGGTATATAGATTTTGATGAGAAATAAAAAGAAATTTTATAGATGAATTATTTTTTGCAAACTGGAAGTTAATAGCAGTTTTGCATTCTATTGACTATTTTTAAATTTTAATTAGATAAAAAAATTTAAAATTTTTCAAAACTCAAATCTTGGGTTGATTTGTCGCAAGTCAACATGATAGGGCATGTTCTATATGTGGGTCTTATTAGGTTTGGTTGTGATATATAATATCTACATTTATTGTATTATGTGTTTTACAGCAAGGGCGGACGAAGCGGTAGGTGTGCCCTCTTTAAAATTTAAAGATATATTTATTTAGGTAAATATAATTTTTTGAAAATATTCAATTAATACCCCCTTAAAAATTTTAAGACTTAGAGTAATAAATATCTATGAAAAAATAATAATATTATTTTTTAAAAAATATAATTTTAAATAAACTTTTAAATTTTTTAAGAGAATTGTGCATCCATTACTAGTTAGTCATGAAAATATAATTTGAAATCATGAGTAAAAAGAAATATACAATGTGATCAACTTTGTAATAAATTTTCTCAAATTCCTTAAAATTTTGACTAAATTCTAATAAAGAAATACTAAAAAATCAATTTTAGAAGAAAAAAAATACAATTCCTATAAAAATACAACTTTAGGTTCAATCATCTGTTTCATAGACGATTGGCCTTATCTCGTCAGTGTATCATGCTAATGTGGCGAGCTAAGTCCCTTGCTGCTTGGATGATGTGTCAATATAAGGCTTTGTTTGGGATAACTTTTATATTGCTTCATAAAGCTATTTTTAGTACAATTTTTTTTGAAAGCAAGAAAAAAATAGTGGTCTAAACTTGTGCCAAACAAAGCCTAAGTCTCCAATTGAAACGAAGACTTCCGGCTATGATTTTTTGTAGTTATATGTATCTAAAATTTCACTACAGGAAATTCATCAATTACCGGCGATATGGACCGACGATTTTCAAGCCGTCGATATTAACGACGGTTTAACCGACGATGTGATCGTCAATTTTTACCGACGGTCTAACCGGCTGTTATGTTAAATACAGCCGTCGAAAAATGCGGTGATCTAGAAACTGTCGGTTAAACGGCCGGCATTAAATCTTATCGGCGCATTACCGGTAGCTTGAACCGCTGGTGTTAAGTGAATTTATTTCTGGCGGTTCGAATCGCCGGATAGCCGCTGAAAAAAGCCTTAGAATAATCCATCCTAAGCCTTCCATTTCATTTCATTGCCTTCTCTCTCTCTCTCTCTCTCTCTCTCTCTCTCTCTCTCTCTCTCTCTCTCCTGCACAGCACTCACCCCCATCTCCTCCGCCCTCTCGTGATCGAGACACCTCCTCCAGCCGCTGACGAGCTCCTGACAGCCCCAAAAAGTTCCTCCAAACGAAGATCTCACATCCACTCTGGCCGCTGAAGGCTCTCCTTGCTCCCGTTGCTTCGCCTCTGAGATTTGTATTTTTATTTTTTATGCATTTTGTTGCTATTTCAGTTAGATTATATCAAGGATCAGTCTTAAGCCAATATCTTTTTGCTTTAGTCATGGATGTTCTCACTAGACATTTGCGAGAGGATGTACCTTGTTGTATGCTTTTTGTTGATGATATTCTTCTTGTTGATAAGACTAGAGAGGGAGTTGATGGTAAACTTGAATTATGGAGGTCAACCATAAAGTCTAAAGGTTTTCGCTTGAGTAGATCTAAAACTAAAAAATATGAAGTGTAATTTTATTAGTAATAGACCTAGTGAGCGATTTGTGACTTTGGGTGATCAATTCATTAATAAAAGTACATGTTTTAGATATCTTGGATCTACTATTCAGAGTGATGGTGAAATAGAAGGGGATATTATCAGCACAATTCAAGTTGGATGGTTGAAATGGAGGAATGAATCGGGCTTGTTGTGTGATAGAAAAGTCCCCCTCAAACTTAAGGGAAAATTCTATAAGATGGTGGTCAGATCTGCAATGCTTCATGGTGCTGAATCTTGGTCATTAAAAGAGAAGCATAATATTAAGTTAAGTGTTGCAGAGATGAGGGTGCTCAGGTAGATGAGTGACTTTACCCCTAGAGATAGGATACAAAATGAGCATGGATGTTCTTTTTGCTTTAGTCATGGATGTTCTCACTAGACATTTGCGAGAGGATGTACCATGTTGTATGCTTTTTGTTGATGATATTCTTCTTGTTGACAAGACTAGAGAGGGAGTTGATGGTAAACTTAAATTATGGAGGTACACCATCGAGTCTAAAGGTTTTCTCTTGAGTAGATCAAAAACTAAAGAGATGAAGTATAATTTTAGTAATAATAGACCTAGTGAGGGGTTTGTGACTTTGGGCGATTAAGTCATTAATAAAAGTACACGTTTTAGATATCTTGGATCTATTGTTCAGAGTGATGGTGAAATAGAAGGGGATATTATCAGCACAATTCAAGTTGGATAGTTGAAATAGAGGAATGAATCAGGCTTGTTGTGTGATAGAAAAGTCCCCCTCAAACTTAAGGAAAAATTCTATAAGATGGTGGTTAGATCTGCAATGCTTTATGGTGTAAAATCTTGGTCATTAAAAGAGAAGCATAATACTAAGTTAAGTGTTGCAGAGATGAGGGTGTTCAGGTAGATGAGTGGCTTTACCCCTAGGATCAGAACAAATTTTAAGAAGAGAGGAGCGACCCGTCTTTGGGACATGTTCATGGACATTAGAAAGTCTGGGAAGCATCCAATATGGATTGGAGAGGGCGTATGGGCAGATCTGAATAGAGCTTGGGAGACCCCTGAGTTCACAAAAATAAGAGAGCAGAATAAGTAGAACAGTGCATTTAACTGTGGTGGTTTAGGAAGCTCTCTTCATACTGGTGGATCTATTCTTAATACGAAACATAAATGATGACTGGTAAAATATTTAAATTAGTTTATTAAATATATTTATGTTATTATTACTATATCTTATATTTTCAGAAAGAGTTTCTTAGTTAGGAGCCAATATTTCTAGAGTTGCATACGAGAATTCATCAACATCAAACTGACCATCAATGGGTTGATGAAAAGGCTAAAAAGGCTCATGTGAGTATAATTTTTTAGAGTTTGGGAATAGAAATTTATTATAATAAAACTAATTCTAATATTAATATATTTTATGGATTTATTCTCGCAGGATGATTTTGTACGAGCTCGGGAAAATCGTAAGTCCACTGGTGAGGGATCATCTTCAAGATCGACCCAGATTTCCGAGTATCATACATGGTCAGATGTTGTTGGAGGAAGACATAGGGGGAGGGTATATGGCTTGGGTTTGCAAGGCTATGCTTATGATGGCAGTTGAAAACTTCTAAAACTACCGGACGGCTAATTAAATCCACTTGAAAACTTCTAAAACTACCAGTCAATACCAGCGGTTTGCCGATGGTGTCCTACGGTCTCACCGCCGGCAATTCTATCGGTTTTAACCGCCGGTGACTTTACCGGCAGTCTATTCTATAATAATGACGATGTTTATACCGGCGTTTGAACGGCCGGTTCGCCGCCGGTAACAAAACCGGCGGTCACTGGCGCTTAGACCATCGGAAGCTAACCGGTGGTATTAACTGCCAGAAAACCGCCGGAAAAATGCCACCAAAAATGGTTTTCGGAGCCATTTTTTTCGGCGGTTTTTGAACCACCGAGAAGCCGTCGGTTTTTTGCTAAACAGCCGGAAAATATGTAGTAACAACTGGAATAAACCGCCGGTAATGAGTGATTTTCCTGTAGTGTTTAACCCTTCTTAAAAATTTTAAAAAAAATTATGATTTCTATAAATCTATACGAATATTATATTTGAATAAAGGTAATTTATAGTTTACAATTTAAAATATATTTTAAACTTACATAAAGCATTTACTTATTATGCATATATGCTGAGGATATGGTGAGATATTCTATTAGATAATTTATCATAATAGTTTCTATTATTAATATATTATAAATAAAATTTACATGACAATTTTGTGCCATTTATCTACTTATCTTTTTTTATTGTGATATATTCCATATTCAATTATCTACATATAAAGTATACTATATTATAATAGATATACAATGCACTTAGCATTCATCTACATATGCCCTAATTATAGTGCATATCTATTATAATATTTTACTTCATATGTGATAAATGAATTATAATACAATAAAAAAAAGAAAAGAAAAGTAGATGATTGATACAAAGTTGCTTTTCAAATTTTGATTATAATTTATTACTGATCAATTGTCTCCAAAAATCACTCAATTAGATCAAATGTCATTGCATTATTTTATATTAGAAAATTTTATAATTAAATGGATGACCATTTGAACTCTTATTTCAAGAAACTTGTAGTTGAACTGAATGATTCAATAAATTGAACTCATTGACATCACAAGTGATCCATTTCAATTCTCAAAGAGCTTAAGTTAAGCGCTTTGAATATAATTAAAACTCCAGGACATCTGTTGAGGGTGAAGTGACCTGCAAATTTTGAGTGCTTATTGTAAAATTTAGTGGATCGACTAGATGAATCCGACGAGCCTGGTATTATTCAATTATGAGATCTTTAAGATACTTAAATATTAAATAAATAATCTATGGTAAATAATATTAATATGAGCCATTTGACTGAGTGTTGTTTTTTGGTCAACTTTAACTAAATGCTTATCTCAAAAAGCTATAAATAAAACTTTTCTGCATTGAAGATATTCGAGAGACAAAAGATATTTAAAAATATATTGCATTACTTGAAAATCGTCCCTAATAAATCGTCACCAATGACCACCATCTTTTAATTATTAGCATGCAACATTATCATTTAACTTAACTTTCTAACTGTGGACACACAATTCTATTACATTATCGTTGATCGATTGATGTTGCATAACTGTCATAATTTACACTTTATCACTTTGTTTGTAATCTCTACAATTATAATCAATTAACCATTATTAATTGTCAATTTTTTTTTCAATTATAAAGAAGAGCAGACACTTGTATACTAAATTTAATAACGAACTATTACAATTGAGACAAGCCTTCTCATGTTCTCTTCCTCCTATACATTACCTTTTTTCTGATTACAGCAACTGGATCATTGATCATCTGCTATAGCAATCTGCACCATTGCTTTATAACTAACTACTCAATAAGGATTATATAAATACTTATGTAACTTGTAGCACAGAGACTTCCTTTTGCAATTTCATTATGAAGATAAATTATTCCTTCTCTATTTTATCATATTATTATTTTTTACTGCTAAGTACTTCAACATGGTATTAAAGCACTTTGTCTTACGCTGCTCCCAGATGTATTTTTTTTCTCGATCTGCTTCTACTGCTGCTATTTTGCTTCTCATTGGCCAATTTATCACTTAGATTTTTCTAATGCTTTCCTTCATGGTAAGGTTGATAACATTGTCTATATGCAACAACCAACAGGCTTTCAAGACTCTCAATTTCCTAATCTTGTATGTCTACTGCATAAAGCCATCTATAATCTAAAACAAGCTCCTAATCAATGATTATCCACTTTTTCTTCACATTTACTTAACTATGGCTTTGTTGCTAGCAATGCAGATCCTTCATTTCTCCTTTACCATAAAGTTTCTATTAGTCTTTAATTGTTTATGTTTATGAAATCTTGCTCACTTGAAATGATCTCATAGACTTACAAATCTCTTGCAAAACCTGCACTCCACCATTGGTATGAGGAATATAAGATTTGTTTCATATTTTCTAGGCATCCAAGTATCCTCTGCATCAATAAACATTCACTTAAATCAAGCTCCCTACGTCACTAATCTTCTTAGTAAAGCATGAATGAAGGACAGTAAGCCAGTTTATAGCCCATTACCATCCAAATCGCCCGCTCTCGCTACAAATTCTAAATTATTTTCTCAACCAGAACTGTATCATTAACTTGTCAAATCTCTCTACTACTTAATGACCACCTGCCTAGACATTTCCTTTGCAATAAACCACTTGATCCAGCATATGCACAAGCCATTTCTCCTGCATTTTGAAAAGCTGAAATGCATTTTGAGTTATCTATGTGGAACAATTAACTATGGCTTACCGATATCAGCTTCCACATGAGCTTTGAGCCTATATAGATTCAGATTGGGAGATCGATAAAACTAGTCATCGTTCCATTATGATCATTTTTTTCTATCTTAGTTCCAATTTTTTCTCCTGGTCTGTCAAGAAATGAACAATGATTGCACATTCATTTACTGAGACAAAATATCATGCCTTACAGAATGCTAACTTCCTATATTTTCCCCAACTCTGATCTACTATGACAACATCTCAGCCCTAGCTTTAGCTAATAACATGATGTTTCATGCTCGTACTTAAACATATTGAGATATATTATCACTTTATTAGAGATTGTATCAAGGCCAAGCTTGTTACCATTAATCACATTTTGTCTTAAGATCAACCTACTAATATCTTTATCAAAGCACTCTCTAGTCTCTACTACTCGATTTTTTCAACTTAGAAATAAGTTAACAATTCAACTACACATTTTTAACTTGAGGGGCAGTGAAAAGAGATAAGCAATCTTTGATAAGCTTTCAAAACTATGGTCATAAAGTGTTCTGCTCCACACTCTTCCTTCCATACATTTCATTTTTTCATTACACCATTTGGATTGTTGATCCTCTACTATAGCAATCTGCACCATTACTTTATAACTAACTACTCTACAATGTGTGGGCTTCGAAAATTCAGTCCCAGCCTCCGCCCGCACTGATTTGCTTTTTCTTTTTGGCGAGAGAGTTTTAACGGATTAAGTTCCGGGGTAAATTTTGAAAGGCAGATGGGTTTGTAGATAAGACACTACTCAGAGATTTTGCCCTCATTTTGTGAGGACTTTATGATCTGAGTTCTGGTTTCCTATAGGCGCAAGCCCCTATAGTTAATTACCCCTCCCGGTCACGAGAGAGAACTTTCGATTAAGGCTAGTCATCAATTAAATACATGTAGAGTACATGTTATCTGGTATATAGTAGAAGCATGGATTTGGATCTAGAAATGTTTGGATGTTAGGAAAATTTGATATTTAAAATAGAAATTTCACCATCTTACACTTAAAGCGGATGGTGGGGGAATTAATAATAGACCCAATCAAGATCCCTTGGTTACGTTATCCTGGTCCATTGTGATCCCTAGTCTACTTAGTCAGAGGAGGTAGTCGACCAAACCTGACAGAAGGATCCTTGTCGGCAGCCATGGGTTGCTTCATCCAAGGGGACCCTGTAGACCTGGGGTGAATATTTATCTAAGGGGACAAATTTGGATTCACCTTAGCTAACAGAGGGCTTTGTGCCCTATTGTTTATATCCAATTGATTCATATCTCAAGGATTTGATGCCATTAAGGAGCGTACTGGCTCTGGCCATAACCGGTATTTTGTGATGCCATTTGACGGCAAAACCACTTAGTTCAGAGGGCCCCGGGTCATAATCGTTTATCCTGCGATGCCATTTTGTGGCAAAACTACCGGTTAGAGGACACCTACCACATCCTTACTGGCAGGAGATTGTTTTAGAATGGATCCTAGTGATATTTTTGACTAGGCATTAGCTCTTTATGAGTTGAAGTAATTTTCAGATTTGTCCACCTTGACAAACTATTGCAGAGGATGGATGAAATTTGCTTTAAGTGATTGATAGTTGAATTTCAATTTTAAATATTTTAGAATTAGGATTTGAGATTTGGATTTGTGAGAATTTGAGTGGCATTTAAAAAAATTTGTGAACCCCTCTGATTGTGATAAAAATTCAACACGGCCATCATCGCGGTGTTTGGGGTCATTTCCATTTGATTGAGCCTTGTCAACCCTATTAACTCACCGATAGGGGATCGGGTTTCATATGATTTGTGCCCTTGTTTATGAATTTTCTTTACTAAAGGCCTTAAAGGCCTGATATGAATGTATAAAATAAATATTCTGGTCAACTTCATGACTACATATTTATTTTATAATTTAAACCCTGTCTACTCTTATTTACCTACTTAGGAGGATTGGGTTCGAACTTGACTTCATTTATTGACATGTGCAACTTTCCTAAACGTCATGTGTGTACTAATAACACGCTCGTCGGGGCCCATACAAGTCAAAATTGTAATCTTCATCCATGTCACTCCCAAGGAGAGGTACGTATTACTTTTCTTTCGGAATTATCGGTGCCTTGGGAAGAGCCGGCATTGCCATCTTTCTTCCTACACGCTTCTTCTCACCTTTTTATTTGGATTTCTTTGTAGCCTTTAAGCTTGATGCTTTAGCCCGGAGAGAACCCAAAGACTTTTGCTTCTTTGGCATGAAGTATTGTACATCTTCATAAACTATTACTTCATGAATTATGAAGGGTTGAATTTCACTACAGATCCTGAATTCTTCTCCATCTCTAAGATATTTCATACACTGGTGTAATGTTGACGGGACAACACCATATTCTTGCAACCAGGGATGACCTAGTAGCACCATGAATGAAGTGTCCGCATCAATCACATGGAATTTAGCTTCTGTATGAAGTTTCACAAATACAAGAGGGATCATAAATGATCCAAATACCCCTTTCTTATTGAAGCCATACACCATCAACTTGCTTACCCAAGATGTTTCACATCGAGGCATAATGATCTCAATGCCTTAAGGCTCATGAGGTTTATGGAAGATTCGGGGTTGATCAAAATTCGACTGATCCTCAAATCGTCGCTCTGCCATAACATACAAAGGGCGGTTGTGATATGTTGTTCCAAGCATCAAATCGTCCTCAACAAAGGTAATGATTGGCTCATTCTGAGCTTGCAAGACCTAAGTCAAATTGCGTTCAGTGAAATAAGTTTCATATTTTTCAGGGTCCTTGAGAGCTTTGATTAAAGTCTCCCGAAGGTCTTTAGACATCACAAGGGCGTCGTATATGCTGAGTTGTGCTGGGATCTTTCTTAAGTGGGATAAGATATTGTAATATATCCCCTTAGCTGAAGTCTCTTTCTTCTTGGAGTCTTCGAGGATAATATCTTCATTGATGATTATGTACTTTCCCTTATCTTAATTAGGAATTCCCTTCTTTGGTGGAGGTGGCAGTACCTTGTCACTTCTCAACTGCACCTGGGCCACCTTATCTGATTCAAACCTATTCAATGAAGCATTCTTTTCAGAGTCAACCATTGTCACATCTGGAGATTCACTTGTAGGCTCAGAATTATCTCCCAGTTTCTCCTGCTTCATTTGCGATGCTATGCTTGGATATGAATCTTTTTCATTTGGAAAATATAGATCATATGAACTGAATTCCATTGACAACACCATCAGACAGAACTCAGGGGCCGCTTTTTCAGCGTATTTCTCCCTATCTGATATCTTTGATGTCGTAAAGATGACTTGACATGTCTCCGTAGGAAGGGATTCAGCCTCAGTTTCTTCTTCCTTTTCATCTGTTCTAAGCTCTTTCATGAAATCAACGAGCTTAATAGGCTTCCTAGTAGTCTGGTAATATTCACCCAAACTATCAATAGCCTTTTGAGTTACAGTCTTCTTATCCATAGGCTTCTTTATTTTGGCTTTCTTCTTGGAAGCCTTTGATTTTGACTTTCCAGACTTTGATGAATTAGCTTGGCCAGGTTACTGTCTGAAGGTAACCACTTTAAATTCAGTACTGGCTCGTAGGAGACTTCCATTCTACATAGGCAACCACTTTAAATTCAGTAGTGGCTCAGTAGGAGACTTCCACATGACACCTAGAACCCCTTCTAACTGTTTTAGCATTTTTATTATCTTCTTAGAGACCACGGTTTCCCATTTCTTCTGTTGAATAGGTTCTTTTGTTATTATTTCTTTAGGCGGGAGTATGGAAGAGGATGTAACTACCCGTGTGGATTCCTTTCTAGGATGAATTAACACGTTATCTGATAATATTAATTCTCCCATTTTGTACTTCTTCTTTAGCCAATCTTTGAAGACATAACAATTTTCAATTGGATGGCTAATTACCCGATGATACGAGCAATAATTCGGGTCGCCACTGTGTTTGGACTCTTCAGCTCTTTTGCATTCTAGCAATTCCATGTCGCCCTTGAGTGCTTGTCGGAACAGTTTAGTGACACTATCCCTCCTAAACGAATATTCTTTATTAATTTTCTCCATAAGGGAGGGGAACACTTTATCACTAGTTCCAATTATTTTCCTCTGGTGCTCTCCTCTACCAGGAATGGCTTGAGATTTATCATTTCCTCCAAGCACCAGCTTCGATTGAAGATTAGGATTGTAAGCCTGTTTTGATTTTTCTTCATACTGTATTGACTATTTCCCTTTGTCTATATTATATACTACCTGTTTACCTTTATCATGTTTGGGAGGGAATACGGAGTAAACCTCATTCTTTTTGGCATCAGTTGCCTTAGCCTTTTTGAATTTATCAGGGAGGCTTTCAAATTTTGATAAGCTTAACTTCTCAAACTTTGCCACCCTATCCAACAAATCTTGGAAGGTAGTCATTGAAGCCATGCATAAGAAGGGTTACATTTTGTCATCATGGTTTCCCATCAATAGTTGAACTGCATGTTCTTCTTCTAGTTGTTGCTCGCACTTCATACTGAGATTGCACCAGCGTATTATATATCTCGTCACTGATTCATCCTTTCTCTTTTTATCTAGAGCGAGATCAACAATGGTAGTCTTTTCGGCCACGCTGGAAAATCTTTTCACAAACAAGGCCTCTAATTCCGTGAAGGTCTTTAGAGAATCATTCAGCAGCTCGGTATACCATTTGAAAGTAGTTCCACTCAAGCTACTCATGAATTGTCAGAATAACAGAGCATAATTTTCTCCCATATTCCCGCAGCTTGCTTTAAACTGCGCGAGGTGCTGCCTGGGATTCTTATTGCCGTCAAAAATATTGAATTTTGGTATGAAATATCCCTTTGGGTATGGCACCTGATCGTACTCTACTAGGACGGGCAACTTTTTCCTACCAGCTTCTCTGCCTGTTCAGCAGCTATAATGGCCTTAATATTTTCACTGATTAAGCCTTCTAACTGTGCTGCAGTTACGGATTTAGAGGCACTCACCATATTTTGTGGAGTACGCCAGTGGGTAGGATCATCAATCTCTTCGTCACATTTAGGTACACCTTTCACTTTTGAGGCTTATGGCGCTTAAGAATGTTGAGGATTTGCTGGAATATTATTCACAGCTTGGTTGATAGGCTGCACCGGTGTAGGACCCATAGGCACAGAAGTGGTCTTCTGCATTATCTACATTATCGTCGTCATTTTGTGTCATCATCTCAGTCATTTTATCATTTAACTAAGAGATTTCTCTATCTTTATTTTGCATCTGTCGCCTCATTTCATTTCTCATTTCAGTGAGTGTGATGTCTTCGCCAGCGAAGGGATTTTCTCAGACCTCTTCTTCTTCTTCTCCTTCTTTTAAGGAACGAGCACTTTAGCTGGCAATAGATCTAGTCTAATGGTGACATCGATAAACACGTACGCGTGGCTATGATTGCTGGTCATCTTCATCACCATCATCATCTTCAACATTAATGTGGCTGACCATATGAACCACCTCGATTTCCATCATATTTTCATCACTGTAGTATTCTTCTTTTCCTTTTTATACCAAAATTTCTGAGCGCCGTCACCACTGAATTTTAGGTTCTTGACTTGGGATGATCACTTCTTCGATCCACAGACTACGATCGAAATAAACTTCTTCTTTAGCTAAAGTAGGAGAATGACGGGATCTCCTGTAGGACTCTCTAGGATGTCGACTGTCACTATGATGGTTGTCATTATGGGCCTTCTTTTGGACCCATCTCTGATGAGTTCTGTTAGCAGGGGTGGATCTCCGGGAAACTGTTCTGGATGTCACACATGATCTATCTCTTTCTTCAAAAATCTTTTATTTTTGAGGCTTCAGCCTCCATACTTGTTTGCCTTTCCGTTGGGCCCTTTCGGTGAAGGATTCCTAGACACGATGTCTAAGTGTCACACCCCGATGTGCTTCCTGTGGAGCTTGTCATTGATAATCTCTTCATTCAGCTGTGACAATAGATGATAGCCTTTCTCTTGGAGGGGTTCTTTGGGCCTCAACAAGCAATGGCCTTTGAAACTTCTTCTTCATTAGCTCTCTTTTCTTAATTATCTTCAAAACTCAGTGTACCCAGGCAGACAAGTGTTCAGGCTCTCTTGTTTTCTGAGGGGTTGAGGCTTCAGGTCGATTCTCCCAGAATGATTGCTTAAGCTCACCAGTTGAGCTGTTTCTTCTTACCCACTTCAGGTTGGTGAACTTGTTCTAGGAAGGGATATCAGTCTCTAGCTCTCGTGCTAGCAGGTTGGATGGATGGATCAGTACCGGCAAATGTTGAGAATGTAGCTCTACATTTTTCTTCCTCCTCTGCCTTCTATTGAGCTTTCCTCCAGATGAGGAAGCTTCAGCTAGGGGTGTCAATTTCGGGTCACGGGTCGGGTTCGGGTCAAACCCGAAATTGACCCGGCACTGTTCGGGTTCGGGTCGACCTGACCCGTTTTTACAAACGGGTCAATTTCCTAGACCCGAACCCGACCCGCTTCGGGTTCGGGTCGGGTTCGGGTTGACCCGAACCCACTTGTTTCCAGGCGCGGGGCGAGCCAGGCGACGGGGCGGTGCGGGTGCGACGCGGGGCGAGCCAGGCGACAGGGCGGTGCGGGTGCGACGCGGGGCGGTGCGACGCTGGGGCTAGCCAGGCGATGCGACGCGGGAGGGCTGACGCGGGGCGGGGCTAGCCAGGCGACGCGGGGAGGGCTGACGCGGGGCAGGGCGGTGCGACGCAGGGCTAGCCAGGCGACGCAGGGAGGGCTGACGCGGGGCGACGCGGCCTCGTCACGCGGGGAGGGGCTGACGCGGGATTGCTCCGGGTCAATTCGGGTCATTCCCGGGTTTCCGGGTCAACCCGAACCCGACCCGGTTTTGCAAACGGGTCAATTTTTCGGACCCGAACCCGACCTGTTTCGGATTCGGGTCAACCCTAACCCGAAATTTTCGGGTCGGGTTCGGGTCGGGTTTTCGGGTCGGGTCGATTATTGACAGCTCTAGCTTCAGCATCATATTTCCCAGACACGGCAGACTCTCTAGGCAGGGCAGTGGTGTTCGCAGTCACCATAGAAATTTTTCTTCTAGTAATAACCCTTTCTAAGTTAAGGTTTTAGGCTGGGATAATCTTTCAAAGACAGAAACTCTTTCTTGAGCAACGATCCTAGCAATAGTTCTCGGGACTGGCAGATGCGCACGTTGTATAATGGTTATTGTAGAGTGGGACCTTCCAAAAAATTCTTCAGAGTTAACATCGTATACACGGACAGCTGCAGCCTTTGCAGTAGTTGCTGAGAATTCAAGTCCGCCAAAGTGGATGGTCGCTCCAGTATTTCCAGTCTCTATGATAGCATTCACCAGTTGAATTTTGGCTCCTCATCCCAGCTGGATGGTCATTCGGGTGCCCTACATTTCTATTATTTAGGGTTTAATAATCAAAATTTGATATGTCACCCCACGCTTTCAAAATACAAAAATAATATAGAACAAATAATAAAAGCATGAAAATTAAAAAAGAATTAACACCCTGCTCATGAATTTCCAATGAATCTTATTTACAAGATTATTTTTTAGGAAATTTAAAATTTTAGCCCATAGGGATTTACTTTCTACTATAGCCTATAAATGACTAGTCAGAGATGGATAGAGAAACCAATTCTCAGCGGAGTCGCCAGAAATTTGTGGGCTCCAAAAATTTGGCCCCAGCCTCCTCTCGCACTGATTTGCTTTTTCTTTTCGGTGATGGAGTTTTAAGTTCCGGCGTAAATTTTAGAAGGCAGATGTGTTTATAGATAAGACACTACCCAGAGATTTTACCCTCATTTTGTGAGGACTTTATGATTTAAGTTCTGATTTCCAATAGGCACAAGCCCCTATAGTTAATTACCCCTCCCGATCATGAGAGAGAAATTTTGATTAAGGCTAGTCATCAATCAAATACATGTAGAGTACATGTTATCTGGATTATAGTAGCAGCATGGATTTGGATCTAGAAATATTTGGTGTTAGGAAAATTTGATATTTAAAATAGAAATTTTACCATCTTACACTTAAAGTGGAAGGTGGGGGAATGGATAATAGACCCGATCAAGATCCCATGGTTCCGTCATCCCGGGCCATCGTGGTCCCTGGTCTACTTAGTCAGAGGAGGTAGTCTACCCAACCTGATAAAAGGATCTATGTCGGCAGCCATGGGTTGCTTCGTCCAAGGGGACTTTGTAGACCTGGGATGAATATTTGTCTAAGGGGATAAATTTGGATCCACCTTAGCTAACATAGGGTTTTATGCCTTATCAATTATATCCTATTGATTCATATCTCAAGGATTTGATGTCATTAAGAAGCGTATTGGATCTAGACATAACCAATATTTTATGGTGCCATTTGGCGGCAAAAGCACTCAGTTTAGAGGGCCCCGGGTCATAACCGTTTATCCTGTGGTGCCATTTGGTGCCAAAACCGTCGGTTAGAGAACACATACCACATCCTTACTGGTAGGAGATTGTTTGAGAATGTATCCTAGTGATATTTTTAACTATGCATTAGCTCTTTATGAGCTGAAGTAATTTTTAGATTTGTCCACCTCGACAAATTATTGCGGAGGATGGATGAATTTTGCTTTAAGTGATTGATAGTTGAATTTCAATTTTAAATATTTTGGAATTAGGATTTGAGATTTGGATTTGTGAGAATTTGAGTGGTATTTAAAAATATTTGTGAACCCCTCCGGTTGAGATAGAAATTTAACACGACCATCATCGGGGTGTTTAGGGTCATTTCCATTTGATTGAACCTTGTCGACACTATCAACTCATCGATAGGGGATCGGGTTTCATAGGCTTTGTGACCTTATTTATGAATTTTCTTTGTTAAAGGCCTTGAAGGCCTGATATGAATGTATAAAATAAATATTCTGGTCAACTTCATGACCGCATATTTATCCGATGATTTGATCCCTGTCTACTCCTATTTACCTTCTTAAGTGGATCGGGTTCGAACTTAAATTCACTTATTAACCCGTGCAGCTTCCCTAAACGTCACATGTGTACCAATAACTTGCTCATCGGGGCCCATGCGGGTAAAATAGTGTACCTATGTGTATACAAATTATGGTGCACGTGCAGGGGTATACTGAAATAATTATAGTTGTGCAGGCAATTGCCATCTAAGTACACACAATATTTTATTTAAGAGCTTATACACGCCTTCTGTATGCTAGTACGAGTGTTATGGATCCGATGGCAGTGCGTTATAGATTGTAGACGCCTTTTGTCTGCTTGTATAAGTGTTGCAAATCTGGTGGCAGTTTATCTGGATGTCATGAGACATCCCCTCATCTTGATGTTGACTCCCCTTTTCTCATTCACTGGGGAGTCCTTCTTGAAATTCATGGCCACTACCTTGAAAGGGAATCTTGTAAGATCTTCAGTGTAGTAGACTTGTTACTTCCGACATTTGTGGATACCAGAGCTATTTTCTTCTTAAGGTTAGAACCAAGATGAAACTTTGGAATACCAAGAAGTTTAGCTCTAATCTTTTCAAGCATCCCTTCCATCCTGCCGGGGGTTGTCCATATTCATACATCGAGTTGCCTTCATACCCGACACAATTTGCAGCATCTCAATCACTGTTATTATGGGTGACATCTGTACTTGTGCCCATAGTGGTTCGTTGTACCTACGATATATTCAATGTTGTTATCCACAAGCGGCTCGTATTCATTTGGAGGGACCCGGTGTATCCACTACGACCTCTTGGAAGTGTTCGTAGAATAGCCATTATTCTTGCATCATGTCCACCGTTCACCAATCTCAGGTGGTTATTGATTGCACTAATTTGTGATGACAGGTCTTCCACTATCAAATGCCAGTATTGTCATCTCAATCTACAGGCAATTATAGGGATTATCGTAGGAGTCTGTTACATTCATTAGTATCATCCACTATGTATTTTATCTCATGCGTTCATAGGATTTGATAATTGAGATTTGTTTGTGATTGTTCAGATACTTTATTCGTTGCTTGTATGCATCGAGGTCCTGTTTGTCACGAGTCCTCTGCTATTTGCTTGTATTTGTTCGAATGCATTGAATTGTTATTTGGCATTTGAATCTTGATCTTGATTGTGCATTTTAGGATTTAGGATTCCATTTCTTGTAGCTTAATTCAAATCCAAGTCCCCTACTGTTCGTACAAGTCATCTGTACATTTAGTTCAAGTTCTATGCATTCATGTCCAAGCATGGGTCCTCTGCATTACTGCTCAAGTGAAGTTTTCATATTGCTCAAGCTTTGTGCACTTTATAAAAAATTTTGGCAGCACCTCGGCATATCCCCCGTTTGGGGGAATGTAGGGGAGCTGGGCCTTCCCACCACACAACTTGAGCTTGTATGGTACGTGTCAGTAGACACCGCGGCTGTACATCTTTTTATCCCACCACGTTACAAGACCGTGTATGGGGCCTTCAATAGTACCCATATAAGAACACTAGTGGCTCTCTCCACCATGCTACAATAGCGTATATAGTGCTTACCCAACTCATCGTATGTGTCAGTCTGAGTTTCCTCCTACCGTGTTATAATAGCGCGTATAGGTGGTTCTCTTGTCCACTACAAACACTGAAAATGGGATTTGGAACATTATATCTTGTATAGTAGTGTCGGCGGTGCTGATGTCGAGGTCGAGGTTGAGGACTGTCCCCACCATGCTACAAGAGCATGTATAGGGCTTACTCGCCTCGTCGCACTTGTTGCACCGAATTCCCCCCACCGTGCTACAAGAGCATATATAGGGGGTCCACCGACATGTCGATGGCAGGGACTCTTGTGACCTTGAAGATCGACGGGGAGGCTCGTGGACCGAGGCAAGAGGGTCCTCTTCTTCTTCCTCTTTTTTTAATTAATTATAATTATTATTAATTTATTATAATTAATTAATAAATTATTTTTAATTACTTACTTATAATTAATTATAATTAATTAAGAAAATTAATTAATATTTTTAAAATTAATTAAATTTATTAGTTATAAATAATTATTATTAATTAATATTAATTAATTTTAATAAATTATAATTAATTAATAATAATTAATTCTATAAATCATAATTAATTAAAAATAATAATTAAATTAATTAGAATTAATTAAAAGTAATTATAATAAAAAATAATTATTTTATTTATATTTTTTTCTCAAATCCCTTGGTCCCGCAGGTTTACGTGATTTGGCCAAACAAGCGTGCGTAGGGGAGAAAGTTACCTGCACAGCAAGCGAGCAGTCTTCGCTTCCTTCGATCCGACATAAGGGAATAAAATCGAAGGGTCGAAGTCGATCCGTAGCGAAGAGGCCGAAGAGGCGCGTTTAAGGGAGATAGTTACCTTCGCAGCCAACATAGCTCTCGTTGTTGCTTCCAATCAAATGTGTCATAACTTCTGATCGGACAGGGAGGATTAGGCTGGAGAAGCGCCTGAACTGGATAAATTTACCTCTGTAATCGGCAAGGCTCCCATCATTTCTTCCGATCAAATGTCCTAACCTCCGATCCAACAGGAATGGAAAGTCATTAATGGGGCAGAGTCGGACAGCAGCGAGAGAAATGCACAATGGGAGAGCCAAGAGAGGAAATGAGATATCACTCATATCCCTTTCTCAACATGATTTTGATAGAGATCGTGCTTAGACACAACGTCGGTATGGAGACATCATGCAAAAGGCATCGTTGGATGTCCGGACAGGTACACAAAATGAATTTTTTTTGTTTTATTTTCTTTAGACTGCCGTATAAAGGTCAACACAATGATCATATAAACACATATGTAACCTGTAGCACAATGACTACCTTTTACAATAGCATTATGAAAATGTAGTATTCCTTCTCTATTTAATCATATTGCTATTATTATTGCTAAGGACTTCAATAGTCATGCCCTTCAATTTTTGTCACATATCAACTACTTACATTCTTATCCTTATAAGGAGTACTTGAAAAAGGTATCCTCCCTTAATAATCATGTGATATTGATAGCTTATTAGAACTTATGAAACTGTTGACAAACATTTCATATTAATCATATCTACTCTCATGCGTTTCAAGCTATGTTTTCAAACTAAGCTCACTCAATATAAAGATGATATCATTTTAATTGAACTTAGTCCATCACTAAGCATGTTTAACATATCATTATCAATTTGCACTTACACTAAATCATTAGAATATAAGACACATATTTTAATAACATGATGATGCAAAAAGTGATAAAAAATATGAAACTGAATTAAACTAGAGTGCTTCGGCGTTGTGCTGGTGAGCATTACACAGCTATGTTTGAGAGAACAATGGCTTTAGAAACTACCGCTATAGTGTTGGCATCTCTATTCTACAATAGTCTAAAATTGATATGCAACACTATGGCACTGGGTCTAAGCACTTTAGTGCTAGGCCACTAAAATGTTTTTAATATATTTGATTATAAACATCCCTGAATCGCCTCTCTCACTCCCTCACTCTCTTGCTTGGCTGGAAAGAAATGGGAGAGGAAGAGGGAGAGAAGGAAGAGGAATAAGAGGGAAGGAAGAGAGAGAAAACCCATTTTTGGTCATTTTTATCCACTATTCTTTTGGCAAAAATTGTTCTAAGTGTTTTAAGTAACTATCCTCTTAATTTTATTTTTGATTATTTTGATTTCTATGAATATCTCTCCTAAATTTGCAAAAATTGTATTATCTCCTAATTTTGTAAGCTTTCATTGTGTAATTTTTTTATATGTTATAGATTTAATTATTTTGAACAATTTAATATGATTTTATTGCACTTCCATCGGTTAAAAATGTGTATATGAGTATTTATATGAAATGAGTAGGTAAAATGCATACTAAAAAAAGCTAAAAGTGATGTGTTGGTTGGCATGATAATACTGAAATATAATATGACCTGAAATGATTACTACTATTGATATGTACTGGAAAGTGATACCGATCTAACTAAAATGATGTAATGTACTAATATTGTTCTTATAAAAATGTTATACTCATTGATATCAAATAACTGATATGATAACCTCATTTGATATTTTTATGATCCACATGGTCCATTGACATGAGTTACTAGATGGAGTTGAAAGGAATTGAAGACTGATGGCGTTATAAGAAGTTGGGGCTACTGATTTATATGATTTAAAGGGAGTTATAAGGAGTTCATTGATTAGAGTCACAAGGGGGCTGATTGGGAGTAATAAATGTAGGAGCAAGATCAAGATCAAGAAACCATCATAGTATCTAATAAAATGTTGATTACTGATTATTGATCTTTATTATTAATTGATTGCTCATTATAACTATTGATATTATAACTTACACTTTATTGATGATGTGTACTATTAATAATGTTAATATTACTGAGACTGTTCACTATTATGGATATTTTGATTGACATTGATACTTGTTGCAAATCTGGATCCAAATACTATGATTTTGATGATAACAAACATTATTGTTCCTTTACCACTACTATTATTGCATATCTATTTTGTTTGCTCTGCTTACTAACCATTCAGGTACACAAAGATTACTTGCAATGCAAATCAGCTCAAGAAAATGTTAGGCATTTAGTAGTTTAGCTCTGCATTATACATCATGATGCATGCTTTTTACTGAGGATATTCTTCTTATTAAGATGACTAGAAAGGGAGTTGAAGGAAATTTTGAGTTATAGAGGTCAACCTTAGAATTTAAAGGTTTTCATTGAGTATATCTAAAATCGAATAAATATAGTGTAATATTAGTAGTAATAGATCTCGTGGGGGGATTTGGAGTTTGGGCGCTCAAATCATTAAAAAGAGTACATATTTTATATATCTCAGATCTATTATTCATAGTGATGGTGAAATAGACACTCTATGTTGGATGGTTGAAGTGGAAGAATGAATCGGGCATATTGTGTGATAGAAAGATAACTCTCAAGCTTAAGGGAAAATTCTATAAGATTGTGGTCAAACCTGCAATACTTTATGGAGAAAAATGTTGGCCATAAAGAGAAGCATAAAATTAAGTCTCCAGTGGAAGATAAGATTAGAGAGAGTTGCCTTAGATGGTTTGGTCACATGAAACACTTACCATCTGATGACACAGTTAGGAGAGAAGATTTGTTAGATATGGCCTATGTTAAAAAAGACTGAGGTTAAAACTAAAAAAACTTGGTTAGAAAGTATTAGAAATAACCATTTTTATTAGATTTAAATGAGAATTTGACTCTTAATAGGACATAATGGAGAAATTGATTCTTGTAGTCAACCTTATGTAGTGGGATAAAGGCTTATTATTGTCTTTGTTGATTCTAAATCCATAGTGTTCCATTATAAAAGAAAAATGCTCAAAGCACAAAGGAAATCCTTCTTATCTCATCACAAAATAAATAAATTGGAGAGGGTTGAGGGAGAATGGACATAGGAAGACTCTTTTTATGTATAGGTGATCTAGTCTCTTATCAAACCTTCAAAAGCCTTCAAATTTTAGCATCTTAAGAGCCAAAGCCTCACCAACACCATGCTTGTGCTTCTTTAGTAAGGCATATAAGATGATCTTCTTGTCTCATTTTACCACCCCCCTTTTAGTCAATAGCTCAAGACATTTCACATAAAGAATTGCAATCCAAGATTATTACATTGGTTATTTCAAAGATTTATAGATTTTATATATTTTTTTAAAATGAGGAGGCTGGTGGGGGATTGTAATGCTTATTGTTTTTGGACCAAATCAAAGGCATACATATAGTAACCATATGTCAAAACCAAAAGCTACAAAAATTGATAGATTTTTAATAGTCAAGTTCTTTACTTCCCTTTATCATATAGAGCTCACAAGCTAATGACAATAGACCATAATGTTTTCCAATCATCTCCACATCATGAGTCCCTATCACTTGGACCTATTGGTTTCTATACATAACAACACTCTTATCATTAGCCCCTTACAACTTCCTATAAGGATCCCCTTCATAGCACAATTCTTCAAGAGAGATGGCCGCATAGGTCTTCTCGCCATGTCATTCAAACATAGTGGCTCATCTAACCTGTGGCGCCACATCCTCAACTTTGATGACCACTTAAATGTGGTAATGATCAACCCACATGTCATAAGCCAAGTCATTGGCCTTTTCCTATTGATAACTTCCATGATTTTTTCCTCTAAAGAACTCCCCTTAGCTCTTGATCTTCTGCCCTCTTAGTCATGCTTTGTTGGCTCCCAGGCCACTAACTCCTCAATCTCTTGTCATTCTAAATAACCTTCTTATTTCCTTTTTAGTACATGTTCCAAGAGTATTCATCCAAAATATGAAGTTTCATCCTCTTAAGGTGATAATGATTATACAAGGCCCCACATTATTTTTGAAACGATGATAATGAATACCCATAACAACTACTTATGGGTCCCTCCTTAATTTTTGTAGTTTATTTTTTTCTTTAGAAAAGATGAGACTTCTAGGTATTTTGGTAAGGGACTAGAACACTTATTTTGCCACTAATGAAAGTCAAGCCAAAAGGGTGTTGATGTTGGCAAACATTCAAAACTTTTAATTATTTTGCTATAATGTGGAAGAGAATTTAAATCTATATGCTAACTAAAAAGACTTGCATATGTGTTAAACTGTTGAAGACATTTATTAGCTTAAAATGTTCTACATTTTTTTGAATGATATATCTAGCCAACCCACCACCAAGTCCCCACAGAAATATTAAGAGAGTTGGATCGATTAATTTGAAATTATTGTCTTAGAGTTAAGCCAGACATGAATTTTATTTGAAATAAATCTTTATGATTGATTTTAACTATTTAACTATTTAAGTTTTTCAATATCCTAATGCTAAATTATAGCTCTAGGCCAATCACTTCACTTAAAAGAAATATAAATTATAAATAAATTTTATTACTATTACTTAAAATATAAGAAAACTACAAATATAATTATCATGTTACATCTGAGTTCAATACTTCACATAGAAGAATAAAATATTGACATGCATAGCAATTTATACACAATGATATTGCATGTAGCTCTTCAGCTTGTTCCACTTTTGCACTCGACGACATCTTGATCTTCAAGGTTCTATCCCACATGCATACTCACTACTCAGCTTTCCTATATTTGATGATACGTTAATAAAAATAAGAATGCCTGATTATCTTGATATATACTCACAAATATTCTATTTATTTACTTGGCTTGGCTTATAATTATAAGCACATTTTTTATAATTTAAGTACATACAAGCATTCTTTAAAATTGCAAAATATGACGCCTCAGCACAATTCCGATGAAAAATGCCTCATGCTTTTTCATGAAGCGTCTAAGGCATGCCCCACCTCATTGGTGTGAGATGTACGGCTCAACCTATATATATATATATATATATATATATATATATATATATATATATATATATATAATATATATATATATATATATATATATATATATATATATATATATATATATATATTATTAAAACTTACTTAAATCCAAATAAATCACACATTCATGCACCCCTGAGCCGCAATACCTTTCTCTCGACTACCTTGACCTCTAGCCGGCCTCCTTCACCGTAGCCACTGCCATCGTAGTTGCCTTAGGGGATCACTTAGAAGTCACACAGAACCATCATCACCTCATCTAAAAGTTTTGGAGTATTACTCTCATCTTTATGTTAATGACAAACATTTTATAAAAGAGAAAGATAACCAAAATAAATGAAGAAAAAGTAGATTGGGTGGCAGTGAACTTCATAGGATACGATAATTGAGAGACTTGTTTATTATGGCCATGACTTAAATAAAGACCCCCCCAATGATGATAGAGCAGATAATTTATGATTTTTTGCCAACTATTTAAGCATTATTTAGGAATTAAATATGGATGAGTAAGGAATAGAAAAGAAAGAATTTAGAGTTGAACTTGATGTTATATGATACTTTTATGCAATTCCTATATTTTGTGTTCTTTTTCTCTTATAATATTTGGATTTCAATTTAATTTCACACAATTTATCACTTGCCACTTTACATTTTGTGCAATTTTTTATTTCATATATATTCCAATTTGTTACTTCATAGTTCAATAGAAAGTTAATATGTCATTTTTAATATATTATTTGAGTATTACATAAAAAATTCATTTTTAACTTGTATTTTCACCTTATGCAATTTTTAGATTTTGAGGCTAACGCCTCAAAATGCCTTGAGGCTTATAATTCGCCTCATAAAACATCTCAATACCTTATTGCACAATTTTTAACCTAACATAAAAGAAAATATCTCCATCTTAATAAACATAATAACATCCAAATAGTGCACCAACCCATCATTATACCACCCAATCAAGTTTTAAAAAAATAATCCTAAGTATACCATAAACATAGGATGCCAAAGATAATGCCTATGATAATATATGATATACATTAAGCTATTGTGGTTATAAACTAATTAAAATTTATTGTTTTAATTATGATTCAAATGAAATTATTTAATTTATAACCCATGTTTATTTCAAGTCAACTTATTACAATTTTATTATGTTAAAGATTTTAATATTCAAAAGGTTATAAAGAACTTATGGGATGAGCATAGTACACCCTAGAGCTAATCATATTATCCTAATATCCTAATGATGCAGTAAACCTGCCCTGAGGTAAACAGTGGTAAAATTAAAAAAATTAGCCTTTCTTATAATTTTTTCTTATTCATAACAACACAGTAATTAAAAAAAAAAGAAATTATAGCAAATATAAACCTCTAACATACTCAGAAAATGAAATTATCTAATTGAATCTACTATATATAGAACAAAACCAAACAAAACAATGGAAATTATAGTTACAAAATCTAAATTAGTACATAAGATGAAATATTTGAATATTTCAAAATAGTAACATTTCACATAAACAACATTAAAAAAATCATACTCATTATTCATCTCCTTACTCAACTCAACCTCCTAAGCTTGTTGCTGATTATGTTGTTTCATGAATGACTACCACTTAGCATGCATGCAAGCTTGTTACAAGTGCAAATTAGCTTGAATTTGACATATTTCTAAAGAAGTTGTCATTGAAAAAAATTGAATTATTTTCAGCAAAAATTTCCATCAGAAATGATTGTTTAAAACCAGCATAAATTTGCGTCAAAAGACCCTCATTCTCCATTTCATGCAAAAAATAGCTCCTGAAACCATTTACACCCATCTTTCGCCAGACCAACCTCCGTGTGATTACTCTAGCTAATTGTCCACCCTTTCCAAGTGTGATTTCTATGTTATGTATGGTCGTGCCTAAGGGCATATCGGTTGAAGTGGATTCTTCTTTTTTCTCACCCCTTCCCAAACTGTACAAGCTTCTTCCAAAGCATACTGTTTTCTAATGTATATGATGAAATCTAGATAGATGGATCTTATATGAATCATATGATGAGTACCACATGAGTGGATATATATGAATCCAAATCAATCACTCATGTTATGATCTTCTACATCCTATCGAAGACCCTCATTCTCCATTTCACACAAAAAATAGCTCTTGAAACCATTTACACCCTTCTTTCGCCAGTCCAACCTCCATGCTCGTTTGAAATCTTTTCTTCGTCTCTTTAAATTTTTTCAATTAATTTGAAATTTGTTCCAATAGATTTTGTTTAATAAGGGTTCAAGTTTATAGGTTTATAAATTTTGTTTCTTGAAAATTTATTTAGATTTAAGTGCTTCTTTCATATAACATAATTCTCATAAAATTATATTATTATTTTAGTTTAAATTTATGTTATTTTGTTTAGTGTATGAAAGTTGTATATCATTGTTAAAATTTGTGTTAGTGAAAAAAATATTACATGTAGCTTTAAGAAAAAAAATTTATATTCATGTTATATTTATTTATTTGTATATATTTTATATGATTAAAAAAATTCATGCTAATGGAAATAATTTATGAATAGGTAAAATAGCTATAAGCCATAAAAATAATTTAGCAATTTAAAATTTTGGATTATCTTTATTATGTGATAGCATATGCATGGATATCTGAAGCCAGAGGTTGTAGATGTATAATAGAGTATTACTTAGATGACAATAACTAACATATGAATTTAGCAAAAAAGTCAAATATTTCATTCTCATTGCATGTTAATTTATTTCATTTTTATTAGATCAAATATTTAGGCATTCTTGTTCAAAGCATAAAAATTAACCCAACCATACACATGATGTGGTTATGCTAGATTTATATCGTAGAAGATTCCTATCAAATTATTGACTCTAGACTTTACATGAAAAGTTATAAGTCAAATTTCAACTCTCAATGTCACCTTCCAATAAGCTACATCATAGTAGATAAAGAACACATAGGAAAGTATAAAGAGATGGTATTCTATGCAGTTGAAAATACAAAGCCCTATGTTAGATTCATTACACATGAAAATAATTATTCAAAATTATATATAGAAGAAGTATTTAAAAATGCTTAAATGAATTGGTGCATAAATATCATAGACCTAAAGTTTAACCATTCTAAATCTTAGAAAACTCATAAATAATTTTTAAAAAATGGAATTAACTTTTCCAAATGTTTTTAAATTAGAGATTCCATACAATTTATCTTGAATTTTTAATTTCTAATGAATTTGATATGAATTTAAAAAATATATAGATAGGATAAATAAAATTATCTAGTCAACTAAATTACCTAAACATGCACTATTCATTTGAAAACATCTATATGGTGCATATTTTAAGTTGGACCCATCGATTAAGTAAGTAAAAGGAAAAGTAAACAGAATCATTTCAATTAAAACTTGAATGGCCTAAATCATGCCATGTGCAAACAAAAAGTTGTAGGATTTGCATGATTAATTATACATAAATAATATAAATTAATAATATGAGATTAAAAGTAAATAGTCATATAATATGTGCATTATATGTTCAAATAAAGTAGGTGGGCTTGAGATGAGAGGTTTACCTAGCTAGAGCCATGTCCAACTACACAAGGGATCAAGCAGGTTCATTTGACTAAAACAAAGCTAATGAGAGGTTAGTCATTATAGAAGTTTGCATGGATAGCTCCACCAACCAACATACAATAGGTTACTTTCTAGAGTTCATCATCAAAGAGGGGGGATGCTCTTAAGACTCTTAGCGAGAAAAAATCTACAAAACTTAAAAAATGGCTTTTCATCTTGTTGTCATGCTATCAACTATCATTCCTTATTCTCAAATGGTCCTATAAATCTTCTAGAATTCTTTAGAGGATAAACTCTACATAAGGTAGTTGTCAAGGCTAGAAAAGAGTAGAGGTAGAAAGGATCCATTAGGGAGGTCAATTTCCATTTGAAGGTGTCAGTGGCCACCAAGAGGATGATAATAATAAATGGGATGGATCTAAGGAGGTTTTTTGGTTAAGAATGAAAGGCTAGGATTGAGTTTGAAGGCTCAATTAACGAAATGGAGAAGTCAACAGTAGGGTAGTCTAAAGTGATGTCAAGTTAATCAAAATGGGCTTATGCTTTAAGGGCTCAATCAAGCTAATCGAGGCTAATGAGTGTCAATGGAATGCCCAAGGAAGATTACACTTAGTTAAATAGGAATAAATTAGCTAAATTAGGGCTATTAGTCCTACCTTATGATATTAAGTTGACATAGATCATGTCGGTTTGCCTAGGTTAGATGAGCCTATATTAGTTAAAGGATAATAAGGATTCTAATTAAAGGGAGTTTAGGATCTATAGAAGGTTTAACTAGGTCAAAGGATCAAATAACTATACTTGGGTTAAGTTAGGTCAACTTGAATCAACATACATTTATTAATCTAACTTATTTTATTTGACCAAATTAGGAGCCAATTTAGGTCGTCATGGTCACTTAAAGTCAGCTAATTGTGAACTCAAATGTCAATTTGAGTCAATTAAACCAAATGGTGTTAAGTGGGCCCATTTGGGTCAATTAAGTTTGGGTTAAATCAATTTAGGTCTAAAAGCCTTCATATGGGTTCAAGAGGTCCACCAAGAGTCTAAGCATTGTCGTAAAGATTTAGGTTTAGTTAGTTTGAGCTATGGTCAACTCAATCTCAAAAAAGAGAAATGCTTTTAAGACAATTAGGAATCTCTTTTTCTCTCAACATTTCTAAAACTTAAAATGACTTATCATATTACCCTCATGCTCTCTACTATCATTACTCATTCTCAAAGGGACCTATAAACCTTCTATAATGCTCTAGAAAATAAACTCTATATAATATAGTTACCAAGGTTGGGAAAGAGCTAAACTAGAAAGGAACCATTTAGGAGGTTGTTTCCCATGTTGAGGTGGTAGAGACCACCATGAGGATGATGATAATGGAAATGATGGATCTAAGGAGGTTTGGTGGTTAAGAATGAAAGGTATGGAATGAGTTTGGAGGCTCAATTGAGGAGATATTGAAGCCAAAGTTAGGCTAGTCTAAAGTGAGGTAAACTTAATCAAAATAAGCTTGTGCAAAAGGGCTCAATCAAGCTAAGTGCTCTAACATGGAATGCCTAAGGAAGATTAAATTTAGGCTTCATTGGGATAGCATTTTTGTTACTTTTTAAAGTAGCTTTCAAATACAAAAATTTAAATATTTGCACTAGAAAGCTGCTTTAAGAAGCAAAGAAAGCTATCCCAAACAAAGCTTAAATTTAAATGGAAATAAATTAGCTTAATTAGTTCAATTAACCCTATCTTATTTATATTAAGTAAAGATAGGTTCAAGTTGGGTTAGCCTAGGTTATGTAGAACCTATATTAGTTATATGACTAACTAGGATTCCAATTAAAAAGGTTTGTGGTCTAAATGAGGTTTAATTAGGTCGAAGGATTAAATTGATCTATTTGGGTGAAAGTTAGGTCATCTTGGATCAACCTACATTTATTAAAGTAACTCTATTCATTAAACCAAGTTATTGCCCAATATAGGTCCTTATGGTCACTTAAAGTCAGCAAAATGTGAACTCAAATGTCAATTTGATCCAATTAAACCAAATAGGGTCAAGCGGGCCCATTTGAGTCAATTAAATTTTGGTTAAGTCAATTAGAGTCTAGAAACCTACATGTGAGTTTAAGAACATCCATCTAGCGTCTAAGGAGTATGGTTAAGGTTTAGTTTAACTAATTTGAGTTAATCTAGGTTGGAATCCAATCTATGTCAAATAAGTTATGCTTGAATTTAGTCTTCTAATGATAAATCAATAGGGGCCTATGATCATATAGGGTGTTTTACCTAAAGGCATGGGCTAGCCAAACTCTTTAGGATCCAAAGGTCTATGGAGTGGCCATCCTTTTATGGCTAATTGGTAGGTGAAATCAAATATTTGTTCTACTTATGAGATATAAGATTAAAATTTAAGGTCACCATAGGCTAATAGGTAAAAAGGGACAAATGTCCTAAGAGCTAAAGTTAATCAATCTAAGCTCTTAGGGTTGGAGACTTTAGATTTCAAAAGGGTCTAAATAGTTAATCCAATAAAAATCTATACTAAATTAGGTTTTTCATTATCAATATGAAGTTTAAAACTACTTAGGGCTGGCTAGGTTGAGAGTACTTAGGTTAACTATCTTTCTTAAGGAGTTAAATTTAAGAGCATAAAAGTTGCTTAAGCTTATAAATAGAAAATGTTGACTAATCAAGCCCAAGATATTTGGTAGAAGCAACTACTTCATTCTCTTGATATATGATTTTTTGAGATAAATATGGGAGCATTTATAGAAGTAAAAATTAAAAGTTTTTATGAAATTTAAGCATTCAAGAAGGTTAAAGCCATTATGGAGAAAGTAAGCAATCTTTAGATCAAAACCATAATTTTTTTTATTGAGAAGGCAGTTTAACTTTAAGAGAATTTCAAAAGTTGTATGTTGTTAATGGGATACATTGACATTTTACTACAAAATTGTGTACTATGAAAAATGAAGAAGAAAATCAATCCTTGACATGGCACTTAGTATGCTAAAACATAAAAGATTGATGAGTAAATTTTGGATATAAGTTGTAACATGTGCAATATATTTATTCAAGTGCTCACCAACAAGAAGCATAATAAGGAAGACAACACCACAAGAATGGATGGAAAAAAGTCCAACATCTTATGTAGGAGCCTTTGGAAGCATAACCCATGTATATGTGCATGATGAACAAAATAACAAGAAGCTATATGATAAAAGAGAGAAATTCTTATTTATGGGATATAAAAAATATTCTAACAACTGCAATATATGTAATACAAATAATATGAAGGTAAATCTTATAGTTGAGATGTTGCATTTGATGAAAAAGGTGAACGGAATTATGATCCCCACATGATAAAACCTACACCTTTGCTCTTGACTTTGAAGAAAATAAATAAGCTATAATGGCGAAATACAAGATAGTACAACTAGACAAATAGCCCAATTTACTAACCATCTCACCAATAATAATCAATAAGGAAAAAAATTTGTAATCTTCCTTAACTAAAAGAAATGAAGGGTGTGCAAGAAGTGTCCAAGATTTCTACAAGGTTACTTAGAGGCTTTAAAATATATCTTTTTTGTCCTTTTTATTGATTATGAGACACCTAAGTTCTACGTAGTGAAAGAAAAAAAAAGGAGAAATTTGATGGATAGAGAAATTGGGACAATCAAGAAGAACACCACTTTAGAAATTATAATATTGCCCAAAAAAATTGGAGTAAAATGGGTGTACAAACTTTAGAAAAGTAATGAAAAAGAGATTGAAAACTATATATATGTAATGTGAAGGCTATTTTCAAAGAGTTGGAATTAATTGTCATGATGTATCGATCCTCTTGCCGAGTTGAAAATTATTTGATTAATCAATTTTTTAGGCTCAAAATAAGTATAAGGTACATCAAATTGCTGTAAAGTTTGTTTGGTTAGATGGAGTGCTCAACCAATAAAAAACATATATTCAACAAACATCATATAATGACATTAATAGGTAAGATAAGGTGTTGAAGTTGAAGAAAGCTCTTTATGAGTTGAAGCAAGCACCATAAGCCTGGAATTATATAATTGAAGGTGAGCAGATTCTCTAATCCTCCAATTGCTAAAAACATTGCAGAAAAATGGGGATTTTCAAATTTAAATTTAGATTTGGAAAATCAAGATACAGATTTGTTTACTGATGGAGAAATGCCTATGGAGAAGGGGAGGAAGGTGTTACCAAAAACTGACAACAACAATTCTAGTTTGGCAAATGTGTGGTCCATGAGCCAACATATTAAAGTTATTTATGTGAATCCGGAACCTGTAGAAGATATAGATACACATGTGGTTAAACTGAATATGGATAAGGCATGAGAGAATTTGAAGTTACTTCAAAAATCTCTTGTGGTAAAGGTGTTTTGGAAAGGAATTCCATTTTCTCTTTGTAGCATTGACCTAAAAAGACAATGAGATAGATTTGATTCTTTTCATTTAACCTAATTGGGCCTAGATTGGACCTTGTGTTCATTTCAATCTACTCAAATTATGGAAGAAGTTTTAAGTGGTGGCCCGTGGTATGTGGGTGGACATATTTTAGGGATGGATAAATGGACTCCTCAATTCTCTCCAACATCGTTAAAAGGGTTATCCTCACCAATTTGGATAAGATTGCCTCATCTGCCTTTGCATTATTGGGATGAGGATAATGTTACAAAAATTGTTTCAAAGATAGGAGTTCCATTGTTCTTGGATGGAAAAATATTTAAATGGGGTAGACGTGAATTTGCTAGGGCTTGTGTTCAAATTAATCTAGACTCTAAACTATCTAATGGATTTTGGATTGAGGGTTATATGGAAAATTATTTCAAAATGTAGAATATGAGAAGATCTCATCTCTATGTTTCAAATGTGGTAAGATTGGTCACAAAATTGATATGTGCCCGGTGGTTCTTAAAGAAGATCAAATTAAGGTCAACTTGGAATCAAAGAACAATGAGAATAAAGGCTTGAGCTCCTAAGGATCGGGTGGTCCTGATACAATATCTTTGGGCCATGAATACAAGTTAATTTTATGAAAAGTAAAAGAAATCAGTTTTCTGTAATTAAACCTTTGGTAGGGAGAGTTGGCTCTTCTCGTGAACATAAGGAATCAGCTAACAAATTTAATGTGCTAGCTTATGGTTCTGAAGATAGTAAGGAAGCACAAACAGGTAATATCTTGGATCAAAGTGAGCAGGTCAATTTGCCAACTGTTACAAATTTTGAACAAATCCTCTCGGATGCTGATGCAGTCCCAGTAGAAGACGGAGAGATTGTTCAAAAAGCTGTCAATATTGAAGTTGATTCAAATGAAGTGTCTATCCTTCATACCGAGATCTTTGAGAATGAAGCTGTAGGTGTTGTCAAAGAAGGAAATGCGGGAGATGGTCTTGCTGGCGTGGATGCTGTAGATGTTGATAAAAATGTTCAAGTTCATGAGAAGATGAAATCGGATGCGGCTAATTCTCTGGATGTTAAAAATAATCTGAATGATAAGGAATGTTTAATGGAGGATGGAAAGTTTCTTTTGCCACCTAAATCTATTCATCATAAGAAGAAGTCGAATAAATATTCTAATTCTTTTTGGCCTATCAAAGGTAGTCTTAGAGGAAGGAAATTGGAAAGTCTTGGTGGATGTGAAGGTGGATCTACACCATTCAAATCATAATGACCTTATGCAGGGTGGCAACGGTATACGTGATAAAGTCTCGGAGGAGGTTAGCTATCAGCATGCGGATGTGGTAAGTTATTCCAGCAATGGTGAAATCTTTCAATGGGAATTCTTACTTGATAAAATTTTGGAGCATCTTGGTTTGTGCATTGGAAATCAAGATGGCGATCATATGAAGTTGGTGAAGTTTGTGAAGATCCAGTATTCTCCATAGATTGAAGGATCTGGATTGCATGTTTTGTTTTCTTCTAGTAGTTGTAATTTTCATTTTTATTTTAGTTTTAAATTAAGTATGAGTGAGTATTTGGAAGATGGGGATAGAATAAAGATATTTAAGTATCTTTCTACTATTTATTTTTTACTTAATCGGGAATTCTGTGATACTAATCAACCTTTTTGGTTGTTTAATTTTTTTGTATCTGATCCCCTCCACCCCAATTGATTTAAAATAAGGAATAGAGGATCTTATTCTCTTTATGACATTTCATATCTTTCAAATATTCTTCTTGTGCTTGATTTTCATTTTAATAAGGCTTCCTTGTTTTTAAAGGATTGCCATTAGTTTGTAACAGCTTTGTTTTTATTTTAATGCAATTTGCATCCTCTCAAAAAAAAATTTAGAGCACACTCTACATTAAAATTCAAGACATGAAATGTCTTGATTTTTAGGTTATACAATAATAATTTGGTCTTCACATGGAACAATCTACATGTTTGAAGAACTTGAGAAACAAATGGAAAAGACATTTGAGATTGATATATATTTGGTCCAGGGAAAGAAGAAGAAAGATTAAATGTTCATGCCATTAGAAGCTTATGCAAAAGAGATTAAAATGAATAATTACATGCAGATAAGCACATCGGTAGATTGTGACATCAAGCTTCAAAGCATGAAAAAGGAGAAAGTGTAGATCCAACACATGTTAAGAGTTTGGCTATGGGTTTGTAATACATGACATGCATCAGGCTAAACATGTTTATGCTGTTGGAGTCATTAGTTGTTATATGAAAAGTCAAACAAATAACTACATTAAGAATTCCTCGTTATAATAAGCTTGTTAGATATACTAATAGTTATTGATCAAATATTTTGTAAGAAAAGCTAACACACATTTTTGCTAATAGTAAGTAATAGCATTTGTTAAGAATTCACCCTTTAAGATTTATGGATCAAATGAAGTCAAAGTTTCTAAGAGAGAAGGGAGAAAGAATAATAAAATAAAACTACTAAAGCGAGCATGCTATATGAGTTTAAGTGTTGTATTTTATAAGGAATTGTGATTTTGAGTTTATTAAAAAAAACAATTATGTGATAAATTTTATACAACAATTCCCAAGACTTTCTCATGATGTGCAACACAACTAAACGCAAGGCATTCTTGAGAAGATGCTTGTATGCATTGTAGTTGTTTGTGCAAATGTGTAAGAACTTATTTATGATTGTGTCTTCACTAAATTCACATATGACTTATGTTAGCACCTCATTATAAAAGATTGCAAAGCCATTCAACGTATATGCGGGATCAAATCATTAAGGGTGGAATTCAAACCTTGACCATTAATTCAAATTGAAATCTCAAATTATTTCAAGAAACAAAATTGTTGATAATTGACTAATTTCCATAGTTCAATGTTGACATTCGAATGTTTAGGTACTTTTTTATATTTCAATGTTAAATATTGAATGTTTATAATAGATTATTTGATTCTAACATCAATAATAACAAAGTTGATTCCATTACTCAAGTTGCCATTTTTTTTTTCAACTATGGCTCCAATAATTGAATATTATGATATATATATATATATATATATATATATAATTTGACTATGTTATAATTTTAATAAAATAATCATATGTATTAACCAACACTATCGTTGCAGGTTTGAAGTCTTCAAAGAGAAAAGTGATATTCTTATTCATAGAAAAATAAATATTCTATACATTCAAGAAACTAAATGAGTTGGAGAATATATTAAAGAGATTAATAAATTAAGATTTAAACTATAGTATTTAAGTAGAAGTCGTACTAAAAAAGGTATGGGTATAGATAAGAATTTCAAGAATAATATTGTATAAATTAATAAAGTTGAAAATAGATTTATAATTTTATTTGTTATGCTAAGATTATTATTATTATAAGTTTTTATGCTCCTTCAGTCAGTTTAGATATCAGTTCAAAATTAAAATTTAAAAATGATTTAGAAGAATTAATGCAAATGATGTTTTTTTGAATAAAGATCTTTTACTGGAGTAGATTTAAATGAACTTGCTGGTAGAGTGGTAGAAAATTTTTAATGCATTAATAATAGCTATGGGTTTTGGAGCGACTAATAAAGGTGGTATGATCATATTATATTTTGCTCTAACTTAAGATTTTGTAATTCGAAATATTTGATTTGAGAAAAGAGTGGAGCATCTTATCATCTATAATAATGAATATAGTAAAACTCAAATTGATTAATTTCTTACAAAGAAAAATAGATCATTTATATTACAAAGATTGTAAAACCATTCCAAGCTAAAGTTTATGTACTCAACATCATTTATTAATTTTGACTTTATGATAAAGGGATGAAATCAGAAAAATAAAGTAAAATACAGTCCTAAGATTAAATGGGGTCATTTAAAGAGAGATAATAAAAATATTTTTAAGAATAAGATTCGCGATCTTAAGATTTGGGTTGCTTATGAGGAAGCTAATATTATGTGAGAAAAATTAGTTAGTTTTTTTTTTATTGTTTCAAAGTATATGCTTGGAGAATTAAAACGAGACTCTTAAAGTAAAAATAATTGACGGTGGAATCCAAATGTACAAAAAAAGATAAAAAATAAAACTTTTGATAAAAATTGATTTAAACGTAAAAGCTCAAAAATTTGGAAAAGATTTAGAGAGACCAGTAAGGACTCTAATAAAGCAATATGAAATGCAAAAAAAATTAGTTTTTGGTGATTTATATAATATATTAGATAATAAGGAGCGAAAGATGTATGTATAAGTTAACCAAATAAAGATATAGGAGAAATAAAGATCTAGTTCAAGTGAAGTACATTAAGTATGAAAATAAAAGTGTTTTTCTTAGAAGAGAATATTCAACATAAATGAATGAGATATTCCAATAAGCTTTTTAATAAAAATAGGGATAATATAATTGACTTTAGTGACCTTAATACCTTAAATAAAAGTAGATATTTTAATCGTTGAATTAATAAAATTAAAGTTCAAGAGCATAGAAAAATAGTGGGACCTCATGATATTCCAATAAAGGTGTGGAAATGCTTAAGATATCAATGAATGTATTAGCTTGCTAAACTTTTCAATATTATTTTGATGACTAAAAAGATGCTAGATGAGTGGAGAATGAGTGTGTTGGATCCCATTTTTAATAATAAAGGTCATGCATAACAATTTGTAAATTATAGAGGATGTAAGTTGATGTGCCATACATTAAAATTATGGGAGAGAGTGATTGAGCAAAAATTACGACATGATACTAATTATTCTCAATGTTAGTTTTGATTCATGCATGTAGGCCTACTATGGAAGCTATACATTTTTTTAGAGGTTTGATGACAATTTTTGAGACGTTTGAGGGAGAAGTATAGAGAGATTAAGCAGGATCTACATATGATATTTATTTTAAGAAAGTATATGATAAAGTTTCAAGAGAAATGCTCTATAGAGTTCTAGAAAAGAAAAAAAAATTATAATATTTATATTTAAGTAATTATGGATATGTATGCAGGAGCTGTTAATGTGTTCAAATACTAGGTGGTTTGACTAAGAATTTTCCTATTTTAATTCTATTACATCAAGGATTATCATTACACTCATATCTTTTAGCTTTAGTCATAAATGTTCTTAGTAGCAGTTGAAAGAGGATGTTCCATTGTGTGTGCTTTTTGTTGATGATATTCTTCTTGTTGATAAGACTAAGAGAGGGAGTTGAAAAAAAAAAAACTTGAATTATAAAGGTCAATCTCTAAAATTTCTCATTTGAATTGATCTAAAACTGAATACATTGAGTGTAACTATATCTAATAGTGGGATTATGACATTCGGTAATCAAGTCATTAAAATGAGTGCTCGTTTTAGATATCTCAAGACTATTGATCAATGCAATGGTGAAATAGATGGGGATATTTTTAGTAGAATTCAAGTTGGATGGTTAAAGCGGAGGAATGCATATGGTTGTTATATGATAGAAAAGTACACTTCAAACATAAAAGAAAAATTCTAAAGATGGTGGTGAGACCTACAATGCTTTATAATGCAAATTGTTGGCCATTAAAAGAGAAGCAAAAAAGTAAGTGTTGTAGAGATGAGGATGCCCAGGTAGATGAGAGGCTTTATAGATAGAGACAAAATATGATACAAGTATATATGTGAAAAGATTGGAGTAGCTCCAATGATATATAAGATTATATAGAGTTTCCTTAGATGGTTGGGTCAACTAAAACGTCGGTCGTCTGATGACTCGGTTAGGAAAGTAAATGTATTAGATCCAGCCTATCTTATTAGAGGTAGAAGTAGAAAAAAAAACTTGATTAAAAAGTATTAGAAATTATATTTTTATTAGATTTAAATGAGAATTTAATTCTTAATAAAACAAATGGAGAAAAAATAATCATATAACAGACTCTACATAGTAGAATAATGCTTGATGTTATTGTTGTTGTTGTGGCTGATCAAATGTTTTAATCACATATCTTTTATTTCTGTTACAATTTTGCATCAGGTGCTCCAGGTGCAATTTTATCGGCTCATGTGTATTATATTAACATATATAATCACATGACATTATCAAGCATTCTAGAATTTTCTAGGCAATTAGTTGGGCAGCACAACATTTTCTATAATATTTTTGCAGTAAAAGAAATTTTGGCCACTGTCAGCAAAGTAAAATGTAATTATACTATAGAAAGAAAATAATAATAATAAATAAATAAAAGTATAATACATAACAATTATGTGAACAAACAATACAGGAACTAAATTACTGATGTTCACCATCATCACAGGAAAACAAAAGTACTTCTTTTCAGTCCTGAATTCAAATAATCCCTGGGTTCATTGAAATTCAATGCATTCACTATGAACTGTAGAATTGTCTGAATTTTAGCATGATAACTAGAAAAGAAAAAAAAACTTTATTTTAAGCATCATCTTCATCGCCTGTTGAACAATTTCGGTCCAATATGCTGCTCTCTGTGTCTCAATTGGATCTGCCCTGCCTTCTTTCTCCTCCGTGAGCCTTCAACATGGACTGAAACCTCACTTGTCTTCAACCTCACATGGTGGTGAAGGCCACTTCTCTGTCTCCTTTTTAATGAACTGTGACTCTTGGGATACAAAGATTGTCTCAGTCGATCTTTCCGTTTGTCCCGAACCGACTTTCGCCTATTCGTGACTCTAATGCTCTCATAATCCTCTGAAGGGTCAGTATCAGTCGTGCTGAACTCCTCTTCCATGTCCTCGAACCTTCGTCGATAGACACGTTTAGTGTCCTTCAATTTATGCCAGAAGAAGCAGCTGATATCCTCCAATGCTGTCCAGTATGCCTCACAAGCAGCCCAGGTCATTTTGCAAAAACTTCTACCAATGCATTGGATGATGCCAACTTTGAACAAGAGGTAAAAGAAGAGCAGAACTTTGAAGACAAAACAAAAAGGGTTTTAGTTCACAAAATCTTGTCGAAGATTAATCTTAAAAAATGCAATTTATTTGAAAGTCATTTGAGGCAAGTTCCTCACGCTTTGCTATCACCATCTGTTTGGCTACAATTTTTTTTATGCTTCTTATATATATTTTTTTAATGATAAGAAGTAGTTTTTTATAATTAGATCTACCAGAATGTGGTAGCTGTAAGAAATTTATTATACGAAGAAAAAAAAGTCTATAATACCCCTACAAATTTTAAAATAACAACAACATTAAGCCTTGATCCTACTACGTAGGGTCCGCAGCATGAATCATTTTTCTCCATTGTATCCTGTTAAAAGTCAATTTTTCATTTAAATCTAAAAAAAAGTCATTTCTAATATTTTCTAACCAAGTCTTTTTAGGTCTACCTTTCTGAATATAAGTCAAATCCAATACATCAACTTTCCTAACCAGGTCATCAAAAGACTGCCGTTTATGTGACCAAACCATCTAAGGTGACTCTCTCTAATCTTATCTTCCATTGGAGCTACTCGAACTTTTTCACGTATATGCTCATTTCGTACATGTCTCTAAGAATAAAGTCACTCATCCACCTGAGTATCCTTATATCTAAAACACTTAATATTATGGAAGACTTGTACATTTCTCCTAGAGAGATCATTTGTTAAGGGTAGTGTAAATATCACCCTATTTCTTAAAAAAGAAAGAGATGATTTACTCATTGTTCAAATAAATATGGATGATATATTATTTGAATCAATAAATGAAAACTTTTGCAATGAATTTTTTGAAATTATGAGTAGAGAGTTTGATGAGAGAGTTAACATATTTTCTTAAATTTAGTGTGAAGCAAAGGGGAGATTGTACCTTTCTCAGTCATAGTAAGTATATTAAGGAAATTATAAAGAAATATAATATGGACGATGCTAAAGCAATAAATATACCAATGAGCTCAACAATTCAATTAGACAAGAATATGGAAGAAAAATCAGTAGATCAGCAAAAATATAGGGGAATAATATAATCACTTTTGTATTTGACTACTAGCAGACCATATATAATATTTAGTATTTGTCAATATGCTAGATTCCAAGATGATCCCAAAGAATCCCATATCACTGCAGTTAAAATAATTCTCAGGTACCTTATGGGCACCCAAAACTTAGGTATATGGTATCCCAGATACAACTCTTCATTTAAAATAATAGAGGATGTAGAATAGACAGAAAAAACACTTCTAGCACTTGCCAATTCATAGGGCAATTATTAGTTTTCTGACCTAGCATAAAATAAAATTCAGTAGCTTTATTACTGCTGAGGCAAGAGGGAAAAGACAAAATACATAGCTGTAGAAAGTTTCTTGCTTAACTCTTATAGCTAAAGCAACAAATTCTTGATCTTAGACTTTCCGTAGGCTTCATACAAATCATGCGTGATAACACTAATGTTATTTGCATTTTTAAAAACCCAATTCACCATTCTCGCATAAAGCATATAGATGTTAGACATCATTTCATTAGAGATCATATAACAAATTGAGACGGAGAATTACATCATCTATTGAACACAAACTGGCATACATTTTTACAAAACCGCTTAGCCATGAGATTTCACGAAGCTGCCAATAAAGAAGCCTACCACAGATACAAGGCTGGTGGGATTGCTCCATCAAAAATTATCAATCAGGAAGCTCTTAACTTTAAGTATTAAACTTTTTTGCTTGCACCACACTCCAATTTATTCTGACCTTTAGCCCTTCCCTTCAATTCTGAATTATTTTTTGAGTTCTTTATCTGTCTTAGAGTCGATAGTAAGGTCACAGTGCTTCAATCCTTTATTTGCAGAAGACCTATAGAAATTACCTATGAAGATTTTGATAAAATCCTACATCTTTCTACTACTAGCCTAAAAGCTCACTTCATAGCTTGTCCCTAACTACGGTTGGACCCAAACCAACATAACCCTTAGAGATACTCCATTAAACACACTCCTTTAATTTGCACCTTGTTCAAGATGCACGTATAACTCAACATATCCTTCAAAACTCAATCTCTCTCATCACATATTTCATTATGACAGAAAATAATTTCAATGCAGCAAACTTGATTATTCGCTACATTAAAAATCTAACAAATATTAGAGATCCCAAGAATAAACGCCAGAAAAACCTAGCACTAGGACACCTCATAGCCTTTATCCTGAAATCAAAATACAACCTATAATATCCTTCACCACCCAATTAACTCCCAATCTTTTACTCCAACAGCTCTTTTTACATACTTCATAATGATAGACGCCACCATGGTCATTATGTGGTGGATCCCGAGCCACAGGAGGTAGGAGGAGCTCCAACACCGAGCCCAGCACCAGCTCCTACCCACCAATCTCAGAACTATGACTCGATTGTGGAGCGACTTGACCGCCTAGAGATACAAGTGACAACACAGTATCAGGAGATGATTGAGCATTGGGAGTGGGTCCACCAGCAGCAAGAGCTACTCCAACAGCAACATAAGTCAGATAGAGCCTGGTTTAGTGATCAATTCTCCAGTCTTCATAGGTACTTTTAGCCACCACTTGATCAGGGTCATTCCTACTTCCGAGGTGTTATGTGTTGTGTTTAGTTATCTTTTTCTGTTGTTATATCTTGTGTTGTCATTTGTCTTTAATCTTTATCTTTATTTTTTCTCCTTTTTGGTGATGTGAAAAAGAGTAGGATGTTGGTAGTATGTTTCTGTATATTTGGTGTTTTTATTCAATTTTTTTTATATATATATTTAGCATTGTGCTTATTTTTTATATTAAAATTAAAAAAAAAAAAGGAATCTCTCCCTATTTTGATAAGAACTCAGTTAATAAGGGGGAGATTAGGAAGAAATAAATTAAATTTGAAAATTCAGTCAACAATATTTATCATCATAAAAAAAGGTAGAGATTGTTGCAATCTAGAATCCAGAGCTTAGGATTTTAATAATAAAAACATTATTGGATTGCTAATTTATTTCTTTTAGTACTATTACAGCATGCATTTTGTGTGAGCACTAAATATTTCAAGTACACCACATACCGTGCAACAAAGGATCGACTCAAGACTGTAAAATAGGTTTGATGTTTTTGGAAGAGTCTCTATTTTCATTTATTTATTTTTATATTTCTTGAGTCAAATGTCTTGTAAAAGGTGTATGTCATCTTAGCAACCGTACACACACACCAGGGAGCAAAATTGAATTTTTTTAATATTTGTGAAGTTTGTAACGTACGATATGGATAAAACAAATATTAATTAGAACATTTATTTAAGATAATTTAAATTTGAACTAATCTTATAGGACAATCAGTCGAAATCAAGAACTTTGCTGCCAATCAAAAATTACGTAATATTTTAAAATTAAAAAATAAAACTAATTGCATTGTATAATTAAGTTAAATTTTGTCTAATTTAATCTTGTAAATAAGCAATCGAATGTAGATTAATTGAGATTTCATATCGTATTGTACTATGTCCTGATTTGTATTGTACAACCCGATTAGCTACTGAGACGATATTTAACTACCAGCAATCAGACAAGACGAAAATCTTATTCGATTAAACTAATCGTACAATACGAACATTGATATCGTACTAGACGATCAGTTCAAATATTTGAACTAATCGTACAAACCCTTGTTCAACATATAGTATTAACAGGATGTATTAAACTAATCGTACTATATAATCAGAAACGACTAACTTGAAAAATTAGGTTTTTTGGAAACCTTGCATTTAAACTTTCTCGAGAGACTCTAGAAGAGTCTTTTAGGCTGTTGAGAGAATTTCGTAGGAGAGCTTTGTGAGAGCTTTATTTACTTGAGAGATCATGGAGTTCTGAGAGGAGAGGGAGAAGGTGTATGTGAGGGGAATTTCACGTGGTTGCTCCAAGCAAGTTCTTATGCCTCTTCATTAATCTTGAGGGAAGCCCAGGGGGAAGGACTTCAAGGCCAAAGATTGTAAGTTCTCTGCATCACCAGAAAGGTAAAAAGGCTTCCAGGTTCTTTGCCTCGCCAGAAGGGTAAAAAAGATTCAGGTTCTCATCCACACTGTGAATGGGTGGAAGTGATTTTGTAGGGCTTCTCCGTCTTCATGTGGAGCTAAAGGAGAGTTACTAAAGGTTTAGTGCAATACTTGGAGAGAAGGACTCCATAGAGTGGATATCGATAAAGGTTGACCGAACTACTATAAAATTTCTAGTGTGTTCATTTCTTTTCTTTAGTACTTTTATTTTCACATTTTAATTTCCGTAATATTATCTTCTTGCAAATCTGTGATAAATGTATTGTGATTGTTTTGGATGAATTTATGTGAGTAAGAAAAAAATAAATAAAAATATATTCTATTCATTTTTATAAAATAAAAATATAAATTTTATTTGGTTTATTGATATTTACTTCCACTTGTATTTTTGTTTAACATCGTTAGTAAAAAGAAAAAGATTTTGAAATAAAAAATTTAAATAACGAATTCACCTCCACCACCCCCCCCCCTCCCTCCCTCTTTAATATGCCTAGGGCAATTCAACAAGGTTTAATAGTCTCTTTTAAACTTTCAATTGGTATCAAAGTAGACAACGAAGTATTTTGTTAACCTTTTCAAAATTATGAAAATTATATAATTCTTTACCTAAGGAATGCAGGAATGTCACTATCTTAATAAATCTTTTGTACATGTCAGAAATAGTCACATTTGGTTTCATGCGAAATAGTTAGAAATCATGCAATAGTAAGTTTAAGCGAGATTGTTTGACCTCATTTGAATAATCATATGCCAAATGCGATAATCAATAGATTGTAGAAACATAGACATGCGAATTTTTCACAAATAAAAAAGAATGTTATCAAACAATGATGGATGGGTTATTGAATAATCCTCCACAGTATTTATATTTCCAAATTGTGAAATAGATCTTTTCCCTACAACTTTCAAAAAGAAAAAAAAAAACAAAAAATTCTCCACAAAAATTCAACAAAAACTTTTACATAAAACAACAATCACCCCAAATGAACTCTAAATTAACTAGATTGCTCAAAAAATGACTGTCATAATGTTTCAAGCATACTTCTATTTGAATTTTAAGAACATTTGTAATACACAAAGACATAATGCTTACTTATATAGGTGAGCACAGATACAATAAACAGTCTCACAAGACTAGCAATGCATAGATGCTCTACGAAGCAGATCAAGTCCCATGTCCCTGAACAAATGCCCCTGTGCAAAGCCAAATAGATACATATAAGAGAGCTACTAAATGATCGTAAAATATCTATTTACATAATATTACGACACAATGCTCAGAAGGTAACATTTCATTTCTCCACTCACAAATTTTTCTTTATCTTAAGTGCAGTGAAAAAAACTTCTGTCCAAATTCAAATATGAAAGAAAAAAGCACCTCATGTAGTATAATATCTGATGTACTAAACACCAAATGCTCTATATAGCTCTACGGTAAATTTAAGCATAATTCTATTTCAGTTGCTTCTATTGGAGGGAGCAAAGTTTGCTTTAGTGCAGAGCCACCATTTACTTCTCATTATTAGAATAATAGTACCTGATACTCTATTACCATATAATGCTTAGCACTAAGTATCTAATGCTCAGTAACGCTTTTGCTTTTTTTTTTTTTTTTTTATAACGCCTTTGCTCTAATTTATTCTCTTATTCCCTCTGTAAGCCTTTTGAATTTTTCTAAACAAATCATAAAATAAGCACCTTTTCTTTTTTTTCTTTTTTTTTGTTAAGTTGTTTTTTTTTTTCATTTTGTTTGGATGGCACGGTTCTAGTTTTTGGTTGTTTCTCCTATTTAGCTTTGTCTTGGGTAAGAATTCCAACCCTTCTAGAATATGATATTGTCCAAATTTTTTGTCCTAAGAAGTCGTCTGAATGATGAGGCAAGCAATATATTACTAAATTATCATCCTAATTGACTGCTTAATCTGGGTTAGTTTTTTTCTTTGAGAGGCTGAGTGAAATTACTCGCAGCAGCTACTGCACTCAGACCGTCGCCTCCTTGGTAGAAGCTTAAGGTCCTCAATCACAGGGCCACATAACTTTATGTTGTTTTGATGGTAAGTTCTTAATATATTACATCTGTCATTCAGACTATTTTTGGGGAGAAAATTTTTAACAAAATAACACTGTTCATTCTTTTAATTATTAAAGAACACTGAATATATGAACTAGCAAAATTTGAGAAATAGCAACATTGGATGATAGATTTTAAAATGTTAATATAAAGTGGAAGTTGAGGCAAAAGATTGAGATAGCTTTTCACCTCATCAAAGCATGCTCCTCCACCTCCATTCACCATGAAGATTTGAAATTTCCCCCGAGTTAAGGACATAGTGCTTATTTTGTTCATATATTTAAATGAATTGTGAAAGACCATATGGTAAAAATCCTAGAGACTTATGTGAAGACAGATTAAGGAGTCCTCTATCTGTCTATCATATCATATTGAAGAATGTCAATAAATCGCTTTTTGGCCCATAAGCGGATTTTCTCACAACGAGAACATAATGCATAAATTATTGACCAAAAACTACTCAGTATTTAAAATTCAAAAAATTATTGAAAAGGATTCTTACCTCAAGAGGAAAAAAAAAACATCTAATTTCAATATGCGTACTAGTTGCTAAAATTGTAACAAGGAAAAAATTAAAAAAATGATCAATTCTACAAAGACGGAACGGAACTTATAAGTTTTTTACCAAATCAATTGATAATAATTTAATATGAAAAAACTTATAGAGGAAACTCTTAATGCCAAAACATGACAAAAAATTTTATATTTTCTTAACACTGGTTCAATTGCAAAAGTTTATCAAATTCATAAACATCACAATTTAAGCATAAGAAAATCCAAAACAACAACAACAAGCCTTAATCCCACTAGTGGGGTCGGCTACATGAATCCTTTTTCTCCATTTTGCCCTCTTAAAGTCAAATTCCCATCTAAATTTAATAAAGAAATGTCATTCCTAATATTTTCTAACCAAATCCTTTTATGTCTACCTCTACCCTCTACCTTTCTTAACATAAGTTAAATCTAATACATATACTTTCCTAACCGTCGGAAGGCCGTCATTTTATGTGATTAAACCATCTAAGGCGACTCTCTCTAATCTTATCTTCCACTGGAGCTACTCCAACCTTTTCACATATATGCTCATTTTGTATTTTGTCTTTAAGAGTAAAGCCACTCATCCACCTGAGCATCCTCATCTTTGCAACACTTAAATTAATATTATGCTTCTCTTTTAATGGCCAACATTCTGCACCATAAAGCATTACAGGTCTCGCTACCATCTTATAGAATTTTTTCACTTAAGTTTGTGAGGGACTTTTCTATCACACAACAAGCTCAACGCATTCCTCCACTTCAACCATCCAACTTGAGTTCTATTAATAATATCTCCATCTATTTCACCATCACTCTGAACAATAAACCCAAGATATCCAAAATGTATGCACTTATTAATGACTTGATCACCCAAAGTTACAATCCCCCACTAGATCTATTATTACTAAAATTACACTCAATATATTCAGTTTTAGATCTACTCAAACAAAAGCCTTTAGACTCTAAAGTTGACCTTCATAATTCAAGTTTACCTTCAACTCCATCCCTAGTCTTATCAACAAGAAAAATATCACCAGCAAAAAGCATACACCAGGGAAACCTCTTGCAAATGTCTAGTGAGAACATCCATGACTAAAGCAAAAAGATAAGGAATTAAAGCTGATCATTGATGTAATCTAACTGAAATAGAAAAATACTTGGTCAAACCATCTTGTGTTTGAACACAAGCAACATCTCTTGCATACATATCCCTAATGACTTGAATATAAGCATTATTAACCCCTTTCTAGTGTGGAACTCTCCATAGCACTTCTCTTAGAACTTTATCATATGCTTTCTCTAAATCAATAAAAATCAGACGTATGTCCTTATTCTCTCTATTCTTCTTCATCAAACCTCTCAATAAATATGTAGCTTCCATAGTAGACCTACCTAGCATGAATCCAAATTGATTTTGAGAAACATTAGTGTCACGTTGCAACCTATGCTCCATAACTCTCTCCTATAGTTTTAAAGTATGACACATTAACTTAATTCCTCTATGATTAGCACAATCTTGTGCATCACCTTTATTTTTAAAAATGGGAATCAGCACACTCATTCTCTACTCATCTGGCATCTTTTTAGTCTTCAAAATAATATTTAAAAGTTTAGTAACCCAAGAAATTCCCTCATCTCCAAGCATTTTCACAACAGCTTTTTCACACTTCAATTTCTTTAAAGCCTCTTTAACTTTAGTTTTACTTGTTAGAATTCATAGAATTTGAGAAGGATAAAAATACATTCTACTTATTATACAAAATTATCCCTATTTATAGATCTATACAAGATGTCTTAATAAAGAAATAAATAACTTCTAATTGATACATAATTGCCTCAATATAATCCTTCCTAATTCAGCTACCCAAATATAGGATATTGGCATGATCCAAGTGAGCCTCCCACGGATTCTCATCCTGACAGTGGGATCAAATGTCAAGGGATGACTGAGATTTTGACACTCCCCCTCAAGCTGGAGACCATCTTGCAATTACTCGCTCAGAGGTAGAGCTGCATTGGTTATGGATAGGATCTCAACCACCAGAGAAAGCCGGCAATGAAGGCCGATGATAGAAAACTATCCTCAAAATTCCGACAATTAAGGTCGGTTGTGAGAACCTGTATTTCTCATATTTCCAGCAATAAAGGCCGGTAGTGGGAACCTGTATTTCTCATAATTCCAGCAATAAAGGTCGGTAGTGTGAACCTTTATTTCTCATAATTCCAGCAATGAAGCCGATAGTGGGAACCTGTATTTCTCATAATTCCAACAATGAAGGCCGGTGGTGGGAACTTTGTATTCCTTTGAAATTCAGCAAAGAAAGCTTCTCGGAGAAAATTTTCCTTGTCGACAATAAAGGTCGATGATAAAGATTTTCTCTCCTTTTTTTCACAAAAAAAGTTTTTTTTTCCTGTCCGACAATGAAGGTCAAAAATTTTTTTTTTTTGGGAAAAAGTACCTTCCCGGTTTAATAAACAAACCGGGCCGCGGACTCTTTAAAAGAGTCGGAACGGGTAGCTTAAGGTGCGCACGCAAGGACTCAAGCGGGAGCAGCTAGAGCTTGCAGCTTTGCTCCTTTGATGACTTCCCTTCGTCGACTTTCCTACTTTGTTGGCTTCGCTCCTTCATCTTCTTCCCTTTCGGACGGATCGGGAGCAGCTCGAGCAACTCGAGCTTTCGTCGACTTCCCTTTTGCTACTTCGACCGTGCCTGGCGGAATCGGAGCCTCTGTCTGCGGAAGTAACTGGCGAAACCGAGGCTTCCGTCTGTGGAGGCTCCTTGCAAGATCGAGGGCTTCGGTTACAGAATTGGGTCGGCAGCCTTTCTTCTGCGATGACATCTTGTAGCGTCAGAAGGTTGGATTGTTCGGCGATGAGGGCCGGCAAATTAGCTCTGATACCATGTTAGAATTCATAGAATTTGAGAAGGATAAAATACCTTCTACTTATTATACAAAATTATCCCTATTTATAGATCTATATAAGATGTCTTAATAAAGAAATAAATAACTTCTAATTGATACATAATTGCCTCAATATAATCCTTCCTAATTCAGCTACCCAAATATAGAAGGATATTGGCGTGATCTAAGTGAGCCTCCCACGGATTCTCATCCTGACCGTGGGATCAAACGCCAAGGGATGACTGAGATTTTGACATTACTAATACGCCAATAAAAATAAAAAACTTTATTTTCATTTATGGTACTAAGGTCACTAAAGTTAATCGTATTCTCATAATCTTCATTGAAAAGTTTAGCAAAATATCTTATCCACCTTTGTTGAACATCCTCTTCTAATAAAAGCCTTTTTTGATCTTCATTCTTAATACACTTCACCAGAATTAAATCCTTACTACTCATATCTCTTTGTTTAGCTATCTTATACATATATATTTTATCCTCCTTAATATCTAATATATTATAAAAATCTTTAAAAGCTAAAACATTATATGACAAATTGTTTTGTTAGACTCGTAACGGTTCTCTTTATATATTTTTCAATTATCAGAGTTTTTATGGCTAAATCAATTGTTATAACAAATCTTCTTATTTTTTATTTTTTCTTGTACATTTTGATTCCACCACCAACTATTTTTATTAATAGCAGCTTTTTTTTATACTCCAAGCACATCTTTTGCAACATTCTTAATATCACTAGTTAATTTTTCCCATATAACATTAGCTTCCTCGTACACAGATAAAATCTTAAGATCTAGAATCTTACTCTCAAAAATATTTTTTTAATACTCTTTAAATGTCTCCATCTAATCCTAGAACAATGATTTATTTTATTTTTTATTTTCTACCCCTTCATCTTAAAGTCTAAAATTAATAAACGATGTTGGCTACATAAGCTTTCACTCGGAATACCTTTACAATCTTTGCAATCTAAACGATCTATTTTTCTTATAAGAAAATAATCAATCTGAGTTTTATTATATCCATTCTTATTAGTGATGAGGTGCTCATCTCTTATCTTAAATAACATATTAGCAATTACAAAATCATAAGCTAAAAATATCTAATTTGATCTTACCACCTTCATTAGTCGCTCTAAAGCCATAGTCATCATGAATGCTATTAAAATCATCTATCTCTCTACCAATATGTCCATTTAAATATCCTCCAATAAAAACTCTTATTTCAAGCAAGGTTTAAAATTGCGTATTCGAGTATTGAGGCGTTTTTCGTTCGTGAGGCGAGGCGTAAGCCTCAAGGCGATTTGAGGCGTAAGCCTCAAAATCAAAAAATTGCGTAAACATAAAATAATAAATTTTGTATATACTAATGAGTAAATAATATATGAAACATAAAAATGCACAAGATAAATAGTAATGACATTAACATATCACATAAGAAGTTAGGAACTCACTAGTCATTAGCATTATCATCACTCATCAGTCATCACTAAGGGGGTCTTCATTTGAATAATCATTATGATGAGCTGCTCTCTCCTCTTCCCCCTCTCCTATAGAGTCCAATATCTCCCAATCAGCTTCTTCTTCCTCATTATTAGTTATCTTCCTCTTCCCTAAATAGTAAAAATTTTTGAACAAAATCATAATGAATAAAGTGTAATACATTAATAAAAGTTTAAGAAAAGAAAACTATAATATTTATATACCTTTTTTGATTTGTTCTTGAGTTGTGGTGGATGTGGATGCTTTAAGACCATCAAAGAAATCAACATTTAAATCTTCATCTTGTAATTCAGACGGCATCACTTCAACTTCATCATCTACAAACCACTCATCATCAGATGCCACATCATCGCAAAGCAAAGGATCTTCATCATCCATTAATCCTTTTTTCTTCAAATTTCTATCTCTGATTCTCCTATTATACATAATGTACACCAGTGAGTTCATCCTCAATGTCGACAAGCGATTTCTCCTCTTTGTATGCACTTGGTTGTAGGTACTCCAATTCCTTTCACAGCCAAATGAAGAGCATGTCAAGCCCAAAACTTTCACAGCAAAACGTTGTAATTCTGGAGTCCCATCACCAAATTGAATCCACCACTCAACTGGAGATCGTTTGGCAATTGTATCTTTTGCTTGTTGTAATCCAAAAAAACCTTCTTTGTTCCTAAAAGGTATCAATTGCAAGTCAGCATTTGATCTTTCAGTTGCATCACTTATTAGACGATCCATGCAATGATATAATCCCAACTTTATTTCAGGGTTTGTAGACTTGTTCTCTGCATATTGATACTGAGGGTTTAGGTAGTAGCCAGCGGCATGCAAGTGTCGGTGAAGCTGTAGTTCCCACCTATCATCAATAATATTCCAAATTTCCCTAAAGCTTCCCTCACTGCCTCCTAAGTTGGAGGCAATCATCTCTTTGGCTTCATCCATATCATTGTAGATGAAACCCATTGCAGGCTTCTTCTCAGCATCCACCATCCTTAAAACATGAACCAAAGGTCTAGTGGTTGTAATGGCATATAAGACACTTTGCCAAAATCTGTCATTTAAAACAATCTTTCTAATCTCTTTTCCCTCAGCCTTCTTCGCCCAAGCACAACTCAACCACTGTGTAGATGTGAACATAGCCTCTAAAGGTTGTCTGGCATCCAGCATGCTCTCTAAGGTCAAGTATGCGGTGGCAAATCTTGTTGCGGCTGGCCTTAGAATTTCTTTCTTCGAAAACTTTCTCATAAGAGCTAGAATCCAAGAGTGGTTGTAAATAAACTTGGTTATTTTTTTGGCTTTAGTGAGTGCATTTTTATGTTGAGGTAGATCCCCAAGCTTCTCAAGAATCAGATCTATGCAATGTGCAGCACATGGAGTCCAATACAAATGTTTCCTCTTCTCCATAAGTTTATTACCTGCAGCCTTATAAGAACTTGCATTATCTGTCACAATTTGTACAACCAAATGTTCTCCAACCTCATCAACAATGCTATCTAATAATCTAAATATGAACTCAGCATCTTTGACCTGGTCAGATGCTTCAATTGACCTTAAAAACACAGTACCATAAGGATTATTAATGAGGATGTTGATCAGACTTCTATGTTTGATATCAGACCACCCATCTGACATAATTGTTACTCCTGTTTGGGCCCAAGTCTTCTTAATTTCTTCAATGCTTTTATCAGTGCTTTCCAACTCCTCCTTCAAAATCCATGTTCTTAAATCATACATAGTTGGAGGTTTAAACCCTCTCCCAAATGCTCCATCTGAACGAATCATGTTGTAATAAGCAGGTGATGTTGCAACATTAAATGGAATTGCATTTTCGTAGAAGAATCTACCTATATCCTTACACACTCTTCTCCGCGCCTCTCTTGCATTTTCTGGGGTCATCTTCTGTGTAGTAGAAGACCTATCCTCTGATGTGTCAACCATATAATGATCCATAGGCCCTCTAGCACCCCTAGATGAAATGGGCTTCATAGAAGAAGATGAATCCCTGACGCTGCGCTCACTCCCGTAGTAAGATCCAGCATCAACTCTATCCTCAAATTGCTTCTGTGCAAGATGTTTTGATGTGGTAGACTTATTCATGTATGACTTTATATCTTCCCTTACAGCATCAGGAACTTTGGAGCATGGAGCAACATTCTTGTGAGAGCCTGAAAGGTGTTCCTTCATCCTAGTCATACCACCTTTCACAACTTTATCACAGTAATTGCATTTCAGATAGACATATGTTTTATCACTTCCTCCTACATCTACCTGAGTGCTATATTTCCATGCTGGATCTTTTCTATGACCTGATGCAACCTTATCCTTATTTTTGACCATCCTGAATGAGAGAAATTTTAGGAAGCAAACGAGTTCTTACTAATCTTTTATATGACCTGATGCAGGTCGGAGGAGACAGCAGCCTCGGAGGCTCGGACAGAAGCGTACGCTGGTCAGACGGAGAAGACAGCAACCCAACTCGCAGTCTCGCAGTAGAAGAAACCTCCAAGCAAATAAGTTTAGGGTTTAATATGCGTGCTGGATGTGTTCAGTATTATATAATGTCGAGCCGTCGATAAAGCAGAACACTGCGTACTCTATGCGTATTTATGCGTATTTTGTGCGTACACTCTACGTGCACATTGCGTGTTTTGGAGCAGATATAATTTAATGTATGATTTTGTATTAATAGTTAATAAAACATGATTTTCTAGGTATTGTTTGAGTACTGGGAGTGTTAATTATTTTATTGTGCGTACATTATGCGTATCTTATGCGTTATATATTGGTAAACTATGCGTTCACCATACGTTTTTTGTGCGTGGTCTCTGCGTCAACATTGCGTATTTTTAATGAAAGATAAAGTCAAAGAGAAAAAAGAACATTTAATGTACATCTTTAAATACAAAAAAAAGAACATTTAATGACTATGTACAATATAAAAAATATCAGAACAAATTAAAAGAACATTTATAACAAATACAATTTTACAAGAGACCCTAATGTACATCTTCAACAAGACAACAACATCAACTTTCCTACAGGAATTATGATTAATGTCTTGTCCAATATAAATCACTTTGACAACCAAGCCCTCCATCACTGCGATACTTATCCTCCCATGTTCCTGATGCCAATAACTTGTTAACAGAAACCTGGTCAGGTTAGAGAGGTTTAAGTTTACAAGTTATTGGCATCAATTTCATGGGAGGAGGATAAGTATTGCAGTAATGAATGGAAGGCTTGGTTGTCAAAGATTATTTATATTGGACAACAGAAGATAAGATTTTTTACAAGAGAAGCTTGCTTTGACACTTTGCCATAAGGCAAACGTTCCCGCATTATATAGTGAAAAATTTAATGTTGAGCAATAGTAAGTAATAAATTGTAAATAAAGGCTCATAAAAATTCAACCTACCCTATTATCCTCCCAACCATATCTGCCACCCGTCAGTCCACAGCTAACGAAAATTATTATTCATGTCACGGCCCCTCAGTCCATACTCCATACTAAATGTAAGTAATCAAAAATATTTAATAGAATGTGTGCGTGTTTTATGCGTGCTAAATGCGTAATTTATGCGTTTGTTGTGCGTGTTTTAAGCGTATTGTATGCGTTCGTTGTGCGTACTATATAAAAACATTTCAAAATCATTTATAAAATTTTTTTTTTTTGCTTTAAAACAAATAAGAAATTCAAACACTAATCTTTGAACGAAATTGCCAAACACAAACTTCCAAACAAACATCATATTCCTTATTCCTCTTCCCTAAATACAATCCAACAAGAGCCATAAACCATTTGTACTTGTTCAAGTATCATGTTCAAGATTAGAAAATGAAATCATACAAATCTAATAAGAGCTATAAACATCATATATTCATATTTCTTCATCATTTTAATGTAAGTAACTTACAAACAAAGATATATATTAATTAAAATATTTAATAGAATTTTATAAATAAAATTTACTGCTTATGTGTGCGTGTATCATGCGTGCGTTATGCGTACTATATGCGTTCGTAATGCGTATTTTGCGAGTTCATTATGCGTATTTTATGCGTTCGTTGTGCGTTCTATGTTTAATATGTAATTTTTTACTCAAACCAATGTAAATAACATTTATACACATAATTGAAAGATATATTCAAGTGGTCCCGCATTATATAGAAGAACTATGAATGTTGAGCAATAGTAAGTAATAAAGGCTCATAAAAAATCAACCTACCCTATTATCCTCCCAACCATACCTGTCTAAAGGCTCATAAAATATATAATAGAATTTTGAAAATAAAATTTACTGCTTATGTCTGCGTGTATCATGCGTGCGTTATGCGTACTCTAATGCGTTCGTAATGCGTATGTTGCGAGTTCATTATGCTTATTTTATGCGTTCGTTGTGCGTATTATGTTTAAATAAGCATTTATACACAGAATCAGAATGAAAAACATTTATACACAGAATCAGAATGAAAAATATTTATACACAGAAGCATTTATACACAGAATCAGAATGAAAAATATTTATACACAGAAGCATTTATACACAGAATCAGAATGAAAAACATTTATACACAGAAGCATTTATACACATTACACAGAATGAAAAACTGTTATTTTGACAACGTTTTACAAAGTAATTCATATGCAAATTCTGCCCTATACTTTGGCATGTCTTGTTGCCAATTTGTACTATCAGTCCAATCAGTGTTGCCTTCAAGAATTATTCTTTTCATATATTTACAGACATACATTCCACAATCAAAAGAGTTCTGCTGTTTTGGTATTCCTTTAATGGTAGAAAGCTTCCATTTTCTGATATCACTATCAAAAGCTCCTTTCGTGTCAGAATATAGGGCTTTAACCTGAAATATATGTAGAGCAAGGATTAGTTCTGTAAATTTTTTAAAAATTGAAGAGTTTATGTACATCTAATGACCTAAGTATCTGACAGACTAACACTTACGATTTTTGGAACAACAAGCCTATGCTCTTTGACGCGGTGGTCCAATGAGTCATAAAATTTCCACTTATATTCTTTCAGCAAACCAACCAGAAGGGTAATGTGATTAGAATCAATGATTGGTTGTAATAAAATGTTGTTTGAAGAAACAGAAAGCTCGGTTATATGGTCGATTTGCAATTTGGACAATTTCTCCCTTCCTTTGTTATCCTGCAAGTGCAAGTGAGTAAATGTAAGAACTAAGAATGGATACAAAGTTACTAATCCAATAGTTAAACTGATAAATTGAATACTAAGTTACTAACCCAATAGATTGGAGAGATGTATAGAAATTTATGGTACTTGTCTGGCATAAGGTTACACTTCTCATCTAAGAGATAAGCAAAAATATCTACATGTTCATTGCCTAAATAACTGTCGCTTAATAACTCATCAATCTCAGATCTGGAAATAAGAATGTTAATAACAAACAAGATACTATCGTCCCTGCAAAAAAAAAATATATTAAATACGCATTTCATAAGCATAACCCACGCATATCATACTCATAACACACGCATATCATACGCATACCACACGCATATAATAAGCACAACCCACGCATATCATACGCATACAACACGCATATCATACGCATATAGATCTTCAAACAAAAATAAAGTTGCAATTTTTAACCTTTTAGAGTACTTTTTCAAACATTCTAGCACAAAATTTCTCTTCTCAGAAATCAAACACATAAGTCCTCTGTAATTTTCTATTTCAACTGCATAAACATAAGTTACAGGTTTTATTTGAATGTTATCTACTGGTATTGGTTCATTTGGTTTTGTATATGGAACAAGTTGCATTTCTGCTGGGACTGGCTCATTTGTTGGGATTGGATCTTTTGGTGGGATTGAATCTTTTGCTGGGATTGGCTCATTTGGTTCATTGGGACTGTGGGGTTGGATATCTGATCTCTGTCTCTTATTGGAAGATGAAGAGTAGCTAATAGATCTTTTCTGAGGAACTACTTTGCTCTGATCAATGTAATTACTGAGCTTGACCTCAATAACTCCAACTCTCTCAGTAAGATCTTCAAACTTTGTGCTCAGCCTGTCTTCAATTCTCGAAAAAGTTTTGTGCATGTTTCTTGACAGGATTTCATGATTGTTTCTTGTATAGACTGAAGTGCTTCAGCAGAAAAACTTAAATGTGGTTGCTGAGGAGATTGGTGGGGGTCTTGCTGAGGAGGTGGGGTATGATGGGGAGATTGGGGGGTATGATGGGGAGATTGGGGGGGTTGTTTTGATGGGTGGATATGTCATGAGGGGAATCAGGGGGTGTAGGGCAGTCTGGTGGATATTTCTCGACATTAACCATATCCATTTCTTCCTGGTTTATTGCCTGTAGGACATTACAAATCTGACTTTTCCTTATATTAGCAAATAAGTTAGTGATCACCTCTGTAGTATATACAATATCATCAGCCCATCGAAGAAAACGGGGCCTTTTGTCAGAATGCATAGGAGCATGAATAGTAGTATGCTCCAGGAACCAAATCTGCATAAGATGAAAGAAAATTTTAGCACTCACATTGAGCCAATAAAATTTTGAATGAATTTAGCAGTTAGCACTTAGCACTCACAATTAGCAGAGGTACAAAACCGTTGATGTAACCTGCTGGCTTCTTATTTGAAATCTTCGAGGCTGCCTTATTAAACTCTCCAACTAAAAACTCCCTAATATAACTAGCCCAGTTTATTGACAAAAAAAGATCTGGACTATTTGCTATTCTTTGGATCAACCGAGGGGTTTTGAAGTTGTTAAGTTGAAAAAGTAAATTTGAAAACAAATACATGATAAACGTTCTTAACATAGTCTCCGGGGGGGTTTGCTTGTTCAACTCCATCATGTCATCCCTTATTTCCTTTGATGTAACTGAAGTATGTGCTAAGGAATGCCAGGATATTTCTTCTCCTTTATTTGGCAGACCAGTGAGAAGGGCCACTTCATCAACAGTGAAAGGAATGGGTTGACCTTTTATAACAAAGCATTGTTTTGAAATGTCCCACCTTGAGATCAGCTCATAAATAAGAGGGACATTTTGCTCAAACCCAGGAAATTCCAAAAACTGTATCATCTTTAAATGTTTCAATGTGTCCTTGAGTTCAGGAGTAATTTGCCGAGCAAAGTTATCACAGGTTGTTCGAAACGAAGAAACATAGCATCTATAGGTAATTGGACGAACATATATCTGAAAATTGTAAAAAATGATAGATTAAAAATAAGTAAATGAGATACGCACAAAACAAGCACAACATACGCATAATATAAGCAACGATCACGCACAGTGTACGCATAACATACGCATATATTACGCACATCACACGCACATTGCACGAAACATACAGCAAATTATACGCACGCATAAAGTACGCATAGTGTAAGCACTAAGTAAGCAACGTGTACGCATTGTGTATGCACAAAAGACGCATTGAGTACGCACAGCCTACGCATATTTACTCGATGGTTAAAATTTGGTTAGGTTTTATGTTTCAAATCTCAACATAAATTTATCATATAAACCTGAATACAGAGAAAACACGATGGCATCACAGTATCAAACATTTAAAAAGTTTCGAGAAGCCATGCATACGCATAGAATAAGCATAAAATCGGAAGATCTTCAGACTCTTCAACGCGAACGCATAGCATAACCACAAAATACGCAATACGAAACAGAAAACATAGCATTAAGTTACCTTTTTCTTTGGGGGTGACGCCATCTTAGAAGAAACTGAGTGAAGAATGCTTAAAATTCCTCCGGGTGAATGCTTGAAAGTTCGAAAGTTTACTGTAACTTGAAAATCGAAACGTCGACTCCGCCATTCGACCTTTACAAGGATTTAAATGTTGATGCCACGTCGACATTTCATTAGGCGCGTCACGTCGGCAACTGGGGGTCCGAACTGAAAAAAAATAAATTAGGTTAAATTTTAAAAAGGCGACGCCTTAAATATATGAGGCGAGGCGCGCCTTATGGCGCGCCTCAGTAAACTTGAGGCGTAAGCCTCATAAACTAAACATATTGCGTAGGCTTTGAGGCTTAATTGGTCGAAAATGCGCTGAGGCGCGCCTCAAGGCGCGCCTTTTATTGCGCAATTTTAAACGTTGATTTCAAGAGAAATCTTTTGAATTAATTCTTCTAGGTCAATTTTGAACATATTTACAAACCTACTTGATGAGCATTGAAAGTTCGTTAGGGTTGTTAAGCTCTTATGAACTAGCCCGAGGTTAACCAAAAAGGGGGGTGAATTGATAGTTTTAAAAATTCTTAAACAAACAGAAAAATCTTTTTGAAACATTTTTTGAATATTTTAAAACAAAGCCAATCAACCTTTAATGTGGAAGCAATTAACAAAAAAATCAGAGATTTTTACCATACAATCAACCATAAAAATTAAACTGCGAAAAATAAAGTGCAAGAATAAAACAGAAAGAACACACCATATTTTATAGTAGTTTAGTCAACTTGACCTACGTCCACTCCCCGGAGCCTCTCCTCCAAGTATTGCACTAAAATATAATGACTCTTCTTTTGCTCTCACAACAAGGCGGAGAAGCCTTTACAAAATTCTTTTCACCGACCCCAATGAGGTAGAGAACCCAGACTCCTTTTGCTTCCTCCTGAAGTAGACAGAGAATCCAACTCCTTTTACTTTCTCCTGAAGCAGGCAGAGAACCTTGATCTAGTGTTGATGAAGACCTCCCTAGAGCCACCAAGGAACCAGGGACGATGATTGGAGAAGACGACTTGAATCCTTGCTTGAAGCAACCTTTGTGAACACCTCACAAACCCCCCCCCCCTCGCAAGATCCTCTCTCTCCCAAGCTCTTCCTCTCCTTTTCAAGCTCTTTCAAGTTAGGACAACAGCAAAAGATGCTCTCATTAACAAATAAGAGATCTTATAAATAAGGCCTTAAAAATTGCCCTAATTTGCAACTTTTCATCAAAGATCGTTCAGGACGATCGACAAATCGTCCTGTACGATCAGCGTAATTCAGCCATTCCAACCAGAATGAACTAGGTCTGTTGTATGATTAGATCACATTGTTTATTCTGATCATCCAGGACGATGTGGACATCGTCATGTACGATTAGTTCAAAATCATACATATCATCTAGCAGATAGTTCGGGACGTCCAGGATATACATGTTGGACGATGAAGAAATAGAACTGATCGTCTAGGACAATGCTTGGATCGTCATGTACGATTAGTTCAAAATCAATGATTATCGTCTAGTAGATAGTTTGGGTCATCTAAGAGATACATCTGGATGATGAAGAATTATAAGTGATCATCCAGCAGATAATTCGGGATGTCCAGGTGGTTCAGGAGAATACTAAGATTTTTCTTATTGATCGTCTAGGACGATCGTAGATCGATCAATCTAACCTTAATTACTTTCCTTAATCACTTGACAAATTTAAGCATGATTGTAATAAATCGTATAGGACGATATGTGATTGTCCTGTACGATTAGAACAAATTTCTTAAAATAACATCTTGCTTAAATGATTTGACAACTGAGTATTTCTGATTTGAGCATATCGTCTAGGATGATGGGAGTACCTTCCATGACAATTTGCTTAAGCAAGTTTATATGACCCAAAAGCCCTAATTAGGGTTTCTGTTTTTGACTGATCGTCCAGGACGATATAAAATCGTCCTGTACGATATGATCAAAATCAGATAAACTCTAACTCACTAAATTCTCCCCCTAAGTCTTCAGGATCCACTAAGGTACATTTGACTCAAGAAAAGGTAAAAAATGCATTGAAATAGAAATTACAACTAACTCAATCCAAGTCTACCTGATCTTGAGCTGATTGATGTTCCAAGCAAACTTGTGAACCTGAAAGGTTAGTGAGCTGAGCACATAAAACAAATATGTATGAATGGCAGTAATCAATGAACAATTATGTTTGTTATCATCAAAATCATAGTACTTAGGTCCAGATCTGCAACAAGGATAAGCGCTTACAATACTAATAATCATAGCATCAACAACAATCTTTACAGCTATAATTTTATCTCAAATTCTATTAATTTTTAAACATTATCTTTCAAACTCTTATCTATAATCATACCTACACCATTTATAGTATAGCTCCTACCCGAATATCATAATTTAAATCCTAAACTATCAATCTCCTTAGCTTTCTCTCCAACCCATTTAGTTTCCTGAATGCAAAGAATATTTATATTCTTATGGATCATAATATATATTAATTTCATTAATTTGCATGTAAGGGCACCTGTATTCCAAGTTTCTATCCTACTTTTAGTTTCATGGACTAACTTCTTTGCCCACATCTGTCCATAATATGAGAACTCTTGCTATTTAGCACTACAATCGGGCATCGACCTTGCTCACTTGTCACTATATTCAGGCCATACAACGCGTTGCTTCCAAGGAACGTCCTAGTATTAACACAATATATTAATTGATTCATGTCATAATAATTCGACAAGTTATATTCTAGTTGTCAACTACCTAACACAATCCTCCACTTTTCGCATCCAGGACTTGGGAACTGGCAACGACAGTGTTCATCAGAAAATTAAAAAAAAAAATCTAAAATCAAAATGATAGAATCTCATGCAAAATTTTTTTATTAGAAGTGTCATATGTGAACCATCATACATCAAAAAGATTAAACAAAAAAGGCAATTAAAAGAAAGGAAAAACCAACAAATATTGTGAAATATAAGTTGCAAACAACAAAAATTTAGGTTGCCAGTCGAACCATCAACTTTCTTGGAGGGACTTCGTTCCAATGTCATCTTCGCATGATCTCACAAATGGAAAGTTATCACATAAACGTTGAAGCCCACCATTGATCAACACTAACACCATCATTCACCAAAAATTATGCCATCTTCACCACCCATAATTTCTACCATTGTTCGCTACCACACAACTCTAACACCTAACCATCGACCAATGCTAATGCCTACTATTAAGTAAAATGGATTCCAATCATTAACCAATGTTGTCGTCGACCAATGTCAAAGCATGACATCACCCAATGCTAAAATTTATAAGACACTGATATCTGATGCAAGTTTTACCTAGTTTTAAATATCCTTTTCTATATGAAAAATGATTGAGCATATCATTGATGTTTGTGTCAAAATCATTAGACACTGGCTGATGTATAATGTTAATTAGTTACCGATATCTAACACCAACTTTTCCACATAGAAGATGACTTAGCAAACCACCTCCTATCGCACGATGCCTATTGACACTGATGTTCATCAACTATCACATTCAACAACCACCTTCTTGATCGCTTGATCTCTCCTTCTATGAGGAGAATGACCAAGATAACCAACCACCATCAACATATAACAATTCCTGCATCTCAAGACTTCTACTTCCACCACAGGAGAAATCTTCTACAATTAATGTCTAATGCAGTGTATCAATGCCTTGCTATACTTTGTAATATAACACTAGAGTGGGAGAAGGAGGTTCTTCAATACTAAGATTTATAAACTCTCCCTACCGCCATAAATGTTCCAGTATGCTACAAGCACAACTCCAAAGTATACTTTAAAGGATTTAACACATAATTTCAGTATTATTTCTTATGATATTCCCATGATTAAAAGGCAAATTTCAAAACTTTTCTTCCCATACTGTCTTTAAAAAGAGAGTTGAAAAAAAAAAATAACCTCCCTCCAAAATTCGAAAAAGGATATGAAAATTCACCTAATATTCTAAATAATATATGAGTTCCCTTCCTCAGTTCATATCTCCTTTTCCTCCCCTCTGATTAATTCAACTCCTATGTCGACAACCGTAGGAAGCAGCCTTAAGAAGTGCTGATGATGTTCTTAAAACATAACGATGGCTTTGAAAGTGACTTTTTGTTTCGGTGATAGTGGGTGATAGTGGAAATTGTCCATTGGAAGCAGCATGGGTAAGTTGCACACCATTTATGAAAGACCATGTCAAATGATTGAAGGGTTCAACCGCTCAGGGAGATCGATTTCAGCCAGAATTAGAGTTGGATGGCATCCTATGGTAAGCTAAAAGCTTTTGACAGATGAACCCGAACTTTTACATATACAGATTCCTAAGGCAAAAAGCAAATGGTTTTGGTTTGATTATTAATTTGCAAGCATTGATTAGAGCATTGTAATTCTTCTTCATTTCCTTTCACTCAACGTCTGAGCATTCAGATGGCATGTTAGCATTTCATTTCAAAAATGTTGGTGACTCTTTGTTCATGCATTCATATGGAGACATCGGCATAAACTACATAAGAGATGGTACAATCTGGGAGCCTCTCAAACACTGGTTGTAGTAAACAAAGACTTGATCCTTGCATGCATGGGAAAAATCAAAAGTGAGTCATTCCTTTGACGATATCAGGTGTCGAGCTCATGGCAATTTCATGATAGTTCTTTAAATGGTGAGGCTAGTGAGATTCTCCAAGCTAAAAGAAATTTAGATGGAGAGAGAAAGGCTTCGTTGTTCTTCTTGCTAGTTGACATCAACGAATTACTAAGCTGAAAAAGTATAAGCCTTTGTCCATCTAGTCTTTTAAATTTAACGACTGCTGAAATTTGATGCAAGTAGTTTGCAGGCTAATATGGATCTGCATGTATTGATTCGAATGTTTCAAAACTTTTTCTTTTTATTTTACTAAAATTCCCAACACCCAAATGCGTTCCTAATGTCAAGCTAAACTTTCAAGAATATTAATTTGCATCTTATTGAATGCTATAATTTGGCTTTATTTAAATTTCAGTTGATCCTACTTAACATAAAAATGAATTTAATTATTCTAATGAACTATTATTTTTATTCAAATGAACTAGTTAATGGTCTTAATTAATAGAGCCTAGGGCTTGATTAAGGAGTAAATTTTAATTAATGGTTAAATTAACTGCCAACACAACTTTATTTAATATTTTTATATTTATGGATTAAAAAAGATTTTTTATTTATTTTTAAAATAAATAAACAAAAAATGAGGCAAGTTCAAAAATCCATTGATCAGACCAACTATTTAAATGGACCTACAAGAGGTCTTCATGGATTTCACCTCACATACAATATTGTTCACGGTCTAATGCGTGAAGGGGGACAGATAATCAAACCATTGCAATCTTCCATTGTAGTGAATCTTTATTGCACTTAGCCAATGTCATTAGGTCTAAAATGCTTGAGATCATAATGAATTATTTTGACTCAATCCTAGGATGGGATTAGATTGACTCAACATCAGTTCATCAAAAATCTTATGACTTGGAAGGATTTAACTATTTTGTGGATAAAAAACTTTATTATTTTGAAGATGTTACATTATTTAAAAAAAAGGCCGTCCGAACACAGTGAAAATTTCCTACTTGTATTTGACAAAAAAATTACACATGCATGCAATAAGTTTTATAATTGGCTGATAAACCAATAAAGGTCAAGCAAATAACTCAAATCTCCAAACTGTGCCAAATTAAAAGGAAAATCATAGAGGATAAAAGCAATAAAAAAGATAATCATAGAGGACAAAAGCAACTAAAAAATAAATGAAAGAATATTTAGCACATCTGATACCTATATCTCATAGAACAAAATAAGGATGCATTTACGCAAGCAAAAAGAATAAATATGCTCATGGATGGATATAGAAATGAATAGAATGAGATCATTCAAAACTCTAGATGAAAACCATGAATGAAAAACTTACTCGCATGTCCTGCAAAAGATGGCCTTTATAGGTGCCACAAAAGCACTGCCAAGGACTGAACCAATGCCACTAAGAGCTTTACTTACAACTGAGCCCATTGAAAGCAGATAGTCTTAGCCTAATCCCTAAGTGACTACCACGTCATATTATTCTGATCAACAGAATCACGCACATTTGATGGTACCTTGAGCCAAGAAAAAGGTAAGATAAACAATTAAAATAAATATTTCCAAGCAGTAAACACCGGGACAAAGGAATTAAATTATCATACACCATAAAACGATTAGTTCAATGCAATTGTAACCATAGAGAGGCCATCATAATAATAGTTTAAACCAGAGATTTTTAAGAATGTTGTCATTAATAGAAAAGTTTTCTTTCTTTTCTAAGAACTGATAAATGCATTGTTCATTAAGATGCTGTTTGGTAGCTTAATTTACAACTAATAATTTAATTAATTTAGTAAAGATGGTAAAAAACTTCATAAATGCACCCTTGCTCACCATAATAGCTATTAGCATCATGACATGAATAAAACTTAGGCTTCTTTGGAACATCTTTTATTTTCTTTCTAAAATATTTTCAAGTACAAAAAAATTTAGTTCAAAAAATTTTTGTACAAAAAAATCGTTTTAAAAATTAGTAAGAAGCCTAACCCAAATGAAGCCTTATTTGCAACCCCCAATACCATAACAACATTGGTTGCAAACGCTTTTTTAATACCCATCTTTCTTATTACAGAGTTGGTCAACTAGATAAGTTTGCTACAAATAATTTGCAAGAAGAACCTCAAGTCACAAATATGATTTGCAACAAGAATTTTTTGCAAAATTGAGATAGAAAGCTGCTTCCATGGTTGCAATAAGTTGGGCTTTCAGAATGTTTTGTGATCAATGTCATTCATTCACAATGAAGGGGATGAGGTGATTGTGTGTGTGTGTGTTGTGGGGAATTAATGGAGTTGGCATTAGTGGGTGCGGTGAAGGGCAGGAAGTAGTTCGGAGTAGTAGGAAAGGGTGGGGCGGTTGGCGGAATGGGGTGGGAGCGGATGGCGCCGTGGGAGGGAGAAGATGGAGCTGGGACAAGGAAAGGATGGGTCAGTTTTGCCAAGCCATTAGCATGAGAGCAAACAATGAGTGTTAAATTCAAGACAGGACATTGACGGTGAGAGAAGGGAAAATACCTAAGAGAGACGACGGTAGCCTCCACAGTAAAAAAAGCGTTGGAAGAAACCGGCAGGAGAGAGAAGTAGTAGAAACGCATGACCAGGATGAGCGAACCACGAACGGACTAGGCTTCGATCCAATCTTTCACTCCAATCAAGATCTAAGGTTATTTTAGTGGGATTTAGTAAATATATTGTAAATTTGGATTTAGTAAATCCTGAGAATATTAAAATCTGAAAATGATTTGAAATGATAAATGTTAAATTTTGTTAAATTTAATAAAATTATTTGGTAATATATTTTAGGATTTATGAAAGTTATGAATTTAAATATGAATAAGATACTTATAAATTAAAATATAAATTTATAATTAAAAATTTTAATGTTTTAAAAATTTAATAACATGTTAAGAACAAGTTACTCATTCATTATTATTTACACTATCAATTATATATTTAATATTATATATTTTTAATTATATTAATTAAACTAATTATATTAATATTTAATTAATAATTATATGACTAATTATTCCATTAAGTTAAATAAGAGGAATTAAGTTGTGCACTAATTATACTATTAATTATTTAATTAATTTATTTATTTAATAATACTTTAAAGTACATTAATTAAGTTAATCAATAATAACTTAGAGATGTCTAGGGTTTGTCTTTCATCTTCTCTTTTCGTCATTGTTGTTCGGCTTCGTTGCTTTGCAGGAGGTGTAGAGATTGGACGCGTCTTCGGCTCCTTCGTGGTTGTTCAACTTCGCTCCTTCGACGACTTTCCCTTCCTGTTGGATCGGAAGTTACCACATTTTGATCAGAAGCAACAACGGGAGCTCGCTGGTTGTGAAGGTAATTTTCTACCATTCGTGCGCTTCTGGCCAAATCCCATAAATTCGCCGAACTGAGGGATTTAGTAAATCCAGGATTTTAAGTCGTAAAGCCTTAAATACGGGATTTACCTATCGTTGGGATTTAACACATGCACTAAAATTGTTTGACTAGATTTAGCATAAATACGACTTAAATCTAGCTATAAATCTGATACCAAACAGCCCATAAGAGTCATAGAATGCACTAAACAAGAGGGAAGAGATAAGAGGGAATTAGGGCAAGCTAGAGCGTTGAATCTCATATAAGATTGGGAAGGTGGGGATTTTTAGCAGCGGTCAAAATTGATGAGAAATGAGGATTTTGGTGGCGGTTTTGAAACCGTCCCAAATAATTGTTTTGAAATTTTTTTTTTTTAGTATTAGTAATATATAGGCTTTATTTGGGACCGCTTCTTACTGCTTACTATAGTTTTTTAAGTACAATTTTTTTAAACAACAAAAAATTCAGAAACAAGGGTTAAATGAATTTTATATTATTAAGAAGCTTTTTTATTATATATAAATTTGTTTCTTATTATCTATAACGCCTCACTTTTGTGTTTGATCTCAATCCTTGTCCACATTTCAAGATCCGATGAAATCAGAAACTTGGTGGTGTGTTAAATCAATTGATTATTTAAGCAACTTGCAAAGTATTATCCAAATAGTTTCACAACCATAGTTCAAATCATTCGAAAAAATAGATCATTGACTCTCCTACCTTCTCCATCCATAATCGTCTAACTAGCACAATTCTCTTTGTGGATGATAATTTTCACAGTTTGGCCTACAACTACAATAACTATTGTTGTTTCCCTAAACTAGTTAATGACTGCAACTGGATACTCTCGATGTGAATTATTATCACATCCAAAAGATTTATGTAGTTTATTCAATAACACTTTTTCATGAATTCTTATCAATTTAGGCTTCATTTAGAATAATATTCTTGCTATTTTTTAAAGCAGCTTTCTAGCACAAAAATTTTTTGAACTATAAATATTTTTAGAAAAAAGTTGTCCAAAACTAATCCTTTAAGAATAACCACCTCTAAGGTTTTATTTGTGATAGTTTTATTACTGTTTTCTACAATAGCTTTTTACTACGAAATTTTTTTATAAGCAATAAAAAAGCAGTGGTCAAAAGATGTCTCAAACGAAGCCTAAATATGTTGGTTGCTTAGTGTTCACCAAGTGAAACTACCTTTTTCTTAACTCACATGTGTCCTATAAGTACTTATGCAAAAATCAATAAGCATGTGCCTTCTCATCCCCATAACTAAAGGGGTCTTCTTTGGTTAGTCTGATGCATATAAATGCCCATCTTAAGAACTTTCTCCAGCATGCATGAACTCAAACCTTAAGCCTTCAATATGTTGAATTTTAAATTAAGAGTCATTATATTGTGGGTTTGTTTGATTTAAGATTAATAATTAGCTTGTACATCTCCTTTATCACACCAAATTAGGATTATCCATATGGTACACATGACGAGCCTCATATCCATGTGAATTTTATTGGGTGACCATCCTCAAGTGATTCTCATCTTTTTTGTCATACCAGGGCCAAGTGCACCCTCCTCTTGGATTTTGTGCTCTTGATTAGTCAACCACTCAATTTAAATGGTCCAAAATTTGGTTGTTAGAATTAACATGTTTTGTAATGGTTCAATACTAAAAAACTAGATGGTTTTCCTACACAATCTCCATTCCATCCATCATTAAAGGAAATTGCCCCATCCATTGGACATGAAGAGTAGAAAATCATGATATTATGGGAGCCTTAGCAATGGAGAGTGGAGTGATTATGAAAAAGGGAGAAAATTTTCTCTTTACGAACTAGTAAATTTTGAATAATTGATGTAGAAGAAGATCATGAGATTACTTGCTCCTTGTTCTTCTTATTTAAGTTTTTCATTTATTATTTCTTTGAGCACTTACATTATTGCTAGTGATAAAGTGAGCAAGCATTTAGACTCAATGTAATATACTACTCTACCCAATTTTTTAAATGGTAGCTTGAATTCAACATTTTAGTCAAGCTCATGTTGACAATTTTTGCCAATTAACATCTTTTGGTGCTCTCATTGAGATGCTTTCGGGCTACACAAAGAAGACTAATGGAGGAACAATCAAGCGAAGGAACTAAATACATATTATGGCCTCTATGCTCCCACAAGGAATGATGTGTACGACATCCTGTTTTAACTGAATCGTATGGCACTCCTAGAACAATTCCAAGACTTTGTTATGAGAAAAAAAAATCTTCAATAACCTTTAGTGTTATATCTTTATCACCTCCTAAAGGATAACATATGAAGGTGGCTCATAAAACTTCTGGCTATATTACTACCTTTGATGGAGTGTACTTTGGATAACCTTCTTAAATATACTTTTTTATTAATATATATATATATATATATATATATAATATATATATATATATATATATATATATATATATATATATATATTTCTGTATTACTAGGGAAATATATTTTGTTGCATAATGAGCCGACTTCTAAGACTCCCATATTCCTTACAATTTTCTTTAAATTCTCTCTATAATGCCTCAAATAGTAATGCTATGCAATACATGTAAGAAATTCTTCATATCCTTAAACCAAACACAAAAATCAATGAGATATTATATGTGCATACCTTCTTAATCTTATACGCTCAATCATAATGAAAACTATGCTTAACCTATGTTCATGACTCATAAATTAGTTTCAAAATCAACAGCTAGCATCAAACATCGGGAATAAATCATTATTATCATTATTTTTCACCACAATAATTATGAGTGTTGATTTTTATTTTTCTAAAAAGAAAGTTCTATTGAGATGCAATTTGATTCAATAATGTATCCATCCTGATATGCAAGGTATAAAGACTTGAACAAGTTTTGAAATTTTTGTTAAGAAATAACTTGACTTTTGCAAGGGTTCATTGAACAAACAAAGAAGCTAGCTCCATAAATTAATGCAAGGATAAATAGGAATCTTCTCAAGACTAAAAATAGTTTAATTTTCCTTTTATCTAGCATACCAAACTTTCATGTAAGAAACCTGACGTTAAATCTCACCTCAGATGATAGATAATCTCTTTTGGTTTAAGATCCAAATGTTGTCGAATAAAGTATAGAATAAAATTAATTATGATTTTTTATGTAAATTATGGATTATAAAGTAGTATTATTGGATGTGCATATTGTGCATGCTCAAGAATTGAGATCTTGATTTCACTGCCAAGGTGCTAACTACTTGCAATACACACACTCTAATTACAATGAAGTGATGGATGAATATTTTGTTCATATTTTGTTGTTAATCAACTCTTGTTTGAGCATACTTGTAAATACAATATATACATCATAAATGAATAATATACCAGGTGAATATTGCATATTGTAGGTCAAGTTTGCTAGCAAAAACAACATATTCTTCTTCCAAAATACTTACTTCTATCTATATACATGTACAAATTTGTTATTTAAAGTTCTCTTATAATTTAATTAAATTCACACACGTTAAGGCAATGTTACATATAATAATGTGGCTCGTAAATTTAGATCGGGTACTAGCTTGAACTATATTATTGATGTTAACAAATCCATCTCTAATAAAGTCATCACTAGCCCCCGACCTCTACATTGGCATATAATCTGTCTTATCATGAAAAATAAATTGCTTGAATAATAAAAATCTATCATCTTGTAAAGAAGTTAAACCCATAAAGCTGATATGAATTACTTGCATAGAAGGATATACAAGCTCATGATGATTTAAAGCATTTATATATTTCATCTATATACTATAAGATTTGACTAACTTCAACTATAATATATATAGGATTTGAGTGAAAATGCAATATATGTGACTATGGTTATTATCAATAACTAGCTTTGCATTATCATATAGGTTCAAATCTGTTGAATTGCATATGTTGTCCTGAAACTATCATTGGTAAGATAAAAAAAATTCTCGTGCATTCAAAATTTATCACTTGGAGAAACTTTCATTCAAGTCGACCGTATGCTAGCAAGAACTTGCAGTGGCCTGTTCCATTCACTAAAATAGCTATAGTAAAGTCCTCATATGCCAAGTTGGCCACCAAATAAAAATATTATTCATGCTATCTGTCTGATCATTTTACTACCTTAGTAATGTCATATTATAAGCAAAATAATAGCATAAATTTATTATCTATTTTAATCTTCAATGAAAATTTTATTATAAATAAATTCATAATTTAAGTAAACCCTATAAAAATTTACATGTCAATGCCTTCTTCATCGAGTGCGATTTGAAATGATCAAATCTTTTCATTTGATGTTAAACGACTACAATGAGCATACAAAATAAACGACAGGCTACAACTAGAAGACAAATTTCAGCATAATCTTTACCTTTGGATAATAAGAGCCCGAAGGCCTCTGTCTTATTAAAATATTTGTAGCTTAATTTGAATTTTTCCAAGAAAATTTAGACGGTCCTCAGAAAAAACGACGAAGAGGTCCAAATCGTCCACCGAAGACCAGCTACAGACCAAATATAAAGATTAGGAGTACGACAAATTTAAATGATATAATTAACTATAAAATAAAATTATGAAATGCTATAATCTGCTACTAAATCAATCATCATCATTTCCTAAAAAAAATCAATCATCATCATTTCTGATAAGTAGAGGTGTAAATGAGTTGAGCCGATCAGGTTTGAGTTGCAGGATACTCGAGCTCTCTTTGCCTCTCAAAAGAATAGCTCGACATCTGGCTTGAGCTCGAGTCATCCATTTTTTTCTTAGGCTTGAGAGCTCGGCTTGAGATGAAATTGAGGTCGAAGCTCTGCTTCGTTATCGCCGCAAAATTGTAGGTGGTCACTTGAGGTCGTTGAAGATGACCGAACGATAGGAAATACGAGATGCTCGTCTCGAATGATAGATTCTAACTTTTTTTTAAAAGTTGTATAGTTGCATTTGCGTGTTTTGATGCTGAATTAAATGTTATAATTTTTTTCATACGTTAAAATTCTTTAGTAGTTTAGATTCTGAGTAATTAATTTTTTGAAGCTGAAGAGCCTAGTTTCATCAAACTAGAATTCAAGCTCTTTTAATGTTTGAGCTGGAGCTTCAGAAACTTGACTTGCGAGTCAAGTCCAAACTGGCTTGACTCATTTACACCCCTACGTATAAGAAAGGCTAATCTTTTCTTTCAGAAAATATATAATTGTGTTTTTTATATTATTATTATTATTATTATTATTTTGAACTAATCATCTCCAGCTAAGGAAAATGTCAAAGGTGTAGCATTGTAAAATACGGTGTGGGTAATTTCTTTCTAAGGAAAAATATTAAAATAAAAGAAACTGTAGAAATAAAAATTTTATTAGATAAAAATGAGATTTTGATTGGAATTCTATCTACGGATTTATTTTTATTTGTAGAGCTTTTGAATACAAGAAGATAACTCCATTCATATAATGCATATATATGACATGAAGAGGCACTCACCAAAATTTGCTAGTGGTACTCACTAAGGGAGCTTAGAGGTATTCACCGAAAGCTCCCATGAGCAAAGTTAAGAGGCTTGTTCATATGTAGCCACCGAGAGTTCTACCAGTAATTTCAATCGTCCTAACCTTACTGCTTAAGTGAATTTATAAGCTCCTCATGTCATGTAGAGATAATCATACAATCCTCATGATTCATAAGCCCCTACACTCTTTGGCAAAAAAAACTAGTTGAATCCTCTAATAAATATCAGGGCCTAAATTTAAGAACTTTATTTTTCAAATCTGTACCAGACAAAAGATACTCTTAATGGCAATAGATGAATTAGCACAAATCTAAACTCAATCAATCTGCATGAGATCTAAGTAATAGAATTGTTGCCTCAGTGACAGAGTGTGAGGATCATCCAAACTTGTATCAATCATCTTATCTTTAATCCATTGATCCAATATTATTAATCCAATGATTAGAACATAATTTTGGTTTTTTCACTTAATTTTCTTTCTGCATTTGTTCGAAAGGATTACAGCTACTCATAAGAAAACGTAAGATATAAACTTCAAAGTCTGAGTCTTCCTTTGGGATGGCTTTCTTACAACTTCTCAAAGCTATTTTTTAGATCAAAAATTAAAATTTTAATACTAAAAAGCTGCTTTAAGAAGCAATAAAAAAGCCATCCCAAATGAAGCCTAAGACTTCATTTGGGATTGCTTTCTTACTGCTTCAAAAAGTAGCTTATTAGTTAATTTTTTTTTTAATCTAAAAAGGTTACTTTAAGAAGTAGCTAGAAAGCCATCCGAAATGATGCCTAAGGCTTCATTTGGGACAGCTTTATTATTGCTTCTCAAAACAGCATTTAAGACCAAAAAAATTTCTTTTTTTTTACTAGAAAGCTGCTTTAGGCTTCGTTTGGGACTGCTTTTTTATTGCTTTCTAAAACGGAGTTTTAGTACAAAAATAAAAAAAATTTGTACTAAAACTCCGTTTTAGAAAGCAGTAAAAAAGCCGTCCCAAACGAAGCCTTAATCAGCAGCAAAAAAGTTGTCCCAAACGAAGTCTAAGGTTTTTTTTGGAACAGTTTTCTTTTGCTACTTTCTAAAATAGCTTTTTAATACAAACATTTTTAGTTTAAAAAATTTTTATGATAGAAAATTATTTTTGAAAACAATAAAAACAGTTAGTTGCAAATCAAACATAAATTACTTTCACGAGACGACAACAATAATAATAAAGTTTAACTCTGATACAATTCTGTAAAAATTCACTAACTTGCGCCAGCTGCATTCTAATACAGTGTTATCCTTTGCAAATACATATTTGGCAGCAGAGATTATACCGTGCGTTCAGTACATAAATAAATTTTGTTGCAGAAAATTCTGTATTGTTCTATATTTTCTTATATATGATACGTACAAGATGATTATAAAACGATCTGTACGCAGCATATACAGAAAGACATAGATGAATACGTAACTTCAAACATCTAAAAATAAGCTGCGACGACTGTACGTTAGAGAACGAAGCAGCTGCGATTGTTGCAAGCTGTGGCGCAGCAGGTGACATTTGCGTCCATGATTGTCCGATCTAAGAGAAATTATTATGCAGGGATGAATTAGGATACTGCGATGTTTCGCACGTAGCCCGCGGATAAAAATTTCTCTGAAGCTAAGTGCTCTCTGTGGTCGTCCTTCCGTCGTTGATGACGGAAGCGGAAACCATCTCAAGGAGAAAGTCGAAAAGGTCGGTGGCGGTGACGGCGGCAGCGATATCCTCCCTCTGAAGAGTCCTCCTCTTTCCCTGCATGGTAACCTTATAGGCTCTTGCCGTCAGCTCCTCGATGAAGAGCTCGCAGGCTTTGGCGAAAACAAGTGGAGCTTCACAGGAAATCATCTTCACATCCTCACCTGACTGTTTCATTATCTTCTTTATTCTTGATAGGGGAAGAGAGTGAGGGCCGTTCTTTCCACAGAGAATTCCGGAGTAGATTCCTGCTTGCCTCATCTCTCTTTTGAAGGAGTTTAGTTGGTTGAAATGGTGATGAGTTTTTTTGACTTGAAGGGAATGCGGTGATGTATTTATTTATAATGAGTTGAAGAGGGATTTAAGAATGATATCAAGTAATTGCCGGCCTTGGTAAATGGCCGGCACTTTATGAACGTTTCAATTGTTTTTTTATTTTTTTTATTTGATATTATGAGGTAATTTTAAGGCTAGAAAACATGGCCTCCCTAGGGTTAGTTGGATCCTGATTTTCTGTATGTTTAAGTGATCATTTTATAGGCTCTTGTCTGTTGACCCACTTCATCAATGTACTCACCTCCATTTTTTTTTTCTCCTTCTTTGTTGACTTGACTTCAACTTATCAATCCGACCATACCGATCAATTTAGTTACTGATAAGCTCTTATCTTTTTTGTGCCTTCCTTCTAACTAATTCATTTAGTACAATATTATGTCCATTTATAAACATGCTCCACATCATATGACACACTAATATTGCCTTATGCCCATTATAACTTTTTTGTCTCATTTCATAAACAAATCCCATTACCAAACAAACATAAACACCTTTTATCAACCCTATTAGCATACAATACTTTTATGCATGGCACTTATTGTCTTCCTTCCATGGCTGTCACCTATGCCCTAAATAAATTAGCATCTAGTGACATGCTCACATATCACAATCAAGTAAAAATCTTAGTTTAATTACCCTTGTAAACATAACATTTTTAGGCTTTTATAAGTGTTCATTATTTAATTAAAACATTGAACTCTTACTCTTAAAATATTTTCTTCTTTTTTTTCTACATCATATTCCTTTTCCTCAATTGGAGAAGATTAGAATATGATACTCTTCTTGATTATAATATAATATTCTTCATGCTTATTCGATGTAAGCTATAAAATTGAACTGCTTAAATCCTATGTATTTTGTGGTGATGTTACTACCTGTCTCTTACTCTCTATTCATTTGAATTAATGTTATTATTCTTTATCTTACTCTCTTTATTTTAACTATTTCCCCTTCTTCCCTTAATAGAATGTAGCTCAGTCCATCAACTTCCATTTGAATTTGTTTTATCCAATGTGTACTCCATCAATTGTTTTAAAAGAAACTAACACTTACATATTTTGGTGTTCTAATGTAGACCATCAAGCTAGCTTAAAAGGTAACTAACATATGGGATCATCAAGTTGACATCATTAGAGATAATCACATAGATGACTAATTGGCAGCTACAATTGTGAGTAGGCATACCACCTAGGTGAGGGCTTTATCCTTGTTAGATCAATTTATTTCACATAGATGAAATGCAGTAAGCTCTTTGAAAATATGATCTTTTAGGTGAAAATGCTAATGTGGGATACTCATAGCACTCCCTCCACTACTATTGTTTTCTTCATCTCTAACTCTACCAAATTATTTAGTTATCTACCATTTATATATTGTGAAAGAGGTTGTAAGAAGAATTCATGATCTTCTATCATTGATTTCCCATCTTTATTAAAATGTCTTTATTCTACCCTTCATTCCTTACAAAGATTATGGAAGAGAAAATTTGAAATTCTATGTAGGAAGGTTTTGACATTAATATTATAAGATCTATGTTAAAGATTATTTTTGTTCAAAACTTCCATTTTTCACTTATTTAATGCTATTTTTACATGCAATTTATATTAAAATGTTAAAGTTATATGTGACCTTACATTTTAGTCCAAGTAGGCGTCCACTTCTCCATGTCACTATTACCAATATATTTTGTCAAGTCATTATAGTCCAAGTCAAAGTAAGTATGACCAATCATCGTTTAAAAAATCATGAGGGTTATTCCTTCATTCAAGAACAATAGACTTGAATTTCAAAGATGGAGTTATGAAGCCTACAATTTTGAAATGTATTTATTATAATGTAACATTCAGTTGGTTTCATTGTCTTCTCCTTATCAGTAATGCTTTTAAGTATCATAATATATATAAGAGAAGTAGGATTAGAATGAAATCTAAATTATATGAGAGAAGTGTTTTTTTTCTCCTATCCTTGGAAAAGCTTAGCATATATTCATTTGTTTCTAATTTAGGAGATCTAGAAGCTCCCTCTTTGATGAGATGTTATTCATCTTTATTATTTTGTATTCTATTTTAGTTACTTGGTGCTAACATCTTCTCCACATTACTCTCTACTGACTTAATTTGTGATGTCTTCTTAGCTCCCACATTCTTGATAAAATTTATTCATAAATTATCAAATCTTTACAAAATCTACCGAAACTTAACCATTTAGTATTCATTCAACTCTACACACTAAAAAGTTAAGATAATTATCCACACACACACACACACACACACACACATATACTTCTCATATACCCCAACCTAACGCTATTTAAAGCTCCATACAAATGAACCACTAAAAATAACTCAATCAAGGAACCCCTATTCCACCTCTCATCCACTATTTGAAATAGAAATTCAAAAAGCCCTCAACCCTAAAATCCTTATAATAACCCTCATATATTTTACTAAATCAAATAATATTACTTATCTTAACCATTCACTACAAAGTCAACTATAAATCCTATCATTATGTAGTATGAAATATTTCAAGGAAAAGAAGCTAAACTCATAAACATTTAGGTGCCTTTTGATGTAATTGTTGAAATTTTATACAAGAAACTTCATAGTTAAGTGTGCTTATCTAGGAAAAATTTTTGAGATGGGTGACCTACTAAAAAGTTACACCAACATAATAAGGCCCTTAGGCTAAAGCGGACAATATCTCTATATATAGTTAAGAGTTTGAACTATTACAAATGGTATCAAAGCAATATAGGCATCAGTCGAAAGATAGGAACTAAGTTTCATACAAGACAAAGTACTATGCCATGGGAGCAGCCATCTCTTGAATCTTATATGGGATAAAGTGGTACATGATGGGAGCCATCACTTGAACTTGTAGGGTCCACCGCTAAAATCCTAACAGCCTTGTGGATGATTCTGGGATAAAGATGCTGACGAGGATGTTAGTTACTTAAGTGGGGGAGATTGTGAAACCCCATAAATAAAAGACACTCAACTCATAAACATAGAGGCTCCTTTTGGTGTAATGTTTGGAATTTCAGTTAAGTAACTCCTCAATTAAGCATGCTTATCCTAGAGCAATTTTTGGATGTGTGGCCTACTAGAAAGTAACACAAACATGACAAAACCATGAGCCCCTTAAGTAAAAGCAAATAATTTCTTGATAGCTAAGAGTTTGGGCTATTGCATGTGGTATCAAAGCTCATCCAAACATTCCTATGGAGAAATTGTTGGTGCAACAAGAAATCAAGTGACACCACATCTTTTGGAAATTTTTTCTACTAGTCACACGATCCTCATTATTAAGAAAATAAGGAATAATATAATAATGATGTAGTTCTATGTTAATTACATGATATTTGAAAGCTCAATTGAATCTTTGGATTATGAGTTTTTATTGTAAGCAATGAATCTAAAATGAATATAATAAGATAATTTTTTCTTTATGTTTTAGGTAAAATAACAAGAGATTGATATCTTCATATGCCAAACTTAACATACAAATGAATTACTTACTAATTTTGTAAATCAAATTTAATATGAACTCTATGAGCCAAATTAAAAATATAAAAATAAGACTTAGATGAATAAAAAAGTTATAAATAACAAATTTTATAGAAGTATCGCTACAAGAAAGTTAGAAATTTGAGGCAGACTCTGCGACGAAAATTTTTTTCTCTGAAATTACGATGAGTTTGTGATGGAAGTAGTCATTGTATTTTTGTGACATATTTGAGTGAATTTGCGGTGGAAAATTCGCCGCACATTTGTGACGAAATTTCTACAGTAAAGCTGTCACAAATTAGCTGTAAATTTGATGCAAACAATTTTATCTAAACCGGCTACCTGGTCATTTTTTCATTTGCTCGTTTTATATTGGACAACACGCGTGACATTTCTTAGCTCCTTCGACAACGTTTCCTTTGCATCACCTCCTTCGATGATGTTCCTTCCTGTCGCATCCGAAGTCATACTTCCTCATTGTTCTTCATCTTTGCAACCGCTGTCTCCCCTCTCACCGTGATTTGCTCGCCCCCTCGATGACGTTACTTCTTGTTGCCTCCTTCGACGACGTGCCTTCCTGTCGCATCCGATGTTCCTCGTCATTCTTCTTCAACATTCATTTGGAGAAATTATTCTGTGCAGACGTTGGACGCAGCTCTACGTATAGATGTCGCATTACCGAGCCACGGTATAGTAAAAGAGAGACATGGTGCATTTTTATTAGTCTTTGAACGATGTTCGGAGTCCGCACAGAATAATTTTTCTTTCCTCCTTGCTTTGATACTTTCTCGTTGTCGTTTCACCTCTAACTGCGACCTTGCTCGGCTCCTTCCACAATCTTCCTTCTTAGTGGATTCGATCGGAACTTGCTAATTGAGAATGTATATATATTTTTTCTTAAATATCATGATTCTATTGTTCATAATGATGATGTAATAGATGGAGATATTATTAGTAGAATTTATGTTGGATGGTTGAAGTGGAGGAATACATTAGGCATATTGTGTGATAGAAAAGTTTCTCTCAAACTTAAGTAAAATTAAAAAAGATGGTGGTGAAACCAACAATATTTATCATGGTGTAGAATGTTAGACATTAAAAGGGAAGCATAATATTAAGTTGTGTTGCAGAGATGAAGACGCTTAGGTGGACAAGAGAGTATCATATTTTGTGACATACATATCCGTCTCAAATAGTGGCGGATTTGCCGTAGCTTATATGTCGCAATTTATGATGGCATTTCTGCTGCAACTTGCGATGGTTGATCCGCCACAATTTGTGATAGAATTGGCGGCATTTTGCAAAGATGTCATTTTTCTCAATATAATTCTATTGTAAATCCATCATAAATCCACCACAAAATGGTTGCGATGAACATTGTTTGTCGCAAATCTTTTGCAACATGATTTTTTCTATTAGATGTAAATCCTGTTGCAAATCTAGATTCAAGGATTATAATTTTGTTGATAATAAATATTCCTAATATTTTTGTTTCTCTACTACTATTACTACTGCACATTTATTTTGGTTGTCCTGCCTACTAGCATTTCAAGTCCACAAGGTCAACTAGAAATCAAGCAAACTAATGATTAGATAGATTAAGGCTGAGTCTGTCTATAATTATAACTATATTGGATTTTATCTTGTCTTGAGTCAATTATAATATGGTGGATCCTATTACTAAATAACCTTACACACACACACTCAGGGAGAGAAATTCTGTAAGGTTAAGGGTTTTTCTATTTTTGATCATATGGTGCAAGACAATTCAAAATCATCTTGGAAGATCAGTTAAAAATAAAAACCCTAATTAGGGCCTCTATGTTAAGACAACCGTATTAAGCAAATTGTCCTAAACGATATTCACATCGTCCTAGACGATATGCTCAATTAGAAAGAATCAACTGCCAAACTCTTTTAGGTATGATATTATTTATAGAAATCGTACATGACGATCCCATATTGTCCTGGATGATTCATTACAATTATGCTTAAATTAGTCAGGTAATTAAAAAAAGTAATTAAGATTAGATTGATCGATCATATCATCATGGACGATCATAGGATCGTCTAAGACAACCAGTTAGAACAACCTTAATCTTCTCCTAAATCAGTTGGATGACCAGATTGATGTGCTGGACGATTAGTTATAATTCTACATCGTCTAGAGGTTTTTGCTGAATGACCAGAACAATGTGCTAGACGATTTTTATTGATTTTGAACTAATCGTACGTGATGATTAAAGAGTAATCATGAACAATCAGTAATAATTCTTCATCATCTAGATGTTTTCTTCTAGACGACCGGAACGATGTGTTGGACAATATGTATGATCTTGAAATAATCTTCCAGAATGATATCCTTATCATCCTCGATGATCAGAACAAATAATGTGTTTTATTCTCCAGCACACCCAATCGTCCTGGCTGGAAGGGCTGAAATATACTGACATACAGGATGATCTATCATCGTGGACGATCTTTGATGACAACTTGCAAATTAGGGAAATTTTTATCCCTTCTTTATAAGATCTGTTGATTATTATTGAGAGGATCTTTTGCTTCCTTCCTGACCTGAGAGAGCTTAGAGAAGGAGAGGGAGAGCTTGGGGGGGAGAGAGAGAGAGAATCTTGTGAGGGAGAGTTGTGAGGTGTTCACAAAGGTTGCTCCAAGTAAGGATTCGAGTCATCTTCTCCATTTGTCATCCTTGGCTCCTTGGTGGCTCTATGAATGTCTTTTTCAACAATCAATTAAGGTTCTCTACCTTCTTCAGAAGAAAACAAAAGTAGTTTGGGTTCCCTACCTCACCGGGTCTGTGAAAAGGAGTTTGTAAAGGCTTCTCCGCCTTGCTGTGCGAGCAAAATGAGAGTCACTATGTTTTAGTCCAATACCCGGAGGAGAGGCTCTAGGGAGTGGACGTAGGTCAAGTTGACAGAATCACTATAAAATCCAGTGTGTTCTTTCTGTGTTATTCCTATACTTTATTTTTCAGCATATTAGTTTCTGTGGTTGATTGTGTTTGTTTTAAAATATTCGATAAGGTTCTAAAAGTTTTTTATTTTGCATTTAAGAATTTTTGAAACTACTAATTCATCTTCTATTGGTTAGCCTCGAGCTAGTTCATAAGGACTTAACAACCCTAACGTACTTTCAAATCCACTGCAAAACCAAATTTGTGACTGATTTGGCTTGTTTTGCGCAGATTTTTTCACCACAAATACTTGACTTTCCTCTTGTGTATGATTGTTTTCTCTCCATATTTTACTACAAGCAATCCAGATATTATGCTTTTTGTAGGTGTTTGTGCTCACTTTTCTGGCCAACCTGAAGGAATCTCATGTAATCCTAATCAAGCATATATTTTGATGTATTATAAGCAATTCTACGTTTGTTTGCATCTCAAGAACGCATAGTTACATGATTTGTTTGCTTTTTTTTATTATGTAGGATATGATCTTGATAAAAAAAAAGTTTCAATTTTGAAGATCATATCTTGCTTTTTGTTGGCTCACTTTTGAAGTAAACTCTATTGACTTATCCATACTATGGCCTAAGTGCATCACTGTAAGTAACTATACTCTTCAGATTATAAGTAAATCTATTAGTATGATTAATGATTTCATGTTAGTATCAGACGGACAAATCAAAGCAAGCTGATTCAAATAATATTAATAAAAAAGTCCTTCTCATGCATGAAAATCTACATAAAAAAGAAATTAGATAGTTTAAGTTAGCCGACTCATCTAATGCTTCCAAATGACAGCAAAATCAGAGCAGAAAAAAAAAACTTTTAAAAAATAAAAAATTATGGACTGAGGGATTACTTACAGTGCTGCAAAAATATTAATTTATGAAATTTAGATTGCTTTAATATACATATAATTAATTTATAATATTTCTGACAGTTGTCTCTTAACAGATGATTTCGTACATAAAATAAAATAAAGTTATCACGTAATAAGAAAATGGTGCTCTGCAGAAAAAATCAAGCCGTTAGAGTGGAAAGGGAAGTAAAATTTTTAAAAACAAAATTTTATTTTGCTAATGTATAGATATGCAAAAATACCCACTGAGGTTTAGGGTGGTTGGTGGGTGAGCACGACCCTATCCCAGGTTCTAATCCTCTCTACTATGACGTCTCCTCTTTAGTGGATCAAAGTAAGTGTCTGTCCGATGCCAATGGGTGGTCTCGCTAGGTTCCATTGAAAGATTAGTTATGCCGCTAAGCACTCCCTTTAAATTGGCAGCGGGTAGAAATCTCTGTTCAAAAAAAAGAAAAAAAAGAAACTTCAAATAAATTAGAAGTTCGATTGCCCAAATAGTGAAATCTTATAATTTAATATTTTGTTTTTTTATAAATAAATTTATAAAATAAGAGTACATAATGTTCATAATATGTTTTAGGACAAATTAAGAATATACAAATTAAAATTCAATTAACCTATAATTATTACATATAATACATGTTTATTTTAGATGCATAAGAGATAATCCTAACTCATATTTTGTTTGGGATAACTTTCTTATTATTTTTTAAACAATTTTTTTTAGTAAAAAAATTTATTAGACTACAAATTTTTGTACTAAGAAGTTGCTTTACAAAGCAATAAAAAAATTATCCCAAACTAAGCCTCAACCATAAAGGGACAAATCCTGAATTTTCAAGAAATAAGTGTAATGGTCCAATGTAATTTAGGATTTTGAAAGGGACAACATAGCTTTTTCATTGGATATGCTTAATACATAACTGTCTTGGTCCAATGGGCCAAAAGATTCTAATTATCAGGCTGATCTGCAGGTTCAAGTTTGAAGTTATAAAGTCCTGGACCATTTGTTACAAATATGTTTCTCGGTGTGGGCCATTTTTGAAGATCCACTTGATAAACGAAATTAATAACAATAGTAGGTAGCCTTAAATTTTTATGAACTTAATTTCTTTTAAAAAATTTATTTATTGTACTTTGTGAAATGAATTTGTGATTTTGAATATTTCTCCATCTACTCTTCGAGTGAAAAGGTTAGATTTGTGATGATAAGTACTGATATATCAACAAAACATTATATTGATCAGGCACGAATCTTGAGGTAAAATTGAGTTGAAAAATTCCAAAATTAAATATAGGACCATCCAAACACCGATTTCAACAAACTTATAGTTGAACTGAAATTCTCGAAAAGTTGAACAAGATGATCCAAATTTCGACTCAGCCCGAGCCCAAATGGGTCCAAATCGAAGACTCAAAGCACTTTTGAAAGTTTCTAACTATAATTTGGATTACCAAACGAACTCTAAACGTGACATGCTTAAGTAGAATCGAGTGGCTCGACCAGATGAATCACTGAGCCCAAGATCATTAAATTTGGATAACATTAAGCTCGATCAATGGTTTATGATCGAAGGAGTCAATATCTGCCATCCATTTTAACACTCACAGCTTCAGCTTAATCCTTCCCATATTTAAAGCCACACCACTCCTAAAAGACTATAAATAGCCCCCTATTCTTCACATAAAGGGAGGAGAAAAAAGGAGGAAAGAGAATTTAAGAATTTGGGAGCTTACTTGCCACCGACCACCACCAGATTTCTTCCCAACCACCATCAGAGTTCTTCTTGACCTCCACTAGACTTGTTCTTGTTCGTAGACCACTGTCGGACCTTCTCTCGTTTGCTGACCACCACCTGAGTTCTTCCCAACCACTGCTGATCTTCTGCTCGTTTGTCGACCATAGCCGAACTTCTGCCCATTCGTCAACCATTGTTAGACATATGCCCTACTGTCCAATCTATTGTAAATTCATCGTCTCAAAGTAAAGGAGTGAATAAAGCTTTATAATTCATTCAAACTTAATGAAACTTTCTCATATGGGTCAGTCCCCCATGGTTTTTTCCTTTCCGGATTTTCTATGTTAAAACTTATGCTGTTTTTCTCTCTCTTAGCTGTCTGTTGGGGTGCCAGATATACATACATTGCTTAGACACTTTTTTTTTAACTCTACAGCCGCGTATATTCTTGCCTGCTGTAGTTTGACACCGTTTATGATAAATTATTGCCAATACTTCTTCTTTAATGTCTGATCAAAGCAATACCAACAATAGATTCTCTCGTTCCAACACACTCCAAGCTAGATTCTCATATGACAATCATGGACGTCGTAATTACTCAATAGAATGGACTTATTCCTTGGAAACTCAAATTCGTAGGATGGAGGAGCAATAAACATGAATCTTCAAAATATTAGAGGAAGTAGACAAACAAAATATGTTGACTTAAAATGATCAAGCTCCTCTCCCACATCCTCAGCTACATAACATGGGTGGACAATTTGAAAAAGCTTATCATCAAGCTAAGCTCTTCCTCCATAATATAATCTAGAAATAGAAGATGCTGCAACTTCAACATATCCTCCACCTAGAGCCCATCTGATGTAAAATCTTCAACCTGCTCAAGATACTTCTCATAATGTTATACGAGATGAATTACGCCATCTTATCCAAGAAGAATTCCCAATAAGGGATATGTGTTGAGTCTAGTAATTAGGTTGTTAAGCCTAAGTGAATGTCTCAAGGCTACCAAGAGGGGGGGGGGGGGGGTGAATTGGTAGTTTAAAAATTTAAGTCCCCTTTGAAATTATTGAACCGAAAATAAAAATTTCTTTTAAATTTTCTAGAAAATGTTTTTCAACCACAGAGTTTTTTAAAACTGAAATTTAAAGTGCGGAAACGTAAAAACAGTAAAATAAATGACACCAGATTTATAGTGGTTCGGTCTATAACTAGACCTACATCCACTCCCCAAAGGCACCCTCTGAGTATTGCACTAATACCAATAGTGACTCTCCTTTTGCACCCACAGCAAGGCGGAGAAGCCTTTACAACACACTCTTTTCACCACTCCCCGGTGCGACAGAGAACCGTCCGTCCTTTTACACAATCCCAGTGTTGGCAGAGAACTGTCCGTCCTTTCACACTCTCCTAGTGTGGGCAGAGAACCCTTCGGCTGTTCACACTCTCCAAGTGTAGGCAGAGAACCTTTCGGCTGTTCACACTCTCCAAGTGTCGGCAGAGAACCGGATCTCCTTGACAGATATTCTCACAAGAATCTAGAAGGAAGAAGGAAAAGAGTGAAGTAATCCCAATTCACAAGTAGAGATTCTTACTTTTGTAATCCAAGTGAAGCCTTCTCGCTCCAGTAGTAGGAATCCTCCCTTGAATGCTCTCTTCCACTATCTCCTTGGCTATTCTCTCAAGAGGCACGAAGATCAAATGACAAAAAGATTGGGTGGCAGTCTAATTTGGAATTTATACAAAAGACAAGAAAAAACCACCCAAAAACTGCAAGTTTTCAATTCTGTACGCAGTGGATCGTCCTGTACGATCGTGGATCGTCCTGGACGATTTTACTAAACGATCTGAAACGACCTTATTTGAATATGTGTACGAAATGTCTTCGTACAGCTGATCGTCCTGTACGAACTAAGTTCGTCCAGTACGAACGGTTATTTCAAGGTCGGTTTTAGAAACTGCTAAAAACTGTTCTAAGTCGGTTAATCGTTTGGACGAAAATATGTTCGTCTAGACGAAATTTTTACAGAGAGCCGATCGTCCTGGACGATTCTTGACTTCGTATGGATGAAAATTTTCCAGAGGATCAATCGCCACGGACGATAATTTATTTTCGTCTGGACGATAATTTATTTTCGTCTGGACGAAAATTTTCCAGAGACCGGATCGTTCTGGACGATGTTTAATTTCGTCTGGACGAAATCTTTCCAGAGGACCAGTCGCCACGGACGATAATTTAATTTCGTCTGGACGAAAATTTTACAGTGAACCAATCGTCCGGTACGATAATTAATTTCATCCTGGACGAATAGGACTTAAAAAATTTTTTGAGCAAGTTCCTATTTGTTCCATGTGCTCTATAGGAGATAACTGTCTGATCGTCCAGTACGAACGGATATCGTCCTGTACGATCAGTATAAATTATATATGATCTCCTTATGTGATGTGTGTATGTTTTTTATTCACTCAAATTACAATCACTCCCTTTCAATTTGATTTTAAAGATAGTGTGTAAGCTTCAATTTTACAAAGTATCTCATGCCGAAATTTATTTGAAGTCTTCGTAGTCTGGAGTTTGTTTTTCCTGAAATGTTAGTACACACAAGAGCAAATACAATTCTTCTAAAAATTTATTAGGAGAGAACATCACATTTGAACAATAATGTTTGGAATTATCAAAACTACATAAGTTGCAAAAATGTAAAGCATTAAATAGCAACTATCTTAACAATCTCCCCTTTTTTGATGATGGCAAAACAATTATTGTTTGTATGATTTCAAATTTAACTATTCTCCTAAACTCCCCTGAATTGATGTATATATGAAAATAAGGAGGCATTTTGAACCATAAAACACAATTTTTTGTTTTTCAAAATTTTTTTTTTAATAACAAACTACAAAACAGGAACACACAAACAAAACATACGAATAACAAACTATAAAACAGAAACACACAAACAAAACATACAAACACAATATTTTCTCCCCCTTTTTGACAACAACAAAAGTGAAGAAGAAATATACGAGAAATGTATTAATTGTATGAAATTCATTTGAAAATTTAATTTACATGGTGATTGATATAAGGTATGCAATTTTAAACTAAAAATATTAGGTCAATCATAGAAATTCATAAAATTTAAAAAGTGATATAACATTATAAGTAAGAAGAATTTATCAAAAACATGATTCAATTTAGACATTCGACTATAGAAAATCATTACAAGAGAGATGAAAAAAATTCGATATTTCAAAGTTCAATAGAATATAAATGAACATAAGATCAATTTGAATTAAGAGATTGAAAGAATTTGGAAAGAAAAGAATTACCACATGTGGCGCTTTGCGCATCTTTTTCAAAATTTTTGGGCACATTTTTGTGCATCTTTTGATATTGGGCTAATTTTGTGCCTCTTTTTCATATTTGCGAACCTTTGCGCATTCTTTTTTATTTTTGTACTTTTTGTACAATTTTCAAGAGTAATTGAGACCAATTCTTTCCAAAATCAATAATCTAAAATTTTAAATATTTCTAAGTGCATAAATATTACTTGAGCAAAGAAATACAAAATAAAAAAACATCTAAATTGCAATAATAATATTAAGTTTTATGTAGTCTAAATGAATAGACTTGAATTTTAAAAGTTCTAATTACAATAAGTTATAAATAACTTTTAAATTTAGAAAGACTAGATTTTCTAATGTAGATAATCTCAAATTACAATCTAATTTAAGCACTATGAAGATTAAATAATACCAATGAAATTCATAAAAATAACCACATTTCAAAAACAAATCAAATTTGAAAAAGTACTACAAGCATTGATATAATGAAAGGAAAACACATTTCATAATATCTAAAAACAATTAAGAAAATACACTTAACTTAAAAGTAAAAACAAACATAAAAAAACAAACACTTAAAATAAAACTGATACAATAAAAACATAAAACACGAGTACAACAAACACAAAGAAATTCATCTCTACTATTTTGGAGGAGGAGGGGAGGAGGAATGCCGCCAAAAATGTTTGAAGTAGGAGGCCCCATCAACATTACATTGGTATTGATTTCATGTACTTCATTTCTAATGTTACCAATGTCTTGTTGCTGCTGGCATAAGTTGAGCATCAAAATTGATCAAACCTTTGATCAACATGAGTCTCTAATCTATCAAATCTTTCAATCAGATTCTGATAATCTGACTGAGGTGCAGAAGTTTGCTCTCCTTCTTCTTCTTCTTCTGAAGCACTGGCATGTGCTTTTTCTTTTTCCTTTTTCCTCCTTGAAGAGCAATCTGAAGGAAGCATCATATAGTAAAACTGACTCTTCGTATTCTTCATCAGGATGCACTAAGTTGTATTTCTTTTCCAAGATGTAAGTAACTAAGTGTCCTAAAGAGATGTTCCTTTTTCTCTTCTGATCTGCATGTCCTATTTCTGAAAGCCCATAGATATGATCTATAATAAGTTGGGCTTCGTCTATAGGGTGACAATCTATAATCAAAAAAGTTAGAACAGAAAGGAGAGGGGTAATATTGATCCTATCACCAGCTTTAGGAATGATTGAAGATCTAAGGATATGTTGGATGATACGGGCATTTTTGGTCATCCCGGAGACTCTAACAACATGATAGGTAGACCACTTTTTTGTAATCGCATTATTGACAACATCCCATTTGAATATGTTTTTCACTCATTAGGGTGTGGGCTCTATATCCTCCAGTCCTTAGTTTTTAGAAAGGCTCCAATGTCATGCTTAGTGAATTCCACTTTTTGTTTGAAGACAAAGGAACTTTATGCTAGAGTGGTTTGGAGTTAAAAACTCATGTTTGCTAGGAAATAGTGGAAGGTTTGCTTGTTGTAGAAGTGGACGAGAGAAAGTATGAAATGAAATTGGGTTGAGGCAAAAAGGTGCATTACCTTAAAATTTATCTCGCTTTGGATTAAAATGCGAGATAGAGTTATTTTGGCGGAAGCAAAACGAGGAAAGAATCCTCATTCGCCTTAGACAGAAGTTTTCTGAGGCATCCTATTGGGCCTTCACTAACACCTTTTGTCTCTTGCTTGAGGAGCCCTTATCGATTTGAAGTAGAAAGGGATTGAAAGTGAAGTTTCGAAGTTGATTGTTAAGTTAGAAAGCCTTCATATTTAAAGAAAACGATACGTTCGTCCTGGACGAAAAAACATCTTCCTGGACGAAAATCATCGTTCGTCAGGACGAAATATATTCGTACGACGATCAAATTTGTCCAAAAGTAACGGCTTTTCGAATCACAACACAACTTACGATGCTCCCTTCGTACAGACTTTTTGACTTGACTGATCGACAGACGAAACTATTTCGTAACAGACAATCAAAAGAAACTCGTTTTAATGTCTTTTGAAAACTGTCCCCTACAATGAAACGACATTTGTTCGTCTGGACGAAACAAAAATTCAGTACAACGAAATCCATATTAAAACTATACTATCCACCTCAACCGCTGCATTCAATCGTCTCGACGTTTTGAGAGAAAAAAAATTTCGTCTTGGATGATCGTCAGATCGTACATACGATCTAATTAAAAACTGCTCTCAAAATGATTAAAATTCGCGCAAACCGTTCTTTCTCACATCGTCCAGTACGAAACCAAATTCGTCCCGACGATTTCCTCCAATTTTTGAATTTTGAATTTTAATTTAAGAAAATCAAACTAAACATTAAAAAACATAGAATACATAAAACAAAAACATAGACCCAAAAACAAATTCATTCAAAACACACAAAATTTCACAAAATCAAAAACAAAACAAAACAAAAAAAATATCAATGTTGCAAAGACATTTTGTTTAGGCATTTAAATCAATAACACCAAGCCTTGTTCTTAAAGTACTGAAGGTATCAGGGCTAAAGGTTTTGTAAAAATGTCTGCAAGTTGATTTTCATTTGAAACATGTGTGAGTTCAATTTCTCCCTTGGATACATGATCCCTTATGAAATGATGCCTTATACAATGTGTTTGGTTCTGAATGTTGAATAGAATTTTTGGAAAGCAAATAGCACTAGTATTGTCACAATAATTGGAATAGTGCCAATAGTTAATCCTAAATAAATCAACTGTTATTTAACCAAAGTACTTGTGCCACACAAATTCCTAATCAATGTATTCTGCTTCTGCAGTAGATAGGGCTACTGAATTTTGTTTTCTACTGGACCAAGAAACTAATGAATTTCCAATGAATTACATGTTCTAGAGTGCTTTTCCTATCCACCTACAGCCTGCAAAGTCAGAATCGATAACTATAAATTTCAAATGAAGAGCTAACTTAGGATACCAAATTCTAAGTTGAGTTCCAGTAAGTATCTTAAAATCCTTTTCAGTGCTGTCAAATGTGATTCTTTTGGATATGATTGAAATCTAGCACATAAGCAAACACTGAACATAATACCTGTGTCGGCTACAGTCAAGTAAAGCAAAGATCCAATAATCCCCTATATTTCTTTTGATCAACAGATTTTCCCTTAAGGTCCTTATCCAACTGAACTGAGGAACTCATTGGTGTACTAACAGGTTAGCATTTGTCCATTTCAATTTCTTGAGGATCCTTAATTATTTAATTGACTAAGAAATGTCCCTTCCTTAAGTTGCTTGAGCTAAAACCTAGAAAGTAATTTAAATCTCCCATTAGACTCATTTCAAATTCATACTCATTGTTAGAAAAATCATCACAAAGATTTTTATTTGAAGATCCAAAGATGATATCATCCACATAAATTTGAACAATAAAAACATGATTTGGGTATTTTGAATTTTCAAATCCTGGAGGTTGTTCTACAAAAACATCTTCTTCAATAACACCATTCAAAAAGGCACTTTTGACACTCCATTTGAACAATTTTAAAACCTTTAAAACAGGCAAAAGAAGTAAAACCCTAATTGCTTCAAGTCTTGCTACAGGGGCAAAGGTCTCCTCAAAATCAATTCCTTCAATTGAATACCCCTTAGCAACTAATCTAGTTTATTTCTAATGACAACTCCTGAGTCATTCATTTTATTTTGAACACTCACTTGGTTCCAACAACACTTTGATCTTTTGGCCTTGTAGTTAATTCCCAAACTTTATTTCTTACAAATTGATTTAACTCTTCTTGCATGGCCAATATCCAAATTCATCAAAAGTGCCTGATCATATATTAGGGGTTCTATTGTTGAAATAAAGGCTGAATGATTGACTTCCTTATTAATCCACGCCTAGTTCTAACACCCTCACTAGTATCCCCTATAATCAATTCTGTGGGTGGTTTTTAGAAAATCTCAAATCTCTAGGCAAAGGGTTTTCTTTTTCCAAATTTTCTTCCACATTTTTTCTCCAAATTTAACTATCAAATCTTTTGGGAGTTTTCCTCAATCTCTTCTCAAAACATTTGGCTCTTCCAATTTCCAGATTCATCAAATACAACATGTGTGGTTCTTCAATGACTAAAGTTCTTTTGTTGAATACCCTATAAGATTTTCCAACATTTGAATATCCAACAAAAATACCTTCATCTGATTGGAGCAAATTTTCCTAAGGCAGATTTTCCATTGTTATTTAGGAACACCTTGCAACCAAAAACATCAAATGTAACAAATTAGGTTGTTCTTCCTTTTAGCAACTCATAGGTGTTTTATTTAAGTTTGATCTTACATTCACCCTATTTAGAACATAGCATGCAGTGCTAACCACCTCAGCCCAAAAATATTTAGGAAGTGAGTATTCTGACAACATTGCTCGGGCGGCTTCTATTAATGTTCTATTTTTCCTTTCAACTATCCCCTTTTGTTGAGGGGTTTTAGGTGCAAAAAATTAATGATCAATCCCTTTTTCTTTACAAAAATTTTCAAATCTATCATTTTCAAATTCTCCTCCATGATCACTTTGTAAAGATATTATTTCACATCCTAGTTTTTCTCTGTATTCAAGTTGAAAAATTTACTGAATTCCTCAAATAATATTACTTTTATGAAAAAGAAATCTAAACCCACGTGAATCTTAAGAAATCATCCACAATAACAATCCGATATCTTCCCTCCTAGACTTACATTCCTACTGGTCCAAAAAGATCCATGTGAAGAATTTCCAAGGTTACTAGTTCTAAGATCATTAATTAGACTTAAAAGAGGACTTCATTTATTTTCCTAATTGACATGCATCACAAAGGTGGTCCTAGTAAAGTCTAGTTTTGGATACCTCTTACTAAATTCTTTGGGTAATTCTCCTAAGATTTTTCATACTAGAATGACAAAGTCCTCCTATGCCAAAGCCAAGATTCATCAGAAACAGTTTTTCAAACAGAAAGCAATAGGAGTATGAAATGAATTCAAATCTAGCAGTAAACATTGTTTTACCCTTTTTCCATTTAAAACTTCTTTCCCATTTAGGCTTAATATGCAGCTAGTAGGTAAAATTTTCACATTATATCCCTTGTCACATAGCAGACTATACTTAACAAATTATGCTTTAAGCCTATCAACCAATAAAACACATTGTCTATAAATTTTTTTTTAAAATTTCCAATCATACCTTCCAACCACTTTCTTTGTGGTATAATCTCCATGTGTAACCTGCATCCATCCTGGCTCTAGCGTTATGAATTGAGTAGTATCTCCAGTCATATGCTTTGAACATCCGCTATCCAGTACCATATGCTCCCACAGGCTCTGTGTGAGAGCAATCCTGCAAAAAATCAAATGTTAGACCTGGAACCCAAACTAGTTTGGGTTCACCTTTAAGAATTTTATAATCAGATGCATGAATGATATGTCTACGTTTATGCATCCAGGTCTCCACACCAAATTAGATTTCATCATCAAGGTACAGTGTGTGAGCTATATGTCCCAAAAATCCACAATTATTACTTTAACATAGAAAAAATATTCCTAAGTTTTCTTCCTGTATTGCTTCTAAGGGATTTTATGAATTTAGGATAATATTTAGGATTTGTAAAATCTCAAGTCTGGAGGGTTCCTATTATCCTGCAGAGCTCTTATAGTTAGTTTTGTAAAATGAATTCATATCTTCCAAGATTCGATTGGTATAATTGATTCTATATGATTGCTCTCAGATTCATACTTTAAAATTTTTAAATTCTTTTTCAAGTTCAGCATAGGATGATTTTAGATTTTCAAAATTCTTATTCAAGTTATTATTTCATCAAGTAGTTTCATGTGGTTGTCATCTATTAATGCATGATCTTTCCTAAGGATTTTATGTTCCTTCTTGAGCTCTTCCAATCTAAACTTAAACTAGCATGCACCTTTTTCATTTTCCTATATGCATCATGCATGTGTTCACAACACTTCAAACAATTCATCATAGGTTAAGTCACCATACCTCTTCTTATAGATTGTTCAACATTATCTGCCATCAAACAAAGGTTGGGACTTCTCTCTTTTTCCGTCTCAGATGAGTCTGAAGCTGAGTCCCCCCAAAAAGCTCTTTGAAACTTCTTCTTGCCCTTCTTTACCATAGGTTTCCCTTCCACCTTCTCCCTTACCAGGAGTGGGCTTTGAGTTTTGACTCTCATCTTGATATGACCGGTTTTCCTGCTTCATAAACAAATCATTTCATAGAAACCTTGCCATATTCTGTTAAACTTACCTCTATTCCATTGCTACGTCTCTTCTGCTTCCTCTTTAAAAAGCTTCTGAATTGTCTAGTCATCAGTGCAAAATCATCTTCATCCTCAGGTGTGAGTGCTCACCTCTCTGACTCTTCCACCTTTTAGTGCAATATCTTCTCCTTTCGTGGTTCACCTACATCAATCTTTCTTTAACTTACTCCTTGCTCATAAGAATGAGTGAACCAAGAAGATTATCAATAGAATAAATGTTTAAATCCTTTAGACGCTATAAATTGCAGTAATATTTGCATCATAAGCGTAGGTAAACCGAAGAATCTTTTAACCATTTCAGCATAGTTAATTCCCTACCAAGTGCATCGCAAAGAAGTGACAATTTGTGTAAATCTTGTGTACATGTCGAAATAGATTCATTAGGTTTCATGCGAAACAATCATAGTCATGTAACAAGAAATTGAGCCTTGATTGTTTAACCTCATTTGTCCACTTCATAAGTTATACAAATCTATCCCATAGCCCTTTCCGCTTTGCAAGTGGAAACCCGCATTGTAGTCTTCAAGATTTTAAAGCACAAAAGAACTCTATTAGACATTTGGCATTTAATGTGCTAATCACGTTCTTCTCTAGTCCAATCCACAAAAGGTAATTCTACCCATAACTCCATCAACTAAATCTAGTTGGTTTTGTGTAGCCATCCTAGACTAGCACCACATGCGATAATCAAGTGACTGTAAGAAAGTAACATGCGGTGTTTTCAAAAATCAAAAGAATATTATCAAACAGTGGAGGTCAAGTGATAGAGTACCTCTCAGTGATGTGTTCATTTTCTGAAAGTACCATCTACTTAATCAAAAAGTAGTTCAAACTTATAATTTGAAACGAAGCTCTGATACCACTGTTGAGTCTAGTAATTAAGTGTTTTGTTAAGCCTAATGAATGTCCCAAGGTCTACAAGAGGGGGGGGGGGGGTGAATTGGTAGTTTAAAAATTTAAGATCCCCTTTAGAAAATTATTGAACCGATATAAAAAATTATCTTATTTAAATTTTCTAGAAAAATTGTTTTTCAACCACAGAGTATTTTTAAAACTAAATTTAAGTGCGGAAACGTAAAAACAGTAAAGTAAATGACACCAGATTTATAGTGGTTCGGTCTATAAACCAGACCTACATCCACTCCACTGCCCCCAGAGGCACCCTCTGAGTATTAGCACTAATACCATAGAGACTCTCTTTTGCACCCACAGCAAGGGAGAAGCCTTTTACAACACACTCTTGTTTCACCACTCCCCGTGGCGGCAGAGAACCGTCCGTCCTTGTTACACACATCCCAGTGTTGACAGAGAACCGTCCGTCCTTTTCACACTATCCCAGTGTTGCGAGAACCGTCATCCTTTCACACTCTCTTAGTGTGGGCAAAGAACCCTTGCGCCTGTTCAACACTCTCCAAGTGTAGGCAGAGAACTTTCGGCTTGTTCACACTCCCAAGTGTTGCAGAGAACCGGATCTCCTTGAACAGATATTCTCACAAAATCTAGAAGAAGAAGGAAAAGCAGTAAAGTAATCCGAATTCACAAGTAGAGATTTCTTACCTTGTAACCAAGTAAGCCTTCTCGCAACCAGTAGTAGGACTCCTCCCTTGAATGCTCTCTTTCCACTCTCTCCTTGGCTATTCTCTCAAGAGGCACGAAGATCAAATGACAAAAAGATTGGGTGGCAGTCTAATTTGGACATTTTACACACAAAGACAAGAAAAATCACCCAAAACTGCAAGTTTCAATTCTGTACGCAGTGGATCGTCCCGACGATCGTGGATGTCCTGGACGATTTTACTTAAACACTAAATGACCTTATTTAGAATATGTGTACGAAATTCTCGTACGCTATATTACTGTACAACTAAAGTTCGTCCAGTACGAACGGTATTTCAATGTCGGTTCTAGAAATGCTTAAAACAGTTCTAAACGGTTAATCGTTAGGACGAAAATATGTTCGTCTAGACGAAATTTTATAGAGAGCTGATCGCCTTGACGATTCTAGACTATCGTCTGGACGAAAATTTCCGAGACCAATCGCTATCGGACGATAAATTATTTTTCGTCTGTGACGAAAATTTTCCAGATGACCGATACATCCTGGACGATAGTTTATAATTCGACTGGAGCGAAATCTTTCGGCTAGTGAGGAACCATCGCCACAGACGATAATTAAATTTCGACTGGACAAAAATTTTACAGTGAACTAATCGTCCGGATGATAATTAATTTATTCATCCTGTACGAATAGACTTAAAAATTTTTATGAGCAGTCCTATTCTTCCAGTGCTCTATATGATAAACTGTCTGATCGCAGTACGAACGGATATCGTTCCGTACGACATGATAAATTAAATTGACCTCCTTAGTGAAGTGAGTTATTTGTATGTTTTATATCATTCAAATTACAAACACTCCCTTTCATTGATTTTAAAGATAAAGTGTACCATTCAAATTATTACCAAAGTAATCCATGCCGAAATATTTGAAGTCTTCTAGTCTGTGAGTTCTATTTTATCTGAAATGTAAGTACACACAAGAGCAAATACAATTCTTCTAAAAAATTGTTAGGAGAGAACAGCACAATATTGAACAATAATGTTGTAATCACAAAACAATCATAAGTATGCCAAAAAAAAAAATTAGGTTAAAGCATGCAAATACCAACTATCTATAACAGATATAGACCCATATTTAATTCCCTGCAAAGTTTCCAAGAATCTTCATTCATATGACATATAGAAATTCTCATACACCCTATACAACAGGAAATTAAAGTCACCAACCTTATGAATCCTTAGAAGTACAATCTGGATCCCTAATGAATTATATTGACCATTAAAAATAATTATTGCAGAGGGGGAGTATTTCAAACACCAAGCTTTTGATGCAGAGTTCTTTGTCAAGTTTTTCCTCCACCCTCAAAGGTAAAGCTTTGCACCTTGTTCTACACTCTCCCTAGAAATATAATCCATATTTAGTTATCTTTGCAAGGCTCTTTGTTGAGCAGTTAATAATAAACTAAAGAATTATTAGAAGATACATTGCATCTATCAGGAATCCATCAAAATGAGGAGGACTATTTACAAGGCTTTTTTAAAGATATCTTCTGAAGCCCAATAAAATCCCAGGAATGGATCCTGAGCTATTGTGAGTGTATTTCTTTGGAGGGTACTACTACCCGATCATTTTTACTCTTTGTTGATATGATAGATTCATTCATCTTAAGCTGACCTATTCACAGAGTGGAGCTCAAATATGTCGATGAGGCTATACAATAGCTCATAAAAAAAATTGAGAAAACCTCCTTCTAATAAAAGAAAAAAAGTACACGAGAGCTGGAGTCAGGGCCCAAAAATCTCTAGAGGAATTAGATCTTCCACCCTTGACCCCCTTAGCAAATCAGGATAATAAATCAAAGAAGAAATAAATTCTTTTAATACAACTAATATTAATATTCTCATGGCTATACAGACAAACCAAAAAATTAAATACCCAATCCACTTAAGCCAAATACTAAAAATCAAAGATAATTATTGTCACTTCATCGAAAGCCGTAACATACACAGAAGCTTGCAATATAATTGAAGGACGAAATTAAAAATAAATGAAGGAAGCAATTAAAAGGATGATTTAACATGGATATTTCATACCAATCACTAAAGCCCACCTGCTCAAAATGAAGGTTAATCCAACTAGGAAAAATCACATAGTAGAGGAAACAACATGCTAACTACCAAATAGTTTTGGAGAAATTAAACCCTATTAATGAGAAGATAAACCTATTATTAGGGGTCCACTCATAATATGTCATAAGCTCAGTGCGTAGTCCAAGAATAAAATGATATACAATGATCAATAAATTAAATAATAAAAATCTTTATGAGATGTGAGAGACGCTACCCATTGGCAGATAAACTACTTTGGTATTTAATTATTTTTAGCAAGAAAGTTAAGGGTCCATTTTCATGCTCAAAGGATGGGTGTTTACACAAATTTTCTCAATGGAGCATCCTTCAGAGCCTAAAAGTATTAAGAAGATTAATCCAAATTGCCAATAGAGCTTGGAGATTTCGACATCACTTCATTACATAAACAGATACCAAATCATAAGTCCTGTAGATTTTGTATGAATGCACTGTTCCTATTCCAATGAACCACCAACTCATCCTTCCTTTATCACCATTAATGGATGTTATATTTTGATAAAGCTCTAACAATTCTGCACTAGGGCCAAATTTACTAATCTCTCCGTATCCATACTTCTTTTGAAAAGGAACTTTGGGTAAATTTTTTTGCAACTGTTAAAGTCCTGAGAGTATTAAGTTATCATTGTAAGACTAGGCTGGGTAAAATTGTTAGTACAAATATTTGAAAGTTGATATTAACTCGTAATTCATAGATTTCTCAAGAAGGAGGAGAGTTGATGCCCTAATCTACAAATAGCATGATATGGTAGAAGTCCACTCTCACCCACAATAGAGAAATATGAAATCATTTATAATTTTGGAAGAAAATTCTTGTGTAAACACTCTTTTGAAACATGTTACATCTCTTCTTGATCTTTTAATATATATAATATAATATATATATATATATATATTTATATAAATAAAATATATATATATATTATATATATATATATATATATAAATATATAATGAAGGAAATAACACTTTCTAGCATCGAAGGACCTTGAGATATACAACAATCAACGAGTTAAAAGACATTCTTGATTGATCCTGTTTATCTTTATTAAAAGAATGAGTGATAACCAAAGGATCAACGCTAAATAACGAGCTCCACAGGTAGCAGCTAACTTCACAGTCATGGGTGGAGAATTATATAAACAAGCTTTCACTGGACCATACCTTAAATCCTTCCACCTTCATAAGCAGAATATTGCTTACTAGAAGTTCATTCAGACATATGTAAGAAAAACATTTTAGGATGAATATCAATGGTTAACAAAATCATAAGACAAGATTCACTAGCCCATAATGAAGTAAGACACATAGGAAATTCACCTAGAAGTGTCATAAAATAAAACATTAATCCTCAGAACAATTACTACCACTAAACTTTTTGACTTTTCAAATCCATGGCCTTTGCCCAATAGGGGATTTGAAATAATGGGACCTTTTTTAATAGCTTCAAAAAGACAACAAGAAATGTTATCGATCATGGCAATGGACTACTTCACCAGTGGGTGGTAGATCGAAGCCTCAACAAATTTACAAAAGTAAATGCAAAACAATTGTATGAAAAAATATTATTTTTATCATTGGGCATTCAAGCCAAAAATCATCAAAGATAATAGTAAACCAATCGATTAGAAAGATCATCAAAACATTCTTAAAGCCTCCATATATAATTGGTGTATACATTATGGCTATCCTCAAGCAAATAGATGTACATAGGTTACAAACTAGACAAACTTAAAGGACTTCACAATTCATGTTTGGCAAGGCTGGGGGAAGTCGGCTGATGAGCTACTCAAAGGTCCTTTGGTCTTATCATACTACTGCTAGAATTCCAACAGTAGAAACTCTGTAACAACCTCTGCATTGGAATAGAAGTAACATCTCGCTCGACATAAGAGTTCTGAGCCTCAGAATTAGACATTTGACTCAACAATAAGTAGTAAGAATCTTGAAGCACTTAGAATTTTTATCTTCAAAAGACAAGAGACATGACAATCACTTGAAAATTTATTGCAGACCATCAAGAGTTTGCTTAGCCACTGCAATTGAAAGTGAAACGCTGACGCATCTTAGCCGAAGGATTTAATTTTGCATTATCCTGAATCGCATAAAAAGGGCACCCACATAATAACTCTTACCATTATGGGAAGGCCCTTATATAGTGGCAACCATGGTTTAAAACCCAAAACATTCAGAATTGATGGATCTTAAAGAATATGCCTACCTCAGACTTAGACTATTTGAGAATAATTGTAAATATTATATGTAGTTATTAGTAAAACTATTTTCTAATTCAACTATTATGTAACCCTCCATTTCTTTGAAACATCAAGAACTTATTGTACAATCATCATAATATCGTAAAATTTTATTTTATATCGTAATCATTAATATCATAATTTTTAAACCAAGATCATAAAAATGGTCCCTAAACAAAATACAAACCATAATTTGAAATTCAAGAAATACACAATATATATGTATATCTCTATCAACAAATGACAAACTGAATGGTGATTTGATCTAAAAATCATCCACAAAAGATTCATGTCAACGCAATGCTTCAACAACATAACTTTGATATGTTATGGACATCCTAAGAGGATTCTATCATTTTATTTCAAATTTTGGTGATCAATCCTAGTGGGATTTGATCCAACCTCTATCCCACCCCTGTATTAATGTTATCAAATAATGCTTTAACAATACAACCTAGGATAGACAAGCAATCCTAAGATGATGCCCTCATTCTTTCAAATCAGTTAAAAACATTTTCTATGAAAATTACTTTTACTACTCAACATATAAAGCAATTCAAATAGCATCTATAACTTCTTATAATAACATTATATTTTAATTAGAAAAAAGGAAAATACAATTTCATATGATAAGCAAAAAAATACATAAAAAATATCTAAGAAAAATAAAACAAATTATTACATAATCGAGGAATACTATGCAATCTTAATACCATCATCATCACTAAAAAAAACCATTTTCAATCACTTTCAATATCATCATCGCCCATATCTGAAGAAAACACC
>CM039730.1:18308314-18633128 GCA_022539455.1 Dendrobium nobile | reverse complement strand
CTGCACCAAAAAGCATTGCAGGTCTCACTACCATCTTATAGAATTTTCATTTAAGTTTGAGAGGGATTTTTCTATCACACAACAAGCTCGACGCATTCCTCCACTTCAACCATCCAACTTGAATTTTATTAATAATATCTCCATCTATTTCACCATCACTCTGAACAATAAACCCAAGATATCCAAAATGTATGCTCTTATTAATGACTTGATCGCCCAAAGTTACAATCCCCCACTAGATCTATTATTACTAAAATTACACTCAATATATTTAGTTTTAGATCTACTCAAACGAATGCCTTTAGACTCTAAAGTTGACCTTCATAATTCAAGTTTACCTTCAACTCCCTCTCTAGTCTTATCAACAAGAAGAATATCATCAGCAAAAAGCATACACCAGGGTACAACCTCTTGCAAATGTCTAGTGAGAACATCCATGACTAAAGCAAAAAGATATGGAATTAAGGTTGATCCTTGATGTAATCTAACTGAAATAGAAAAATACTTGGTCAAACCACCTTGTGTTTGAACACAAGCAACAACTCTTGCATACATATCCCTAATTACTTGAATACAAGCATTATTAACCCCTTTCTAATGTAGAACTCTCCATAGCACTTCTCTTAAAACTTTATCATATGCTTTCTCTAAATCAATAAAAATCATATGTAGGTTCTTATTTTCTCTATTCTTCTTCATCAAACCTCTCAATAAATATATAGCTTCCATAGTAGACCTACCTAGCATGAATCCAAATTGATTTTGAGAAACATTAGTGTCACGTCGCAACCTATGCTCCATAACTCTCTCCTATAGTTTTAAAGTATGACACATTAACTTAATTCCTTTATGATTCGCATAATCTTGTGCATCACCTTTATTCTTAAAAATGGGAATCATCACACTCATTCTCTACTCATCTGGCATCTTTTTAGTCTCCAAAATAATATTAAAAAGTTTAATAGGCCAAGAAATTCCCTCATCTCCAAAGCATTTTCACAAAAGCTTTTACACACTTCAATTTCTTTAAAGATTCTTTTAACTTTGGTTTTAGTAATACACCTATAAAAAAAATTATTTTCATTTATGGTACTAAGGTCACTAAAGTTAATCATATTCTCATAATCTTCATTGAAAAGTCTAGCAAAATATCTTATACACCTTTGTTGAACATCCTCTTCTAATAAAAGCCTTTTTTGATCTACATCCTTAATACACTTCACCTGAACTAAATCCTTGCTACTCATATCTCTTTCTTTAGCTATCTTTTATATATATATATATATATATATATATATATATATATATATATATATATATATATATATAATATATATATATTTTGTCCTCATTAATATCTAATATATTATAAAAAATTTTAAAAGCAAAAATCGTTAAATGCCAAATTGTTTTGCTAGACTCGTTACGGTCCTCTTTATATATTTTCCAATTATCAGAATTTTTATGACTACAACTGTTATAATAAATCTTCTTATTTTTTATCTTTTCTTGCACATTTTAATTCCACCACCAACCATTTTTATTATTAGCAGCTTGTTTTTTATACTCCAAGCACATTTTTTGCAACATTCTTAATATCACTAGCTATTTTTTCTTATATAACATTAGCTTCCTCATACACAGATAAAATCTTAAGATCTAGAATCTTACTCTCAAAAATATTTTTTTAGTATTCTTTAAATGTCTCCATCTAATCCTAGAACAATGATTTATTTTATTTTATATTTTCTACCCCTTCATCTTAAAGTCCAAAACTAATAAACGATATTGACTACATAAGCTTTCACTCGGAATAACTTTACAATCTTTGCAAGCTAAACGATCTATTTTTCCTATTAGAAAATAATCAATCTGAATTTTATTATATCCATTCTTATGAGTGATGAGATGCTCATCTCTTTTCTTAAATAACGTATTAGCAATTACAAAATCATAAGCTAAAAAAATCTAATTTGATTTTACCACTTTCATTAGTCGCTCTAAAGCAATAGTCACCATGAATGCTATTAAAATCATCTATCTTTCTATCAATATGCCCATTTAAATCTCCTCCAATAAAAACTCTTATTTCAAGAGATATCTTTTGAATTAATTCTTCTAAGTCATTCCAAAATTTTAATTTTGAACTCATATACAAACTTACTTGATGAGCATTGAAAGTTCGTTAGGGTTGTTAAGCCCTTATGAACTAGCCCGAGGTTAACCAAGAAAGGGGGTGAATTGGTAGTTTTAAAAATTCTTAAACAAACATAAAAATCTTTTTTAAACATTTTTTGAATATTTTAAAACAAAGCCAATCAACCTTTGATGTGGAAGCAATTAACAAAAAAAATCAGAGATTTTTACCATACAATCAACCATAAAAATTAAACTGCGGAAAATAAAGTGCAGGAATAAAACAAAAAGAACACACAAGATTTTATAGTGGTTCAGTCAACTTGACCTACGTCCACTCCCCGGAGCCACTCCTCTAGGTATTGCACTAAAATAAAATGACTCTTCTTTTGCTCCCACAACAAGGCGGAGAAGCCTTTATAAAATCCTTTTCACCGACCCAAGTGAGGTAGAGAACCCAGACTCCTTTCGCTTCTTCCTGAAGCAGGTAGAGAAACCAACTCCTTTTACTTCCTCCTGAAGAAGGCAGAGAACATTGATCTAATGTTGATGAAGATATCCCTAGAGCCACCAAGGAACCAGGGTTGACGATTGGAGAAGATGACTTGAATCTTTGCTTGGAGCAACCTTTATGAACACCTCACAACCCCCCCTCACAAGATCCTCTCTCCCCCAAGCTCTTCCTCCCTTCTCTAAGCTCTTTCAAGTCAGGACAACAACAATAAAAGATGCTCTCATTAACAAATAAGAGATCTTATAAATAAGTCCTTAAAAATTGCCCTAATTTGAAACTTTCCGTCAAAGATCGTCCAGGACGATCGACAGATAGTCCTATACGATCAGTGTAATTCAGCCATTCCAACTAGGACGATCTAGGTCTGCTGTATGATTAGATCACATTGTTTGTTCTGATCGTCAAGAACGATGTGGACATCGTCATGTACGATTAGTTCAAAATCATACATATCGTCCAGCAGATAGTTCGGGAAGTCCAGGAGATACATGTTGGATGATGAAGAAATATAACTGATTGTCCAGGAAAATGCTTGGACGCCCTAGTATTAACACAATATATTAAATGATTCATGTCATAATTATTCGACAAGTTATATTCTAGTTGTCGACTACCTAACACAATCCTCCACTTTTCACATCCAGGACTTGGGAACTGGCAACGATAGTGTTCATCAGAAAATTAAAAAAAAAAATTCTAAAGTCAAAATGATAGAATCACATGCAAAACTTTTTATGAGAAGTGTCATATGTGAACCATCATACATCAAAAAGATTAAACAAAAACGACAATTAAAAGAAAGGAAAAACCAACAAATATTGTGAAATTTAAGTTGCAAACAACAAAAATTTAGGTTGCCAGTCGAACCATCAACTTTCTTGGGGGGACCTCGTTCCAATGTCATCTTCGCATGACCTCACAAATGGAAAGTTATCACATCAACGTTGAAGCCCACCATTGATCAACACTAACACCATCATTCACCAAAAATGATGCCATCTTCACCACCCATAATTTCTATCATTGTTCGCTACCACACAACTATAACACCTAACCATCGACCAATGCTAATGCCTACTATTAAGTAAAATTGATTCCAATCATTAACCAATGATGTCGTCGACCAATGTCAAAGCCTGACATCACCCAATGCTAAAATTTATAAGACACTGATATCTAATGCAAGTTTTACCTAGTTTTAAATCTCCTTTTCTATATGAAAAATGATTGAGCATATCATTGATGTTTTTGTCAACATTATTAGACACTGGCTGATGTATAATGTCAATTAGTTACCGATATCTAACACCAACTTTTCCCAAAAGAAGATGACTTAGCAAACCACCTCCTATCGTGCGATGCCTAACAATGATTGACACTGATGTTCATCAACTATCACATTCAACAACCACCTTCTTGATCGCTTGATCTCTCCTTCTATAAGGAGAATGACCAAGATAACCACCCACCATCATCATATAACAATTCCTGCATCTCAAGACTTCTACTTCCACCACAGAAGAAATCTTCTACAATTAATGTCTAATGCAATGTATCAATGCCTTGTTATTCTTTTTTCTTTTTTTTTTTATCAGTGCAAAATTGCATTAAGAGAAAAAGAACAAACTATTACAAGCTAATCATAAAGTCCAAATCACATATTCCTTCTTCAGCAAGTCATACAAGGAAGAAGGAATATCTGAAGTAGTAAAAGAATCAAAACAAAAACTATTGACCAAGGCTAGAGTGGCACATAAATCAGCCACCTTGTTACAATTCCTAGAGGTATGTAAAAAAACCACCTTATTGAAATCATAAAGGAATGAGATCTTCTCGGAAATCTGGTTGTTAGCCTTAGATTCCATCATAGAATCATGAAGGAACTTAATAACATTGAAGTTATCACCCTCAATTATTAAGCCTTTACTCTCGAACATCCAATCGATGATGAAATCCTTTAATGAAAAGATAGCGTCCAACTCGAGCTGATTGATGTCCTAATAAAGCTGCTGCTTGCCGAAGGCTAGGAGCGGTTTACCCATGAAATCACGGACAACACCCCCAATACTAGCCAAATTTGAGTCAAGCAATGATGCATCCACGTTGATTTTAATCCAATCCGGTGGTGGGGGTGCCATGTAGGATCAAACTCCCTAAGGAGAGAGGCATCCCAATTAACCAGCATTGAATTCTTTTTGGTAGCAGTAAAAAGGACATTGGCTGCAATCACAGAAGTGGGAAGAATTGGACCGCCATGCTTGAAGTTGTTTCTGCAGTTCCAGGAAAAGAAAACAGCAGTGCAATATATCTTGACAATGTCAATACAGATATTAGCAAGGTGTCTTAAATGATGGAGACAATCAGCCAACGAACTGAGAATGGGAATGTTGATTCCCCAAGATCTCAACATACTAATGATATCAATGAGAAACTTACAGTGAACCACAACATGAGCACTACTTTTCACTTCAAAGCACCCTCTAGCACAAAGGTCATTATTTCCAATTCGTCTATACTTCAGGAACTCATTAGTGGGAATGGCAAACTTACCCAATCTCCACCAGAAAAGTTCAATTCTCGGTCTTAGGTGCAGTTTTCGGAGCCAAGCAATATAGCCAGAATCATCAAGAGAATTGAGGGATTTGATGGATTCAGCATTGTTGACCTGTAACAAAAAAAGGGCAAATCGTTTTACCTGTCCGGCTCCTGCCATCCCACGACCTCAGCACGTCGCTCGCACGCCGAAGTCACATCCTCGCACGTCGAGACCGCACGACTCTTGCGTCATTAAAGAGATGGAGAGCTCACAATCACTCCTTCCGCAAGCTCTCACTCTCTCCCTCTCCGACTCCTCAGTGGCTGTTCGACGAAGCTCCTTCGACGACGTTCCCTTTGGGTCGGATCGGAAGTTACGACATTTTGATCGGAACAGACAACTGGAGCTCGCTCGTGCGAAGATAACTTTCTCCTTACCCGCACTTCTTCGGCACGTCCGTGGCTGGTTCGACTTCGCACCTTCTTCGACTTTCTTCCCTCCTGTGGGATCGGAAATTACGGTATTTGATCGGGAGCAACAACAAGTGCTCGCTAGCTGTGAGGGTAACCTTCCCTCTCTCGCGTGCTTCTTCATAGTCGTTCGGCTTTGCCTCTTTGACGACTGGTCCTTCCGACCAGATCGAAAGTGGCAACAATCTGATCGGAAGCAAGAACGGTAGCTCGCGGCTATGCAACTTTGCTCCTTCCACGACCTTCCCCTCCTACCGATCGGAAGTTAGACATTTTAATCGGCAGCAACGACGGGAGCCCCGATTGCTGTGAAGGTAACTTTCTACCATTCGTGCTTCTTCAGCCAAGTCCCGAACCAGAGAGAGGGTAAAGGGAGAGAGTAATTAGATTATTTTAATTAAAATTAAATTTTAATTAATGTTAACTCTAATTATTTTAATTAATTATAATTAGTATAATTAATTAAAATTAGTTTTAATTAAATGATTATAATTAGTGTTAATTAATTATAATAATTTAATTTAATTAATTATAAAATTTTAATTAATTACAATTAATTATTATTAATTAATTAAATTTAATTAATATTATTTATTCTAAATAATTAAAGATAAATATGATTAATTATTTAAATTAATTATAATAATAATTAATTACTTTAATTAATCATAAACATAATTAATTAAAAAATTATAGTTAATAATTAATTATTATTAATATTTTAATTAAAATAAAATATACTTGCCTCCCCTACCTCGGTCCACGAGCCTCCACCGTCGGTCTTCAAGGTAAAATTTCTAACTTAAATCCTGCCCTCGACGCGCTTGACGCGCCGGTGGATCCCCTATATGCACTCTTGTAGCACGGTGGGTGCGACAGGTGCGACGAGGCGGGTAAGCCCTATACACACTCTTGTAGCGTGGTGGGGACGGTCCTCGACCTCGACATCGGCGCCAACGACTGCTACGCAAAGGTATGATGTTCCAAATCCCATTCTCGACGTTTGCGGCGGACCGGAGAACCACCTATACGCACTCTTGTAGCACGGTAGGAGGGAGCACGGTAGGAGGGAACCAAATTCAACAAATAATTTTATATCAAGCAAAGGAATCAACTCCTAGCTTTCTTTCATTCTCCTAACGCAAATCGGGGGAATGAGTTCCTCTCTTTGGACACCCAAAAGTTCAAAGAATCCTTGATGTGTAGGCCCAAATCTACACATCATCCCCTTATATTTGCTTAATCCAAACTTAGTAAACTAAATACCCATCATTGAACATACAAGTTCAATGATAATCCCTCTTGATTTGTAACCCCAAAGTTACAAATCTTTCTCACTTATTGAACCAAACTCAATAAGTGATTCAACTTTGTTTGCTTAATCCAAATTAAGCAAATGAAACCCAACTCCTTGAATACAATAATTCAAGGAGACATCTTTTTGATTTGTAGCCTCAAAGCTACTAATCTTCATTCACTTTTATAGGTTCCAAAAGCCTTAGAAGATGTAATACCTTAACCCAAAAGCTATAGGTTCTCTCTCCTTCAACTCTAAAGTTGTAGGAGACTTCCCCTCCCTTTAGCTCCAAAAGCTAGAGGGAGTTCCCCTACATTTAGCCGAAAAGCTAAATGTTGGATTCCTTTCTCCCCTTAAGCTCCAAAAGCTAAGGAGATTTCTCCAACATGTAGCCCAAAAGTTACATGTTGGACACCTTTCTTAGACCCAAAATCTAAGTAACCTCCTCCACTCAACCCAAATTGAGTGATCTTTCATATGACATTTAAAATGCTAAACACATAGATGTCCTTAGGAATTATCCAATCTGCTAAAGTTCATCCTACCCTATTGGATGGATTTCACCAAGTCCTAAATAAAACCCCTTAGGCAAGTCTATCTTATCCTATTAGATAGACATTTCTCTTATCCAAACATTAAGAGAACTCTAAAACACCTAAAAAAATTACTTAGGTTCCCTTTTGATACAATGATCAAGCATCTCCCCCAAAAGGTGGGATGCCTACATTATTGTATCTTAGGATTCATAAGTAACAGGCTTGCCCAAAAGCAAGCATGTGGTTATTTTATGGGTTCTTTATAACCCTCCTAAATATGAAACATTTAAAAATCAAATAAAATCTTTAAGTCACAAACAACTTAAAGTGAAACCACCCTTGGATAAAGATTAAACATTTTCCTTCCAAAGTAAAATCAAAGACCCTTAGTGTGACATGCTACACAAGCCTCACACACTTAGGTGCACAGCCCCTTAGGCATGCTAGGATTAGGATTTTTCTTTTCTGCGCATGTGTTTGATGATTTGGTGTGATTGCCCTTGGATTGTCTGTGTGTGGGCACTTGCCCTTAAGTGGATAGTGTAGAAATATACATGTTCTTCTTGCAGGTGGCCATATCTAAAATGGGGGGCGCTTATAAATAATAAAATGCTTGCATGACAGGTACTGCTTAAACCCCCCCAAAGATGTGGCAAATAGGGTAGAAGTAGATTGTTTGGCACTCTTGTTGACCTTCATGTAAAAATCAAAAGAAAAAAAAAGCATCACATACATACCTTACCCGTCGGATCCGTGAATTCTGCCAGAAATCCCGCAAAAACACTGTTCAAGCAGCGTCGTTCCGAGAATCCTGCTCAAAATCTGCGATCTTACCTCGAACGAGCGCCCAAGTCGCCTTCAAATACCGACCCAAAGCCCCCTCATTCGCTGCTTTCGGCTCTCCCATACGCACACGACTGCTCTCCCGATCTCTCCCACCTCCTTCGGCAGACCTCTCCAAGCTTCCGATCCCACACAGCAACTCCGACCTCCTCCCTCCTCCGACCTCGAAGCCGTTGCTCTCTCTCCCGACCGACCTCCCTGTCCGATGACGATCCCCACTCAGCCGAACACCTCCCGCACGGCCGAACCTCCAGTCGGCTGAACCCATCTCCTCTGCCCGTCGCTGCCTCCCGCACCCCTTCGACCAGATCCCGAGAGAGAGAGAGAGAGAGAGAGAGAGAGAGAGAGAGAGAGAGAGAGAGAGAGAGAAGAAACCAACCCTTCCTCCAACCCTTTCAAAGAGAAGAGAGGGAGAGGTGCTTAATTAGTCTTAATTAAAAATATTTTTTTAATTATAATTATTTTAATTAATTATATTTATTAATTATATTTAATTTTAATTAGATGGTTATAATTAGTTTTAATTAATTATAACTAATTTTAATTAGAATTAATTTTAATTAATAATTTATAATTATTATTAAGTATTATTAATTAATTATCATTTATTAAAATTAATTAATATGAATTAATTATAATTAATTAAATTTAATTATAATTAGTTTTTTAATTAATTTTATTAAATGTAATTGATTATTTTAATTAATAATAATTAATTATAAATAAATACAATTAATTAAGGATAATTATAATTAATTATAATTCACTCTCTCCCTCGATCCACGAGCCTCCGTCGTCAACCCCGTAGGTATAACTCCTAAACCCTAAAACTCCGAGAACCCATTTCAACGCATTCATCGGGACAAAACGACCACCTATACACGCTTTTCTTAGCGTGGTGGGAGGGAGTGCGTCACGACGCTTGCGACAAAACGAGCAATCACCCAAAATTCCTTCTTCGAAGTTCGTATCGCCTTGGAAACCCCGCCTATACACGCTTTTCTTAGCGTGGTAGGAAGGGATCCCGGTGCGATGCGCACGATGAAGCGGGGATACCTATAAGTACCCGCTTGCGGGGAAATAACTACCTTTCTTGCAAAATGTTTTCAAAAATACCCATACACGCTTTTCTTAGCGTGGTGGGGGATCAAAAATTACACGGCCGCGGTGTCCTCGAAAGAGGGCACCTACCATACACGCTTTTCTTAGCGTGGTGGGAAAGGCCTAGTTTTCCGTAATTTTCCCCTAAACGGGGGAGACGCCGGAAGGCTGCCGAAATTTCGGATGAACGCAATGTTACATTTGGATCTCATTTGAACCCAAGAGAACAGTTTGGGACTTGGACTTGATTGCACTCGAATACATGCAAGAACGACGAAGGACTTATACTTGGACCTTTGAATAATATCTAAGTGACTTAAATAAACTTGAATCCAATAAAAGAAATGTGCAAATGAGATTGAACTTGATTTATACATCAATTGGATTGAACTCAAACTGAAGTCAAACTTGGAACAATTTGGAACATGGACTTGGTTTGGACAACAAGAGATGAACTTGAACTTGGACTTGAAACTTAAGCAATCATAATTTGGACCTGAAATTGCACTTACAAGGATAGCAGGGGACTTCTGGACTTGGACTAAATTCAGATAATTTGAACTTGGAAAAGATGCACAAAGAACTCAAGTTTAAGCAAATTATCACAAGCCCAATTTTGAATTCAAATGAAAAGATGACAAGGGATCTAAGTGCATTGCAAAAGACTTTAAACCCCACTTAGATGAATCATGAAATGAATAATTTGAACACAAGCAAAGGTATAGAAGACTCAATTTGGGACTGCATTGAATTCAAATTCAATAAGGTTATTTGGGACTTGAACTTACAAACATGTGACACAAATGAGCAAGTTTTGGAAATGAACAAGGCTACTTGAATTTGAACTTGAATGTGCTTGAGATCAAGTTTGACATTGGTTTTAACATGACCAAAACAAATGAGCGATGAAGGATTTCAAAATATTAAAGAATTTAAAAAAAAAAAAAAAAAGAGAAAGATGTCATCCAATCCCTATGCAAACAGATAATGTTGCTTGCACTCTGACATGGAACTCCTTGGACAACAGCATTCAAATGATCGTAAGTAGAAGTGGAAGTGCATATTCAAATCAGTAAATATCAAATTCATTGTATAAGATGAGTGCATGTTGTTCATCTCAATCATGAACACTATATTCGCAAAGAACATATGAAGAATGTGAGGTGAATACCAAGACTTTCTTTCAATCAACGGCAACCAACTCGTAGATGAATATAGTGGTTATCTAAAAGTACGAAAAGCTGAAACATATGAACATGGTAGGATACTAGTAAATTCAATGAAAGCAGAATGCCAAAAAGGGGTACAACAAAAGTAAGCTTTCATGAGTTATTGTAGGAAACTCATCGTACGCTTAATGTGTTATACACGGGCTCTTGTAGAAAACCTGCCAAACATGTAAAATATCACCTACAAACAGCATACAAAAAAGACTACAACAAATGCAAGTGTCCATGGACCACCGGAGGAAATTCGCAGTACACCCAGTCTACTTTCCACAAACAAGATATAAAGCGACTATATCGAATGCAAATGCTTACAAGTTACAGTGAAAATTATCATGCATACAAAAAGCTATCTATGGGCATCAAGGAACGTAAGGCAGGAGATTAGTTAGTGTACTATGACCCGCCTACAAAAATCAACAAATAGTGCACGACAGTCTACCTGTACGAAGCAGCGAACAATTTTATCCAGAAACTGCTACGCCACCGGATATGCAACCTCCATACAAGCAAACAGAAGGCGTCTATAAATATTCCAAAAATACTTTCAAAGTACCCTCGTACGTGCACCGTAGTTTGTATACACATAGGTATACTAAAAGGGGTAAAAGCAATCACAAAACCCGCATGGGCCCCGGCGAGCGTGTTATTGGTACACACGTGACGTCTAGTGATGCTGCGCGGGTTGACAAGTGAATTCAAGTTCGAAACCGATCCTTCTATACAGGTCAATAGAAGTCGACAGGGTTCAAACCAATAAACAAATATACGATTGTAGCGACCGTCATATTTGTCTTAATACATTCATATTAGGCCATCAAGGCCTATAACAATGAGAATTCACTATCAAAGGGCACGAAGCCTACGAAACCCGATCCTCTGTCGACAGCCCGATAGAGTTGACAAGCTTCAATCCATAAAGTGAAAATGACCCCAAACATCCCGATGATGGCCGTGTTGAATGTAGATCTCAACCGGAGGGGTCCATTCCAAATATTTCAAATTCCACTCAAATATTCACACAAATCCAAAAAAACACAAGTTCTAAAATCCATAAATTCCAAAATCCCAAAAATATTTAAAATGAAATAAATCCATTCCATCACTTAAAGCAAAATCCATCCACCCTCCGCAACAGTCTGTCGGAGTGAACAAATTAAAATAAACTCTAGCTCACAAAGAGCCAAATGTCTAGTCGAAAATATCACTAGGATCCATTCTCAAACAATCTCTTGCCAGTAAGGACGTGGTACGTGTCTTCTAACCGGCAGTTTCGCCGCCAAATGGCACTGCAGGTAAACGGTTATGACCCGGGGCCCTCTGAACCGAGTGGTTTTGCCACCAAATGGCACCACATATAACGGTTATGGCCATAGCCAATACGCTCCTTAATGGCGTTAAATCCTTGAGATATGAATCAATAGGATATGATCGATAGGGCACAAAACCCTCTGTTAGCTAAGGTGGATTCAAATTTGTCCCCTTAGACAAACATTCAACTCCGGTTTACAAGGTCCCCTTGGACGAAGCAACCCATGGCTGCCGACAATGATCCTTCTGTCAGGTTGGGTCGACTACCTCCTCTGACTAAGTAGACCAGGGACCATGATGGCCCGGGACGACGGAACCATGGGATCTTGATCGGGTCTATCATCCATTCCCCCACCATCCGCTTTAAGTGCAAGATGGTGCAATTTCTATTTTGAATATCAAAATCATTCAAATATCCAAATTCCCAAATCCAAACCCAATTTTCAAATCCGATTTCTACCAATATCAAAATCCATTGCTGCTACTATATGCCAGATAACGCGTATCTCTACGTATCTGATTGACGACTAGCCTTAATCGAAAGTTCTCTCTCGTTATCAGGAGGGGTAATTAACTATAGGGGCTTGCGCCTATAGGAAACCAGAACTCAGATCATAAAGTCCTCACAAAATGAGGGCGAAATCTCTGGGTAGTGTCTTATCTACAAACCCATCTGCCTTCCAAAATTTACCTCGGAACTTAGTTCGTTAAAACTCCCTCGCCGAATAAGAAAAGCGAGTGGAGGCCGAGGCCGAATTTTCGGAGCCCACAACTCTAAGTGCTAAACAAAATTCGGGATGTAATGCTTTATCATATCAACTGCTTCTAAACCACTGCAGGTTTGAGTCTTTTTCTTTTCAAATATGTATTTGAAAGAATTAGGATGTGTCAAACTTGTGGGGGTTTGGAGCAAAAGAATGAAGTGGACTAAAAGGATGTACCTGCAAAGGTGAAGCCTAATGTCCATTCAAAAGTCAAGAGCTTGAAGAACCCCACAAGTAGAGTCTGTAAATTTGACTGGGTTGTATAATGGCAGGCAACTCAGCTGCCAATTCTTGTTGTAATAATGTGGACTCTCTTTACATTTCCTTGCATTTGATATAAATAAAAGCATGTTTGATTGTTTACCTGATTGCGCAATAGAAAGGCATCATTTTCTTAGGTTTCTTTCGTTGCTTTTGTTTGGGTGTGGCTTGGACTTTTGATGCGGTAGGCTCTTAGGACAAAAATAAGATTTCTACTCATTAAAGTATAATCAACCTAAAATTTGATTTAGGCTCCACGATTTTCCAACAAAAAGAAACTTGCATGGCTCTCTTCAAGGAGCCAAGTCTTTCAAATTAAAACAATCATGCATAGCCTAAATGTGTTGCATATAGAAAGCCCTCACTTAAGTATTAGATAACAAAAGTCTTTTTCTTTCTGAGTCAGCATTTGCATACCATACATACTTAGGCATCTTGGCCTCAAAGCCAAGTTGTAAGACCTACCTTTTAAATAAAAAAACAACACTACCACTCTACATTTGCATTGAGACCGAATAACATGGTTTTAAAAGTGATTAGGGGGAGTTTAGCTGGTAGTCCCTTCCAGGCGGGACAATAAATCCAGAGATCGGGCGGGTTATGCCTCTTGTGAGGTGTAGCTTATAAGTCCCTCTTTGCACTCGTTAGATCTAGGTTCAAGGAACTACCTATCGGTAGTCCTCACCTTAGTCTTAGGGTCCGAGGCAAGGGTTGATTTTAAATCACCCTATAAGCCCTCATCTTTCGGGCAATTCCTCCAACAAGTATTGTTGGGATGTAAGCCCCAATCTTCTAATAAAATATCAACTTAAAACAAAATTAGGTTGCTAAAATATAAAGCCCAACATAGGATAGTTTGGGCACCTCTGAGTTTCATCTCAGAATCAAGTGCCCCTACTTCACCTCCTTTGGCTTTCATTCCCAGAATCTAATCCTTAGTTGATCTCTTCAACTTTTCCTTGAAATTCCTAAAGGGCCAAATCCTTTTGCCAAGACTTTCATGGATTTTAAAACAACGAAAAGCAAACTTTAGCCAACATTTAAATGACTTCCAAATGAAGAAAATCACTAGTTTAATCAAAAGTTTTCCCAAATCAAACTTGGGATGTAATTAACCATAGGGGCTTGCCCTTATGGGATGTCTGTACCGCAGAAATAAATAAACCCCACTCAACCAAACATTGAGTGGGGGAATCTCTGTTAAATAATTGTAAATTTTATTTTGAGCCCATAAGAAAATGATATTTTTTTACCCTCCAGGGTAATATATCGTATTCTTATGCCGTGCCCGATTATAAAATATGTAATCCGTTTGAGGATACAAAAATTCTCCAACAGATTTTCTGGCGACTCCGCTGGGGAGGATGTCTCTTTTCATCTAAACTAGTGGTTTTCAATTAGTCATTTCAAATATTGGCTAGATGACATTTGCAAAGTCAAATTTGTATTGTATGCCTCTCCCTTTACAAATTGGGTTGAGTGATGTCAATACAAGCAAATGCAAAGCAAGATGAACTTTGCAAATCACTTTCAAAAGTTGAGAAAGATGAACTTTGATTTTCAAATCAATCATTTTCAAAAAAAATCACATTCTCAAATGTCCAATTTCAAAATCTTCTCTTCACCATAATTGTTGTGGTTGTATGAAATCTACAACCAAACAATATCAAATGGTGTAGGATTCCAAATCAGATAAATTCACCCATCATCCGTTAAATTCGGGACACAGTTATGGGTGGTCAGTGATTCAAGTCAGTGGTCAGAAAACCCATAAAAAGTGCAGTAATTGGTTGATGTTATGATAATTGAATTCAAGGAAGTACAACAAAAAAGGTTGATACATAAAATTCTGATTTTCAGGAAAATTCTAAAGTTTGGAATTCAAGAAAGTCGAGATGGAAGGCAAATTGGTATTTAAGTTTGGTAACCACCTACATTTGTCTTTTGATCAATCTCAATTTGCTCCAGGAGATTTCATAAAATTTGGACAAGGTTTTGAAGATGTGGAGGTCCTCTTTCAAGGCCCAACCCCTTCTGAAGTGGAAGTCTTAGAAAGTCAACACTCACCTGAGAGGGTCCTTGAAGTTAGCTTACCTGTTAGGGAGAGGTCACCTCCTCAAAACAGTAGGAAGAGGGTGGCTGGGGTCTCTCCAAAAGACTCAGCCTCTTAACCTTCTGCATTTGGTAGGTTGACCTTCCCTAAGGTTCAAAAGTCTAATGAAAGACAAACAACCTTAACTCCAATTTTGCCTAAGGAGATGGCAGTTGAGAAACAGTGTGAGACAGTTAAGTCTTTAGCAATTATCCCAAGCCACTCAGAGTCTGAGAGATTACTTCAGTCCAATCAATATGAAGAAAGTAGTAGTTCCACCTATGTTCTGACCAAGTCTCAAAGAAGAAATAAAAACAAAAGACTTAGAAAGAGGTTGGAAAAGGAGGAGCAAGCTGAGTTAGAGGCTGAAATGATGGAACTCTCTTCTCTTGCTGAGGGTAGTGAATTTTACCCTCTTTCTGTGTTTAGGAGTGAAGAAGATGTTGAGAAAATAATTGCATCACCTCCAAGACCTTCAATTAAATTTTCCAAATGCACACCCGAGGAAAGGGTAAAGCAGTGGGAGAATGATATCAAAAATATTTTACAAAGAGTAGCTTATAGAACCCGCTCAACAAAAGAGAAGGTAATTAAAGCTATGAAGAATGTGATTTGCAAACGTGTTGATACAATCCTTAGGGAGAACAAAGATCCCAAGGATAGCAAATTGATTGTTCAACCATCGCAGAAAGATATGCAACAGTTTGTCCGACAGCCAGCTGTGTCAGCATTGGTGGATGGTTATGATTTTGAACCTCGCCAGAAAAGAGCAGTCAGTGAGCAGATAGTTCTAGTTGACAGTTCAGCAATTCCACCTAAGATCTATGGCAGACCAAAGGCTGATTACCTTGATCGCCAAGTGGTCCCTTGGTCTTCTTTGTTAGTTTCTAGTAAATCTGACGTACCTACTAGGTTTAGAAGGTCTCCCAAAGAAAACAAACCTTCTAGTCCTCTTGATGAGCCACACTCTGGGGGTCACATTCAGACTCCACCTTTAGATGAAGTAAATGTGGGACGCCAAAAATCTCATACCTCCTCATCTGGGGTGAAGAAAGAATGGAGACCCAAGGTGGTGGCTCCATCTGTGGTACATTCCCCTCCTAGTTGTGTTGATTCCAAAGACAAAGGGAAATCACCTATGGAAATTAACAGCCACAAAGAATACTACCCTTCTCCTGTCAATCCCTCAACAAGTAAAACTGTTGAAGAAATGATTGAATACTTGAAAGAAAGTCTCAAGAAAATTGATGAGGATGAAAGGAGGGAAAAGGAGGAAGAAAACTACAAAAGGTTGCTTGAGAATTTCAATCCCGATGAGGATGATCTCTTGGATGAGGAGGATATCTTTATTGTCCACTATGACATAGGAGGATCCTCTCACTCGGGAGACCCTCATGCAAATGAGTTATTGGAAGTGGAGGAAGGGAGTGAAAATCCTTAAATTTGTGCTCTACAACAACTTAAAGCAAAAGATGGACAAGAGGTTGGATGAGATGACATTTGTCTTAATAACTCTTATTGCTCAGCTTTGGGGCCCCAAAAGGTTCTAAACACAACAGTTGAGCCTTCTACCGGTATAGAGAAAGTAGAATCACCAAGTGCAGCTTCTTTGCCTTCAACAGTGCGTGGTCATAAAGAACAACACTAGTGATTTGCTTACAGTTGCAGATGTTTGGCAGTTATCTTATTCAAAATCTTTCCTAAAGATTGTAAACAAGCTACCCAAAATCCCATTGGAGTTTCCAAAAAGAACTCAAATGCCCATAAAAAGGCCTCTTTTGATGTTCATTTAAATAACTCAATGGGTGGAAAGGGTCCTTCACCCTTGAACCTTCATGAAAGAGAGTTTCAATTGTGAAGGGAAAAAGAAAGAATCAATCTCCCAAAATCAAATGGGTTATCCTTCTAAATGGCAAAGGGAAATCCCCCAAGCCAATCTCTCTTTCTAATTTCATATATGTTCCAAAGGGTGTTAATAAAATGAACAATCCTTCTGCGTACGTGCGAACTGTCCGTTCTGAATCTAATAACGAACAAACTACAAATGAATCTTTCCAATTCTTTGAATCAAGTGAATCAAGTTTTGGTGATGATCTACTCATGTACAAAATGCTGGGAGCAAAGATTGTCATTGAGCTTGAGTCACTTGACTTAGAAACAAATCAAGTGAGAGAAGAATCAAATTTTGAAGTTTTGGTTGATGTGACCTCAACTTCTGAGTCTGAACAAATAACAAAAGCAAATCTCAGAAGTGATTGTGTTGTATCATCTCCAATGGCATCAAACAAAATAGAAAAAAAAAAAGAACTTTTCAAACAAAATGAGGGCGTGGTTCCACCAACACTTACTCCACAAAAGCAAGTGGGTGGTGGACTACCAAAAGTGGATTTTAATGCATTAGCTCACCTTAGGAAATTCCCTGTGAGGTTGAGCATATATGATGCACTCGTACTTTCTCCTGAAATGCGATAGGCTTTGATCAAGGCTCTACTTGATCCTGAAACTTGTTTGACTCAACCTGCAGAGTGTTCCTTTGAGGAGGCTTTACACTTCAATGAATACCTAGAGTAACATTTTCTGTCGAAAAGAGTGCTTGTTGACCCAGGTGCATGGGCCAACATAAAGAATCTAAGAACTTCAGCCCACCTCAATATTGACACGCAAAAAAATTAAAATTTGACAAATGATGTTGCGTGGCTTCAATAAAAAAAAAAGGGACAAAGGGTCTTAAGCTCAATTATTCTTTCACTTTTGAGGGGAGTTCTAAAACCACTTAGTGTATATGAAGATGTTTCTTGTTATGTTCCAAAGAGGCTATCAGTATTTTCAGGCCTGTGGTATCAACAAAAGATCAAGCAGAAATCAGTACACTAAAGATAAAGTCTCCATCAACTGTTAATGACTACCCTCAAGAAGAAGAAGTTGAGGAAAATGTTAAATGGAAACTTACCCCTCCTTCAACACAACGAGGTGGTAGGATGACACAATGAGTTCGTGATACAGTTCATGACAAAAGTCAAGATGGGTGGAAGATGAGGGGTACCAAAGCCCCATCTCCACCATTTGTTCCAAGAAGGCCCATCACCCATGTAGGCTCAGGGTCCGATTCAAAGGCTGAGCCAAATTTGATGGATAGTTTGACAAAGCAACAAAGAAGCTTCAACAAATCAAAGATGCAGTTTCAAGAATGGGTAGACACTGAAAAGCCTATTTGGAACATTAAAGAAAATCTCCCATGGGATGAGGATCACTCTCAAAAAGAGGAGGTATCTAATCTCACTAATTATGAAAAATTGAATGAATGTGTTTAGAAGCATTAACTTCACTGTTTGAAGACACAGTGGAAGAGTTGAATGTTTGCATTACACTCAAGTAAAAAAAAATGTAGGGAAGGAGTATGTCTCTCATAGCGTTCCCTCTTCCTTAAAATCCAAAAGTGGGTGTAAACATGACAACTTTCCATAAATGAAATGGTAGAACTCCCACTTGTGTTGAAAACCTGATCAAAAGAGGTTTAACCCCTTCTATGTGGTCCAAAGGCAAAGCTTAACGCCTTGAAAATCTATGGAATTTCAAATACAAATTAAAAAAAATAGATATGGTGTTGCCTTTGCTACCATCAGACCAATAGATAATGATAATTTCTGTTTGGTTATTGCCAATAATCTGGAAGTTGATATGATCTTTACAGAAACCTACAACGCTGTTGAGCGGTTATGTTTAGAGGCTAGCAACGACCCGGATTACCCTCAAATTAGGGATGCACCCCCTGAATTTGAGGAAGAAATCAAATCAACAATTGATGAATTGAAAGAAATCAATTTGGGTACTAAAGAAAATCCACGCCCCACTTTTATGAGTGCTCTGTTAAGTGAAACTGATGCCAATGGTATGATACAACTCCTGACAGAGTTTAGGGACTGTTTTGCATGGAGTGATGAAATGCCATGTTTAAATCCAAATATAACAGTCCATAAACTTGTCATTCAACCAAATATTGTTCCAATCAAATATGCTCCTCGAAGGATGCTTTGAAGATTGAACAACAAGTGATTAAAGAAGTAAAAAAAAAAATTAAAATTAACTGAGGCTGGTTTTATTCGAGAGGAGAAATATCCCTCTTGGTTGGCTAGCATTGTCCTTGTCAAGAAAAGAACGGACAAATTCGCGTATGCGTTGATTTTAGAGACTTGAACGAAGCATGTTTACCTATCCCTGAACTCATGATTGACATTGCTTCTTCTCATGGTCTCTTTTCCTTTAGTAATGGGTCCTCGGGGTACAACTAAATAAAAATGACCCCGGAGGACGAGCAATATACTGCTTTTAGAACACCCATTAGAATGTATTGTTTTAAGGTATGACCTACCAGCTTGCAATGACCAGAATATTCAATGTGTTCATTCATGACAAAATTGAAAGTTACATTGATGATCTCGTGGTCAAAAGCAAACAAAGAGAGGATCACCTGTTTGATTCAAGGGTTGTATTTGAACAGCTTTGTCGGTACGACCTCAAGATGAATCCTTGGAAGTGCGCCCGTGGGGTGACTTCAGAAAAGTTTCTTGGGTTGTTGTTCGACACAGTAACATTGAAATTGACCCTACTAAAATCAAAGCGATATTAGAAATGAAACCTCCTAGAAGTCTTACTCAACTAAGATATTTTCTAGGTAGGTTGGCATATCTAAGACGCTTATTCAATTTGTCTGGTAGATTGCAGCCCTTTCAAAGGACTCAAAATTCTACTTAGATGATAGCCACCAAAGGCTTTCAATAGTATAAAATGCTATCTCAAGTTCCCACAAATTTTGGTTGCTCCTATCTTAAGGAGGTCGTTAGTTCTCTTCACTGCAATCTCAAATGAATTTCTTGAAGCTTTGTTGGCCCAAACCCAACAATGAAAGATAAAGAAAAATGTTGTGTGCTACTCAAGCAGAGTTCCAAGCAGAAATGTTCTTCCGATCCGGTTGTGGACTGGGTCCGGATTACCAAAACCTTGGTCTAAGATTTCAAATCTTTCATCTTTCCCCCAAAAGGGAAGAAAGTTCATCTTTTCCCCAAAAGGAAAGAAAATCCAAATTTTCTCTAAAAAGAAAGTCAAGTTCATCTTTCTCCAAGTGAAAGTTCATCTCTTTCTTTCCCCAAAAGGAAAGTTTAAATTTATCTTTCTCCAAATGAAAGTCAAATTCAAATCTTAGTACCAAATGCTAAGTGTAGACATCCCCAAATAGGAGTCTTCTTATCAATCTCTGAGTTTAGGTAGAATTCAAACCTTCTAAGGTCTCTCCTAGCTCATTCCGTTAGATCTTGTTCTACCCAAATTGAACATCAATAGGTCTAACCAAGTCTAGACTTTTAGTGGTTGCCAAAATACCCTTTAGTCTTCCCAAATGATAAGATTTATCTCGCCAAAATAGATAATCTTACACCAAATACCTTCAAGGCCTAAGGAGTAGTCAAAATACTCTTAGCCTTAGCTCTTTTGAGTTTTATCTTACCAAAATAAGATAAACTCTACCTTTAATTGGTTGCCAAAATACCTCTTAGAGTTTGTCAATAGGTGCCAAATGCCTTTTGACTTTTAGGAAACAACAAATGTTCCTAACCCTTCTCAAGTGATAGTGAAAATATCCTTGAAAACCTTGTAGGTGGTGGCCAAATACCCCTAGCCTTTAGGTGATAGTAAAATATCCCTAAGCTCTTTTAGAAGTCATCAAATTTCTTCTAATCAAATCAAATTCTTTCTAAAGATATCAAATATCTTTAGGAATCACTTTTAGAAGTTATCTAAATACTTCTAATTGATCCAAAATCTTTGTAGAGATACCAACAAATCTCTAGAATTCTTCTTAGAAGTTACCAAAATAATTCTATCCCGATCAAATTCTCTCTAAAGATCTCAAATGTCTTTAGAGACCTCTTTAGAAGTTGCCAAAATACTTCTAAACCCCCTTTCGAGAGAAATCTAAAACTCTTTCTTTAAGGTGATAGATAGAAATCTCCTTATCTTTGTAGATCTTGCCAAAATTCAAGTTTAGGCTTTCATAGATCTCTCATTCTCTTTCAAATCATACTCTATTTGATTTGGAAGATCTCGTTTGATCATTCTTTGGTCAACGCCAATATGTTTGGCGTACTTCCTTTCGTTCACCACACATATTGGGGGTCCTTTTGTAGATGAATATTTTTGCATCGACTCGACCCCGATCGAGCCCGACAAAGCTTGATCGCGCTCGATCAATTCAATTGATCATCGTCAAGGCAAAATTAATCCAAATCGAGCCTCAATTTAATTAAATTAAACCCAATTTAATTTAATTAAAATCAAATCAATTTAAATTGAACCCCGTCGAGCGTTGTCGAGCTCAATTCGACGCGATTCGGCGTCGATTCAAGCTTAATTTCGCAAAATTAACTTGATTGAACCCGATAGGACCCAAACCGACTCAAATTGGTTCAGGTCGAGTCCAATCCGGACTCAATTTCAGCCCTAATTTCTCAATTTGGGCTGAATTTGATTTTCAAATCAAAGTTTGAGATCAATGGCTCAGATTTCATCCCAAATTCTGCCCTAAATCCCTCATTCCACGTGTGTGAGGGCTGATTGGTTCACTTGGGCGGCATTTGTTTGGTTGGACGTGCTCCTCTAAGGGCACGAAAGGAGAAAGGAGAAAGGAGGCATTCGGCTCCCCTTTGTTTTTTTTTCCGCCCGACCCAGAGCGAGAGAAAGAAGGAGAGATCGGGAGAGAGGGAGCATTCGGCTCCCCCGTGTGGTTTCGCTCGTCCCAGACAGAGCACGGGAGAGAGGGAGAGGGGCATTTCGCCCCTTTGCGTGCGTCCAGAGCGGGAGAAAGAGGGCCAAGTCCGGCGCTCTCTAGCCCTAGCATTCCGTCCTAACGGGATCAGAGGACTTCTCCATACCGCTGCTTGTGTTCGTCGACCCAGATCGAGGTAAAAGGAGAAGCTGGCAGAATCTAAGAAGAATCGACATTCTTCTAGCGTGCATTTGAGCCGAACAGAGAGGAAAGGGGCTGTCATTTGCTGTCTTTCTCAAATCTCAACCAACATTCACTTGAGAAAGTTTACTTTTCCTCATATCTCCTCTCCGGTGAACTTCGAGCAATAAAGACAGTACTTGGGGATATCGTGACAGCAAACTCAAAGATGTTCCTCTTCCAGTCAGCATGAATACCAACATTGGCGAGTTTGTAGCGGTCGTAGGAGCTGTTGGAAGTCTCCAAACAACAAGGAGAGTCTTTAGGGCAGCTTGAACAGCAAGGGAAGCTTCCAAACAGCAGATTGAAACCTTCGAACATCAAAAACTGTTGTTAGGAACATTTGGACAGCAAGCAACGACTTCCGGGAGCATCCAAACGGTGCAAATTGCTGTCCGGAGCATTTGGACAGCAAATTCCTCCTCCGGAGCAGCTTGGACAGCAGCGACGCGATCCGGAAAGGCTTGGACAGAGGTCTTCCTACTTGGGAAAACCCGGGACAGCAACTTGGAGCCTTAAAAGGACCTTGGACAGCAACCTAGGAGCTTGGACAGCAGCTTGGACAACAATTTGGAGCGCTAGGACAACCCAGGTGAGGTAAAATCCCAAAAACTTAGTGAAACCTAGGGTCCCCCAAGGCCATAAATGTGTGGATGACGTCCCCAAGCCATAGGTCCCTTAGAAACTTAAATTTATGCTTCCCCGAAATTCTATGATCGCTGCCCTCTTTGTAAACTTGGAAAAATCCTGTGATTTTTGCCAAGTTGCTCTCATGTGAGAGCCAAAAGGGAATAGTGATGTGCGTAGGGTTGTTGGATTGGTATCCAACACTATCCAAATGCATGTAATATCACTCATATTGTGCCCAATCCATCACCCACAATCATGCCCTAGGGTAGACATCATCATTTGACCTCAAAGTCAATGATGATACATAGGTTTGGATTGTAACTAGTTGCATGTATGTCTCGCTTAGATGCATTGTCATGACAAAATTGACACCCAAATTTAGGAGAGTTTGTATGCTTTGGAATTGATAACCTCTAGAGTTTTGATTAACACATGTGTTGAGTTTAATTGATTTGGGCTTTATAGTCGTTGTGAGGCATAGAATTTCAAGAGTCTATGTAACAAATCTCACCACATAAAGAATCAATTAGACTTATATCTTGTACCATACAAAACTTAGAGCATGGAGTAGCAATCTTAAAACTCACCCATAAGTTGCATGCACCCTTCTTTCAAGTCCAAGTCATGACAAAAGTGACTAATGAGTTGCAAGAAGTGTGCACATGTGGTGAAGTTTGTGGACTTTAATGAGATTTTGTGAGTTCTTGAATATGAATTTAGTCAACGATTGGAAATATCAAATCATCGTCAGGTTTTCCATAGACTTTCCAAAGTCTATGTTGCAGATCTCACAAAATATGTTGTTGATTAAGTTCATGTACAACATTGTGCAAAACAAATACTTGATTGCTTTCAATTATCAAATTCCCTAATTTGAAGAATCATCTACACATGCATGCATTCTAGGTTCTTTCTTAGATCATACCCCAAATTGATCTTAAATCTCCTAGAAGTCATAGGGATCGAGCTCTCCTATCCAAGTTTCTAAATCATGCCAAAATTGGTTTGGAAACTTCCCCAAGCCTTAGGAAATCAATCTTCCCTCTCCTAATTGAGTCCAAAACTCTAAAAGACGTAGGGGAATTCTCTTTCTCATGCACATCTACTTCCAAGTCTGAAGCTTAGAACTTCCTCAAAGTTCTAAGCTCTATGTTGCTTGGGTTCCAACAAGTATAAAGAGCATGCTCTCAAGCATTCTTTTCCCTTCATGTGAAGTATGTTGGAGTACCCTCAAAGCTTTAAATTATTGTATCACATGAATCTTAAGGACCTTAGGACCAAATCCTAAGTCTAAACCTTTGTTTGTTAAGTCATGAAATTAACAAATAAACCACCGTTTCCAATGTACAATCCGTGGAGCGTTCTCGAAGCTCCAAGTGGTAGGGTATATGAATCAATGTAGCTTGTAACTAAATTCTAAGCTATCCATCCTTTTGTTGGAACCCACAACCAACAAACCATCTTCTTCCTTCAACCTCAAAGTTGTAGGAAGTTTATCAAATCAATTATTCGTTGGAACACAAACCAATGAATAATCCTCTAGACATAGGATTCAAATCCTAGTCTTTCTCATTTGCTTAACCACTAATTAAGCAAATGAATTCCCCCTCTTTGGACACCAAACGTCCAAAGGAAATCCTCCAATTTGTAATCCCTAAGTTGCATTTTGGACAATTCCTTTTCCTACAAGCCCAAATTATAGGAAACCTCTAAATTTCTCTTCATTAGCCTAGCTTCAAATTAGACAAATGAAATTATTCCCCTTTGAACACCAAATATTCAAGGGCACTCATGAATGTGGAACCTCTAAGTTGCACATGATTTTCCTCTTTCTACAACCCAAACGTTGTAGGAAGACCCTCTCATTCTCTTAAAACTCAAAATTGGGAGAATGTACACTTCTCTTTGAACACCAAATGTTCAAAGAATGTTCTTGAATTTGCAACCTCTACGTTGCATTTCCCTTTTTCTTTCCTACAAGTCAAGATTGTAGGAGAGTTTCCAAATTCATCTTCATGCTCTCAAACCCAAGTTGGGAGAATGAATTCTCCTCTTTGAACTCCAAGTGTTTAAAGAGGTTTTAGAAGCTTGCAACCCAAAGTTGCATCTTCTCTTCTTCTTTCTACAACTCAAAAGTTGTATGAAAGTCTCACTCAAATCTCCTATTTGTTGAATCAAAATCAACAAGTAATTCAATCCAAAATTATTTGTTCGTTGAACCAAATTCAACAAATAATTTCATATCAAGCAAAGGAATCAACTCCTAGCTTTCTTTCATTCTCCTAACGCAAATCAGGGGAATGAGTTCCTCTCTTTGGACACCCAAAAGTTCAAAGAATCCTTGATGTGTAGGCCCAAATCTACACATCATCCCCTTATATTTGCTTAATCCAAACTTAGCAAACTAAATACCCATCATTGAACATAAAAGTTCAATGATAATCCCTCTTGATTTGTAACCCCAAAGTTACAAATCTTTCTCACTTATTGAACCAAACTCAATAAGTGATTCAACTTTGTTTGCTTAATCCAAATTAAGCAAATGAAACCCAACTCCTTGAATACAACAATTCAAGGAGACATCTTTTGATTTGTAGCCTCAAAGCTACTAATCTTCATTCACTTTTATAGGTTCCAAAAGCCTTAGAATACGTAATACCTTAGCCCAAAAGCTATAGATTCTCTCTCCTTCAACTCCAAAGTTGTAGGAGACTTCCCCTCCCTTTAGCTCCAAAAGCTAGAGGGAGTTCCCCTACATTTAGCCTAAAAGCTAAATGTTGGATTCCTTTTTCCCCTTAAGCTCCAAAAGCTAAGGAGATTTCTCCAACATGTAGCCCAAAAGTTACATGTTGGACACCTTTCTTAGACCCAAAATCTAAGTAACCTCCTCCACTCAACCCAAATTGAGTGATCTTTCCTATGACATTTAAAATGATCTTTCCTATGACATTTAAAATGCTAAACTCATAGATGTCCTTAGGAATTATCCAATCTGCTAAAGTTCATCCTACCCTATTGGATGGATTTCACCAAGTTCTAAATGAAACCCCATAGGCAAGTCTATCTTATCCTATTAGATAGACATTTCTCTTATCCAAACATTAAGAGAACTCTAAAACACCTAAAAAAATTACTTAGGTTCCCTTTTGATACAATGATCAAGCATCTCCCCCAAAAGGTGGGATGCCTACATTATTGTATCTTAGGATTCATAAGTAACAGGCTTGCCCAAAAGCAAGCATGTGGTTATTTTATGGGTTCTTCATAACCCTCCTAAATATGAAACATTTAAAAATCAAATAAAATCAAGTCACAAACAACTTAAAGTGAAACCATCCTAGGATAAAGATTAAACATTTTTCTTCCAAAGTAAAATAAAAGACCCTTAGTGTGACATGCTACACAAGCCTCACACACTTAGATGCACAGCCCCTTAGGCATGCTAGGATTAGGATTTTTCTTTTCTGCGCATGTGTTTGATGATTTGGTGTGATTGCCCTTGGATTGTCTCTGTGTGGGCACTTGCCCTTAAGTGGATAGTGTAGAAATATACATGTTCTTCTTGCAGAAATATACATGATTTGGTGTGATTGCCCTTAAGCCACACCCTCTGAACCGAGTGGTTTTGCCGTCAAATGGCACCACAGATAACGGTTATGGCCAGAGCCAATACGCTCCTTAATGGCGTTAAATCCTTGAGATATGAATCAAAAGGATATGATCGATAGGGCACAAAGCCCTCTGTTAGCTAAGGTGGATTCAAATTTGTCCCCTTAGACAAACATTCAACTCCGGTCTACAAGGTCCCCTTGGACGAAGCAACCCATGGCTGCCGACAAGGATCCTTCTGTCAGGTTGGGTCGACTACCTCCTCTGACTAAGTAGACCAGGGACCATGATGGCCCGGGACGACGGAACCATGGGATCTTGATCGGGTCTATCATCCATTCCCCCACCATCCGTTTTAAGTGCAAGATGGTGCAATTTCTATTTTGAATATCAAAATCATTCAAATATCCAAATTCCCAAATCCAAACCCAATTTTCAAATCCGATTTCTACCAATATCAAAATCCATTGCTGCTACTATATGCCAGATAACGCGTATCTCTACGTATCTGATTGACGACTAGCCTTAATCGAAAGTTCTCTCTCGTTATCGGGAGGGGTAATTAACTATAGGGGCTTGCGCCTATAGGAAACCAGAACTCAGATCATAAAGTCCTCACAAAATGAGGGCGAAATCTCTGGGTAGTGTCTTATCTACAAACCCATCTGCATTCCAAAATTTACCTCGGAACTTAGTTCGTTAAAACTCCCTCGCCGAATTTTTGGAGCCCACAACTCTAAGTGCTAAACAAAATTCTGGATGTAATGCTTTATCATATAAACTGCTTCTAATCCACTGCAGGTTTGAGTCTTTTTCTTTTCAAATATGTATTTGATAGAATTAGGATGTGTCAAACTTGTGGGGGTTTGGAGCAAAAGAATGAAGTGGACTAAAAGGATGTACCTGCAAAGATGAAGCCTAATGTCCATTCAAAAGTCAAGAGCCTGAAGAACCCCACAAGTAAAGTCTGTAAATTTGACTAGGTTGTATAATGGCAGGCAACTCAGCTGCCAATTCTTGTTGTAATAATGTGGACTGTCTTTACATTTCCTTGCATTTGATATAAATAAAAGCATGTTTGATTGTTTACCTGATTGCGCAATAGAAAGGCATCCTTTTCTTAGGTTTCTTTCGTTGCTTTTGTTTGGGTGTGGCTTGGACTTTTGATGCGGTAGGCTCTTAGGACAAAAATAAGATTTCTACTCATTAAAGTATAATCAATCTAAAATTTGATTTAGGCTCCACGATTTTCCAACAAAAAGAAACTTGCATGGCTCCCTTCAAGGAGTCAGTCTTTCAAATTAAAACAATCATGCATAGCCTAAATGTGTTGCATATAGAAAGCCCTCACTTAAGGATTAGATAACAAAAGTCTTTTTCTTTATGAGTCAGCATTTGCATACAATACATACTTAGGCATCTTGGCCTCAAAGCCAAGTTGTAAGACCTACCTTCTAAATAAAAAAACAACCCTACCACTCTACATTTGCATTGAGACCGAATAACATGGTTGTAAAAGCGATTAGGGGGAGTTTAGCTGGTAGTCCCTTCCAGGCGGGACAATAAATCCAGAGGTCGGGCGGGTTATGCCTCTTGTGAGGTGTAGCTTATAAGTCCCTCTTTGCACTCGTTAAATCTAGGTTCGAGGCACTACCTATCGGTAGTCCTCACCTTAGTCTTAGGGTCCGAGGCAAGGGTTGATTTTAAATCACCCTATAAGCCCTCATCTTTCGGGCAATTCCTCCAACAAGTGTTGTTGGGATGTAAGCCCCAATCTTCTAATAAAATATCAACTTAAACCAAAATTAGGTTGCTAAAATGTAAAGCCCAACATAGGATAGTTTGGGCACCTCTGAGTTTCATCTCAGAATCAAATGCCCCTACTTCACCTCCTTTGGCTTTCATTCCCAGAATCTAATCTTTAGTTGATCTCTTCAACTTTTCCTTGAAATTCCTAAATGGCCAAATCCTTTTGCCAAGACTTTCATGGATTTTAAAACAACGAAAAGCAAACTTTAGCCAACATTTAAATGACTTCCAAAAGAAGAAAACCACTAGTTTAATCAAAAGTTTTCTCAAATCAAACTTGGGATGTAATTAACCATAGGGGCTTGGCCTTATGGGATGTCTGTACCACAGAAATAAATAAACCCCACTCAACCAAACATTGAGTGGGGGAATCTCTGTTAAATAATTGTAAATTTTATTATTGAGCCCATAAGAAAATGATATTTTTTTACCCTCCGGGGTAATATATCGTATTCTTATGCCGTGCCCGATTATAAAATATGCAATCTGTTTGAGGATACAAAAATTCTCCAACAAGGAGGTTCTTCAATACTAAGATTATAAACTCTCCCTACCGCTATAAATGTTCCAGTATGCTATAAGCACAACTCCAAAGTATACTTTAAAGGATTTAACCTTTACATAATTTAAGTATTATTTCTTATGATATTCCCATAATTAAAAGGCAAATTTCAAAACTTTTCTTCCCATACTGTCTTTAAAAAAAGAGTTGGAAAAAAAAACTCCCTCCAAAATTCAAAAAAGGATATGAAAATTCACCAAATATTCTAAATAATATATGAGTTTCCTTCCTCAGTTCATATCTCCTTTTCCTCCCCTCTGATTAATTCAACTCCTATGTTGACAACCATAGGAAGCAGCCTCAAGAAGTGCTGATGATGTTCCTAAAACATAATGATGGCTTTGAAAGTGACTTCTTGTTTCGGTGATAGTGGTGCCATGAAAATTGTCCATTGGAAGCAGCATGGGTAAGTTGCACACCATTTATGAAAGACCATGTCAAATGATAGAAGGGTTCAACCGCTCAGGGAGATCGATTTCAGCCAGAATTAGAGTTGGATGGCATCCTATGGTAACCTAAAAGCTTTTGACAGATGAACCCGGACTTTTACATATACAGATTCCTAAGGCAAAAAGCAAATGGTTTTGGTTTGATTATTAATTTGCAAGCATTGATTAGAGCATTGTAATTCTTCTTCATTTCCTTTCACTCAACGTCTGAGCATTCAGATGGCATGTTAGCATTTCATTTCAAAAATGTTGGTGACTCTCTGTTCATGCATTCATATGGAGACATCGGCATAAACTACATAAGAGACGGTACAATCTGGGAGCCTCTTAAACACTGGTTGTAGTAAACAAAGACTTGATCCTTGCATGCGTGGGAAACATCAAAAGTGAGTCATTCCTTTGACGATATCAGGTGTTGAGCTCATGGCAATTTCATGATAGTGCTTTAAATGGTGAGGCTAGGGAGATTCTCCAAGCTAAAAGAAATTTAGATGGAGAGAGAGAGGCTTCGTTGTTCTTCTAGCTAGTTGACATCTCCGAATTACTAAGCTTTAAAAGTATAAGCCTTTGTCCATCTAGTCTTCTAAATTTAACGACTGCTGAAATTTGATACAAGTAGTTTGCAGGCTAATATGGATCTGCATGTATTGATTCGAATTTTTCAGAACTTTTTTCATTTTATTTTACTAAAATTCCCAACACCCAAATGCGTTCCTAATGTCAAGCTTAACTTTCAAGAATATTAATTTGCATCTTATTGAATGCTATAATTTGGCTTTATTTAAATTTCAGTTGATCCTACTTAACATAAAAATGAATTTAATTATTCTAATGAACTATTATTTTTATTCAAATGCACTAGTTAATGGTCTTAATTAATAGAGCCTAGGGCTTGATTAAGGAGTAAATTTTAATTAATGATTAAATTAATTGCCAACACAACTTTATTTAATATTTTTATATTTATGGATTAAAAAAGATTTTTTTTTTTTTTTAAATAAATAAACAAATAATGAGGCAAGTTCAGAAATCCATTGATCAGACCAACTATTTAAATGGACCTACAAGAGGTCTTCATGGATTTCACCCCACATACAATATTTTTCACTGTCTAATGCGTGAAGGGGGACAGATAATCAAACCATTGCAGTCTTCCATTGTAGTGAATCTTTATTGCACTTAGCCAATGTCATTAGGTCTAAAATGCTTGAGATCATATTGAATTATTTTGACTCAATCCTAAGATGGGATTAGATTGACTCAACATCAGTTCATCAAAAATCTTATGACTTGGAAGGATTTAACTATTTTGTTTGGATCAAAAACTTTATTATTTTGAAGATGTTACATTATTTAAAAAAAAGGCTGTCCGAACACAGTGAAAATTTCCTACTTGTATTTGACAAAAAAATTACACATGCATGCAATAAGTTTTATAATTGGATGATAAATCAATAAAGGTCAAGCAAATAACTCAAATCTCCAAAGTGTGCCAAATTAAAAGGAAAATCATAGAGGATGAAAGCAATAAAAAAGATAATCATAGAGGACAAAAGCAACTAAAAAATAAATGAAAGAATATTTAGCACATCTGATACCTATATCTCATAGAACAAAAGAAGGATGCATTTACGCTAGCAAAAAAAATAAGTATACTCATGGATGGATATAGAAATGAATAGAATGAGATCATTCAAATCTCTAGATGAAAATCATGAATGAAAAACTTACTCGCATGACCTGCCAAAGATGGCCTTTATAGGTGACACAAAAGCACTGCCAAGGACTGAACCAATGCCACTAGCAGCTTTACTTACAACTGCTCCCATTGAAAGCAGATAGTCTTAGCCTAATCCCTAAGTGACTCCCACGTCATATTATTCTGATCAACAGAATCACGCACATTTGATGGTACCTTGAGCCAAGAAAAAGGTAAGATAAACAATTAAAATAAATATTTCCAAGCAGTAAACACCCGGGAAAAAGGAATTAAATTATTATACACCATAAAACGATTAGTTCAATGCAATTGTAACCATAGAAAGGCATTCATAATAATAGTTTAAACCAGATATTTTTTTAAAATGTTGTCATTAATAGAAAAGTTTTCTTACTTTTTTAAGAACTGATGAAATGGACTGTTCATTAAGATGTTGTTTGGTAGCTTAATTTAAACAGTATTTACAGTAAATACAGCCAAACGGCCAAAAGGGCAAAAAATAAATTCTACAGCTTTCTAAATCTCAGATTCACTAGTTCGGCGAGTTTAAGTAATTTAGATGAATGGAAAGAATACCCGTCAGTTTCAAGGAAAGAATACCCGTCGATGACTTCGCAACCAAGCTCTTGTCGTGACTTTATCCTTTCTTTTTCGTCGAGGGTTTCGGGTAGGAGCAATTCAGGGAGAAAAAGATCATTTCCATCCATGCAGTAATTGAGAGGAAAAATTGAAAAAAAACAAAAAGTATTCTTAAATTTTCCTTTCAGAAAAATGTCCATCAATTTACTTATAGCTGTCACGAATTTTCATCGAGTCGGGTCCTCAGGTCATCGGGATGCTACGTGGCGTCATTTAATGGACGTCCGGATATAGAGCTTCGTACGATGTCCGCTCCGAATAATTTTTCATACTCTGATAGATATAGATGTTAAAAGTTCCTTTTGACTATTTTAAAAATTGATGAAAAAGTTTGTGTCAAACTTAATTATGGAATATTTGTAGTAAAGTAAAGATGGTAAAAAGCTTCATAAATGCACCCTTGCTCACCATAATAGCTATTAGTGGTAGCGATCACAACATGAATAAAACTTAGGCTTCGTTTAGAACATCTTCCTTTTTCTTTCTAAAACAGCTTTTTACTACAAAAAATTTTTATACGAAAAAACCTCTTTCGAAATTTGTAAGAAAGCTAACCCAAATGAAGCCTTATTTGCAACCCGCAATACCATAACAACATTGGTTGCAAACGTTTTTTTAATACCCATCTTTCTTATTACAGAGTTGGTCACTAGATAGGCTTGCTACAAATAATTTGCAAGAAGAACCTCAAGTCACAAATATGATTTGAAACAAGAATTTTTTGCAAAATTGAGATAACAAGCTGCTTCCATGGTTGCAATAAGTTGGGCTTTCAGAATGTTTTGTGATCAATGTCATGGGGGGGGGATTAATGGAGTTGGCATTAGTGGGTGCGGTGAAGGGAAGGAAGTAGTTCGGAGTAGTAGGAAAGGGTGGGGTGGTTGGCGGGATGGGGTGGGAGCGGATGGCGCCGTGGGAGGGAGAAGATGGGGCTGGGAGAAGGATGGGTCAGTTTTGCCTAGCCATTAGCATGAGAGCAAACAATGAGTGTTAAATTCAAGACAGGACATTGACGGTGCGAGAAGGGAAAATGCCTAAGAGAGTCGACGGTAGCCTCCACAGTCAAAAGAGTGTTCGAAGAAACCGGCAGGAGAGGAAGAAGTAGAAACGCCTGACCGGGATGAGCGAACCGCGAACGGACGAGTTCGCGAGGCTTCGACCCATTCTTTCACTCCGATCAAGGTTACTTTAGTGGAATACTGTAAATCCGGATTTTAGTAAATCCTGAAAATATTAAAATCTGAAAATTATTTGGAATGATAAATATTAAATTTTGTTAAATTTTAAAAAATTATTTTATAATATATTTCAGAATTTATGAAAGTTAAAAATTTAAATGTGAAAAGGATAATTATGATTTAAAATATAAATTTATAATTAAAAAAATTAATGTTTTATGAATTTAATAGCATGTTAAGAACAAGTTACTCATTAATTATTATTTATATTATCAATTATATATTTAATAATATATATTTTAAGTTATATTAATTAAACTAATTATATTAATATTTAATTAAAAAATTATATTACTAAATATTTAATTAAGTTAAATTAGAGGAATTTAATTTGTGCACGAATTATACTATTAATTAATTAATTTATTTATTTATTTATATATTTTTTAAAATATATTAATTAAGTTAATCAATAATAACTTAGAGGCGTCTAGGGTTTGTCTTTCATCTTCTCTTTTTGTCATTGTTGTTCGGCTTCGTTGCTTCGCAGGAGGTGTAAAGATTGCATGTGTCGCTTCTTCGGCTCCTTCGTGGCTGTTCGATTTCGCTCCTTCGACGAATTTTCCTTCCTGTCGTATCGGAAGTTACGACATTTTGATCAGAAGCAACAACGGGAGCTCGTTGGTTGTGAAGGTAACTTTCTACCTTTCGCATGCTTCTTCGGCCAAATCCCATAAATCAACCGAACCGAGGGATTTAGTAAATCCAGGATTAAAGCCGTAAAGTCTTAAATCCGAGATGTTCCCATCATCGGGATTTAACGCGTGCACAAAAACTGTTTGGCTGGATTTAGCATAAATCCAACTTAAATCCAGCTGTAAATGCGATACCAAACAGCATAGAATGCACTAAACAAGAGGGAAGAGGCAAGAGGGAATTAGGGCAACCTGAGAGTGTTGAATATCATATAAGATCGAGAAGGTGGGGATTTTGAGCAACGGTCAAAATTGGTGAGAATTGAGGATTTTGGTGGCGGTTTTGAAACCACCCCAAATAATTGTTTTGAATTTTTTTTTTAGTGGTAGTAATATATAGGCTTTATATGGGACAGCTTCTTACTGCTTTCTATAGTTTTTTAGTACATTTTTTCTTAAACATCAAAAAATAAAAAAAAACAAGTTTTATAAGAATTTTATATTATTAATAAGCTTTTTTATTATATATAATTTTGTTTTTTATTATTTATAATGCCTCACTTTTGTGTTTCATCTCAATCCTTGTCTACATTTCAAGATCCGATGAAATCAGAAACTTGGTGGTGTGTGTTAAATCAATTGATTATTTAAGCGACTTGCACAATATTATCCAAATAGTTTGACAATCATAGTTCAAATCCAATTTGAAAAAAAAAAAAAATCTTCGACTCTCCTACCTTCTCCAGCCATAATTGTCTAACTAGCACAATTCTCTTTGTGGATGATAGTTTTCACAGTTTAGCCTAAAACTATTGTTGTTCCCCCTAAACTAGTTAATGGCTGCAACTAGACACTCTCGATGTGAATTATTATCACATCCAAAAGATTTATGTAGTTTACTCAATAACACTTTTCCATGAATTCTTATCAATTTAGGCTTCATTTGGAATAATATTCTTGCTATTTTTTAAAGCAGCTTTCTAGCACAAAATTTTTTTGATCTAAAAATATTTGTACAAAAAAGTTGTCCCAAACTAATCCTTTAAGAATAACCACCTCTAAGGTTTTATTTGTGACAATTTTATTACTGTTTTCTGCAATAGCTTTTTACTACAAAATTTTCTTATAAGCAATAAAAAAGCAGTTGTCAAAAGATGTCTCAAATGAAGCCTAAATATGTTGGTTGCTTAGTGTTCACCAAATGAAACTACCTTTTTCTTAACTCACATGTGTCCTATTAGTACTTATGCAAAAATCAATAAGCATGCGCCTTCTCATCCCCATAACTAAAGGGATCTTCTTTGATTAGTCTGATGCATATAAATGCCCATCTTAAGAACTTTCTCCAACATGCATGAACTCAAACCTTAAGCCTTCAATAGGTTGAATTTTAAATTGAGAGTCATTATACTATGGGTTTATTTGATTTAAGATTAATAATTAGCTTGTACATCTCCTTTATCACACCAAATTAGGATTATCCATATGGTACACATGACGAGCCTCATATCCATGTTAATTTTGTTGGGTGACCAGCCTCAGGTGATTCTCATCATTTTTGCCATACCAGGGCCAAGTGCACCCTCCTCTTGGCTTCTGGGCTCTTGATTAGTCGACCACTCAATTTAAATGGTCCAAAATTTGGTGGTTAGAATTAACATGTTTTGTAATGGTTCAATACTACAAAACTAGATGGTTTTCCTACACAATCTCCATATCATCCATCATTATACCCCATCCATTGGACATGAAGAGTAGAAAATCATGATATTATGGGAGCCTTATCAATGGAGAGTGAAGTGATTATGAAAAAGGAAGAAAAATTTCTCTTTACGAACTAGTAAATTTTGAATAATGGATGTAGAAGAAGATCATGAGATTACTTGCTCCTTGTTCTTCTTATTTATGTTTTTCATTTATTATTTCATTGAGCACTTACATTATTGCTAGTGATAAAGTGACCAAGCATGTAGACTCAATGTAATCTACTACTCTACCCAATTTTTTAATTGGTAGCTTGAATAAAAAGACTAATGGAGGAACAGTCAAGCAAAGGGACTAAATACATATTATGGCCTCTATGCTCCCACAAGGAATGATGTGTACAACACCTTGTTTTAACTGAATCGTATGACACTCCTAGAACAATTCCAAGACTTTGTTATGAGAAATGGACACTTTATTGAATGTTTTATTGCAACCATTGCACTTTCATGTGCTCCAATAAATCTAATGGCCTCAATGATGCTGGTTTTGATTTCAATAGTTTTATCCAATATGCTCTAATCGATTAAGGAAGTACCCTATGATGGTTTCAGTTGAAAATCATTCGAGCAATATGTATGAGATGATCATTCTTTTCTTGACATAAATCATGTGTGAGGTCAAAACTCAAGATCTCATAACTAGATCACTATAAGGGTCTCTCAGACCCCACTGCCTAAGTAGCTTTGATGACTCCATGGGTGATCATTATCTTCAATAACCTTTAATGGTTGTAAGTACCATCATGGAAAAAAAAAATCTTCAATAACCTTTAGTGTTATATCTTTATCACCTCCTAAAGGATAACATATGAAGGTGGCTCATAAAACTTATGGCTATATTACTACCTTTGATGGAGTGTACTTTGGATAACCTTCTTAAATATACTTTTTTATTAATATATAGATATTTTTGTATTATTAGGGAAATAAATTTTGTTGCATAATGAGCCGACTTCTAAGACTCCCATATTCCTTACAACTTTCTATAAATTCTCTTTATATTGCCTCAAATAGTAATGTTATGCAATACATGTAAGAAATTCATCATATCCTTAAACCAAACACAAAAATCAATGAAGGAGATAAACTGGACTTTGTATTTCAGGTGACTTGGTTTCGTTAGTGAGAGAAAGTTAGTGAGAGAGAGTTTAGGTTTTCAAAATTTTGTTCTGTTAGTTTGCTTTGAATTCGATGGTCCTCCTTTTTCGCGGCTGGTTTGGCCGGCAATCAGCCGGCACTCCGGCAGCCTTGGGTGGCGCAGATGGAACGTAAATGTTTTCTATCTTCAGAAGCTTGGGCAAATTACAGAAAGGGGCTTTTAGTTCCGGTGCAGCAAGCTTCAGACGTATTCAATGGAGGTTCTATAGCTCTGGAAGTGTAAAATAAGAATTTCAAAAAGTCTTAAAGAGAAACCTTTGATCATCAATGAGGGTGGCTTATTTTTAAAAAAGGATACTCCCATTCCTGTTCCGAGAAAAGGAAAGGAGATTATCAAGGAGGATAGATTTGTTAGTCCTAAAGCTTCTAAAATTCATGAAGAGATAAGAAGGTGATCGAAAATCTTAATTTAGAAGCTTCTTCCTCAGCTGGGTTACGGATCTACTCTAACAACTGTTTTAATTCTGCCTCTTTGCCGTCTTCACCGGTCCGGAGTGACGTAATTGTATCCCCTCAGTTGGAATGCAATTTTTTGAATGGAGACAAGGTGGATGAGGTTTTGTGGCAAAAGAAGGATGCTTATAATACTAGAAGTGCTCCAGAGGAGAAAATTTCTGATATGTATAATGCATCTCAACCTGCGAACAAATGGAGCAATGTGGTGGTCCAGTCTGTATGGAATAAAAAACAGAATGTTAATGTTAATAAACTAGAATTGGGTTCATTTTTATCTGAAGATGGAAAGGGTGTGATTTTACATGCTGTGAAGGAGATTGAGAATGCTAGAAGACTAGAGAAAGCTATAGTAGTGAAAATTTTTTGTGATAGCATCCCATTTCATTTGGTTAGCACGGATTTAAGAAGGCAGTGGAATAAGTTTGGGAAATTCCACATTACTGGATTGGGCCTTGGTTGGATGCTATGTTCGTTTGAAGACTCAAATGCCTTGGAAAGTATTTTAACTGGTGGTCCTTGGTGGGTTAGAGGACAGGTTGTGGGGTTGGATAAATGGTCAGCTGCCTTCAATCCAACTTCTCTTAAAGGCATTTCAGCTCCTGTGTGGATAAGGCTGCCTAATTTACCTCTTCAGTGCTGGGAAGAGGTGAACATTTGTCAAATTGCTTCTATGGTTGGCAAGCCCTACCTCCTTGATGGGAATATGTTCCAATGGAGTAAAGGGAGTTTGTAAGGGTATTTATGCGGATTCCCTTAGACATGAAGTTACTATCTGGTATTTGGGTGGAAGGCTTGGCTGGAAAATTTTATCAAAACGTTGAGTATGAAGGAGTTTCAAAAATCTGCTGTGGGTGTGGCAAGATTGGCCACACCTTAGCAGATTGTGTTGATTCTAAAACAAAGAAAGGAGTTTATTCAAGGCCTATAGATGCAGCTGGTGTATCTGAAGCATGGGTCATTCAGGCGGATGCTGAGAAAATAAATGCAGATGGAGGGAAAGCTAATAACGGTCCTTGGATTCAAGTGAATTATGGCAAAAGAAGATTTAAAAAAGTGGCAGAAAAGAGGGGTTTTGTTAATAAAATCTCGGTTCCAATGAAGAAGATTTATATTCCCAAGCTTGGTCCGTCCATTTCAAAGAAAAGTGGTGTACTACCAAGTAGTGACCCGAATCTAACTAATGAAGTGCAAATCTGGACTTATCCCGGCCTGGATTGGGGAGCCAGCTAACTACCTAGGCGCTTTAAAATCGTGTGTTCAGTCTCTTATGAAAGATGGGTAGGCATGTTGTTTAAGTTTTAAGGAATTGAGGGCCGACATTTAAGACAGATCCTAATTGGCCCCTCAACTTATGTAGGGTGAAAAATGTCTAGAAATGCAATTAATATTTTAGACTCTTTTTAATTTGTATCTAATGCAATGCGTGCTAATTGACTCAAATGCATAAAATGAATATGAAGCAGTTTTAAAATTAGGCTTAGAAAATAGGTTTTTTTTCTAGAGATTGCATAACTTCCCCTTGACAGAACTGCACCCTCATAGGTCAAGTGGTATGCCCCCGCAGGCGGGGAGGTGCCTAACAAGGAAGAGAAAGTAATAATATGCTTATGCTGACTCTCAGCGGTCCCGAGCTTACTTCTTAGATCGTTAGAATTACTATGTGAGCCTAAAAATTTTATTATGATTATAAGTAGAAGACTTTATATGTACCCTTACTAAAAAAAGCACTCTGATTCGTATCCAGGCTAAAACAAAACACGACATGCAATGACCCTAAAAAAAGCTACTGCACAAACAATATAAACAATCAGATTTAATAATTCAAATATATAATGTCCAATGTCCATATAATTACACCCAGAATTTGCAGAAAAGTAAAGTGGCCGGGCACCACTAACAACAAACCCGGATTCTAATCCTAAGAATGACGCAAGTGATTTTTGAAATGGGATATATTCTTTCTTGTGTCTTTATTTCTTCGTCTTCTTTCTTCGTTTCTTCATTTCGTCATTTCTTCTTCTACGAACTCCTTGGATCCGTCGGGTCTAGATATCCAAATGAAAAGAAACTCATCCCTAAAGGGGGTATTTTCTTTTCTAAAAATTATCCTAATTTGGCTTTCCAAATAAAAAGATAATCCTTTAAGGTATATTCTTCTTTTTTTGGATTCCAAATTGGATGTGATATCCCACTTTCAAAATCACTTTCACATCTATAAAACTTTTCAAACACATTTACATTTATATTATATTTCACAGAAAGAAAAAGAAAATCTAGACCACCTACAGGGTTATCCTAAGCAAAATCATCCCAAACAGTTATATATATATGCATTTAAATTAAATCACTCAGCCACACTTGGCCACACTCTTTTTATTTAGGGGCTAAATAGCTGAAGCACCTGTAGCATTTATATGATTATTAATTAATTAGCCCCCTTTTTATTGCCCGGCATGAGTGTGGTCACCTGCATAAAATTTTATTAACAACCAGATCGCTCCTAACCTACGGGTAATCTAATCGTCAACCAAATCACATCACAGAGTGCAGTAAAAATAAGTAAACAAACATACTAACAATTTTACATCCAACATGCAATGAAAACCGAGAAAGCCCGTCACACAGCAGTAAGAAAATAAACACCGACCTAACCTAAATCTAGAGTCGGTTGTCCTAACAAATAAATCTAAGTGTGTGTAATAGGTTGTGTGGTTTAGATATGTCTTTTGTAGGTTATTGATTGAAATTTTTTAGTTGATTTATTTTTAGCTTAAAGATATTCACTAATCATAAGGTGAGATGTCAATAAATTTTCTTTGTTATATGTTTCTATCCTAAAATGAGCATGCATCCTAAGTCTAGGTTTTCTAAGACTCAGTCCTTAATTTTTGTCCTTAAGTGTCACTACTATTGTATAGGGTGAAAATTTATTTATTACTAACCCTTAGGACATTTCGTATGTGTAAAAGGGGTTTAAAGATCTAAGAGTAAATAAAAGTAAACCTAATAAAATTGAACTTACTACAAGGACCTAAAGGAAGGGTTCGCACAAACCACATCAAGGGGCCCCTAAAGGTTTTCTAAGTTTTAAAATACTTATAGTCACCGGGGGCTACGACCCGGTGATTCCGTCCGTAGCACCTCTACCCGGTTGGATAGAGGCGACTGACGCCTTTAGCTCCCTGTACTTTTGTCCACTCGATCAGTATCGTTCCTCGTAGTTCATGCCAATAAAGAAAAGAAAATAGGTATTAGAGCATGTTTAATAAAAAATAATAAAATAATTGAAATTTACTGAAAATAAAGACGTACATTTCTTCGGGCTTGAACACTGGTTCGTTGCTTGCCTTTTGGAACCTTTACTTTTTGAAGTACACTTTGTAATCTTTCCAACATTCACTTACATTCTTCCAAACTTATACAATTTCATAAAACAAACACTTTATCTCTTACACTTGTGCACATTTTATCATTCCCAAAATTATACTCTACACTCTTCCTTTTCGAAAACACTTTCATATATTTCAATATTCAAAAACACCTTTCAACGCACACAAACTTCACCTTTCAAAACATAAACCTTTCACCTTTCCAAATCACACAAATTCCACTTTTACCTTTTCAAAATTCACATATTTCCTTTTTCAAGATATACACTTTTTTTGCTTTTCCAATATCACATACTTGATTCACTTTTCAACACACACACACTTTTTCTTTCAAATCCTCACAATTCTTTCTTCCAAATTATACACAAGTTCAAGTAAATCTCTACCTTTACACACAAGTTCAAATACAACTTCACCTTTACACATCACTTTTTAGTATAGGCACAAACTCTACATCTCCAAAACGTCCCAAAGATACACACATTACCTTACTTTTCACATATACAACTTTCACCTAATTTTTATTTTTCAACCCAACATACACATTTTACTCTTCTTTTCCAAAATACACAATTTCTACTCTCCCAAACTCACACAAGTTCTAACACATTTCCATCTTTCCAAGAGACACACAAGTTCCACTTTTATATATAAATGTGAATCACTTTTTCTTATCAAATCAAATATTTTAATTTTCACAATCTTCACACAAGACCTCTCTAACATTCGCTTCCTCCTTTCAATACACTTCTCAAAGCACTTTTCTTATTAATGCCAATATTTTCATTTTTCACAACACATTTTCTACAAAATCATACTTTATATAAAGCTAAAGCTTTCTAATACTCAAATATTTTCTTTCAATCTATGTAATAAAATATTGTTTAGAAAGTAGGAAGAATGTAAATTACATGATAATACTGAATTTGTCATATGAATGTAATCTCAAGATATAAGTGCTTGATTCCCAAAAAAAAAACTTTATCATCACATTTATCATTTTCTCAATGAAAGCAAATGTAAATTACATGATGCTTTATCAATCTCATGAGAGAAACAGTAAGCCAGACAAGTGAAGGATAATGCAAGATAATAAAAAAAATCATTCTCATTTGTTAGCATGCGTTTAGAATTGTTGTTTATTGGTTAACAAATCAAGTAAATAAAGTATACAAAAATGAAAAGAAGAGTATAACATGATTTCTTCCAATCAAGAATTGCAAGTCTTCTCTCAATTTTAACCATGACGACAATCATTTTTTTTTAAGGAGTTCGATGTAAGAGAAATGGTTATTATTTTCATGACCTTCTATATCAAGAAAACACTATGAATGATTACTCCCTCTGAGATTATAGCAGATTCTTAAGCAAGAAATTTCTTTCCTTAAAAAAAATACATACAAAGAAATTCTTTCTATGTTTGTGTTTCAAAGGAATAGAATGTCTTCACAGAAATCCGACGAACATCGAAGCAAGAATGTATTTCTATGTTATGATCAGAATTCATTTAATAAAACACCACTTGTTAAGAATCAAATCAACACCATTTCCTCTCTGAATAACAACAAACCCAATAGCTCTCTTAGTAACAAAAAATTTCAAATCAACAGAGAAAAGATGCGGCCATTAGAGGTACGAGGAAGATGATGGAAAAGATAGAGGAGAATGGGATGGATGAGAAGAAGAAAGAGGTGATTACCTATAGCGAAGAGGATCAGCGATGAGAGCAAGTCGACGACTAGGATGGTCGGTGTTTGGGTTCTTGCAGCACAGGGAGGCAGTGGAGAACTTCAGCCAACAGGGAGGAGCAACGGGAGGCTTTGGCTTCGTGCGACCTGGAGTAGGAAAAGAGGCGGGCTGGGCGGTTTTGGACCTGGGAGGCGTGCGAATGAGAGAGAGGCTTCGGGCTGTGCTTCGTGCGACTTCGAGAAGAGCGGGAGCCTAGGGATTTCCGAACTCAGAGAGCGAGGGAGAGCGTTCTCTGTGTGTGAATGAAACCGAGAGAGAGAGAGCAGTTGTGCGAATGGGAAATAGTACCGAATATAGAGGAGATGAGGGATTTCATTTCTTGCGAACTGCTTGGGATTTTCCGAAATTTAGAGAGGGAGTAAGAGAGATCGTGAATGAGGGTGTTGGGTCTTCTTGCTAATGGGAGAGAGTTGTGAGTAGTTCTTTTTAACTAAGAGGGAGAGAGGAACTGTTTTACTCTGCAAATTGCTGAGAGAGAGAGAGGGAGTGTCGGGTTGGGGGTTCGCGAACTGCAAGAGCGACGACGAGGGACTGGAGTGTATTTCATGCGAATGCCAGAGTAGAGGGAGAAGAGCGGTTCCGAATTTGAGGGAGAGATGGCGTTCGGTTTTGCGAACTGCAGAGAGAGTGAGCCGAGCGGGTGAGTGGGGGAGGCAGTTTTGCGAATTACAGAGAGGAAGAGATGGGGAATTTCGGAACTGTTGGAGACATGGGGTGGTGGGTTCGGTTCAATGAACCCTAACCGCACCGTTCTCTCTTGCGATTTTAAAATCAAAAGTTTGGATTAAAACTCGATTTAGAGAATGATCTAAAGGCTGAGATTGAATTTAATTTTTAGAGGATTTTGACGAAATAATTTTGGATATATATAATTGAATCGAATCTATTTAACTCGATATTGCATTGATTTGTATTGACATATTTTGATCGACATCGATGAACCATAAATCGAGCTAGATTTGAGTTCGTTTGGAGTTGAATTAAAATCTAGATTGAATTTATTTTGATTTGAATTGAGTGATAGGTTCGAGTCGATGCTACGTCAGTGGGCGTTCACTTAAGGGAAATCTTATGGGGGCGACGTCTACACTAGGTTAGGAATACCTAGGTACTAGAGTCGATTCTGGGGAAATTGACCTCGAATAATGAGGTCAACAAATAGACCCCCAATAGGCATGATAAATTTGCCAAAGTTTATCGTGCGTATTGGTGTTGACCGAAACAATCAACTAGATCCAGAGTTGAAGTTGAAGATTTGAGTTTATGAATTGAAAAGATTTTGAGATTTGATAGAAAATTAGGATAAAAGTTGATAGAGTTTCAAGTCGATTCAGTGATTTTGAAGTTGATGTTGGCATTGATGTTTTATCAAATAATAACTAAAGATATTTGTATCATTTGGTAAAGTTAAGATATGAAAAAGTTAAATGTAGTGATTTGAATGTAGTTTGAAAGGAATGTAAGAGTCGATGTAATTTTGATTTGAAAATGATTTTGATAAGACTAGAGTCTTCTTTCTAGTCCAAGAGAAAGGATGCCATCAAGTGGGTACTTACACCTAACTCAACGAACTAAAGGGCGTCTTCTAAGAAAAGAAAGCAATCTATGGAAAAGATTGTATCTAATCTTGGAAGGTTTAAAAAATTTTAAGTTTTAATAGGATGGTGCCATGAGGGGCGTTCTCCAATTCTAGCAAATGATCGTGAGGAAAGGATGCCTAAGTGTGGGGACTCATACCTAACCTCAGAGGATCAAATGATCATATGGAAAGGAAGCCTAAGTGTGGGGACTCACACCTAACCATAGAGGATCGATTTAAGATTTAAGATTTACACTAGGATGGTGCCACGAGGGGAGTTCTCCAACTCTAGCGAATGATCGTGAGGAAAGGATGCCTAAGTATGGGGACTCACACCTAACCTCAGAGGATCGGATGATCATACGGAAAGGAAGCCTAAGTGTGGGGACTCACACCTAACCATAGAGGATCGGTTTAAGATTTAAGATTTAATGAAGAGAAGATGCCACTAGGGATGTTTATACTTCACTTCGGGACGAAGATTAGGATGCCACTAGGGATGCTTACACCTAACTTCAAGGATGTCAATAAGATGCCGTAAAAGCGGACTTAGACCTAATGACAGATTTAAAATTTACAATTTAATGAAGAGAAGATGCCGCTAGGGATGCTTATACTTCTCATCGGGATGAAGATTAGGATGCCACTAGGGATGCTTATTCCTAACTTCAAAGATGTCAACAGGATGCCATAGGAGGACTTATACCTAAAGACGAATTTAATCAGGTTTGGCTACCGTAAGAGCGGACTTAAGCCAGAAAGTCAGTATGATGCCGTAAAAGCGGACTTAGACCTAATGACAGATTTAATCAGGAATGGCTGCCATAAGAGTGGACTTAAGCCAGGAAGTCAATAGGATGCCGTAAAAGCGGACTTAAACCTAAAGACAGATTTAATCAGGATTGGCTGCCGTAAGAGCGGACTTAAGCTAGAAAGTCAGTAGGATGCCGTAAAAGCGGACTTAGACCTAAAGACGAATTTTAGGGTGGTGAATTTTTAAAGTAAAGTTGATTTCTTTAAAGCTTTGAATGTTTTCCCTCAACCACAAATGACATTGACAACTTGCAAATGTTCTACTAGAGATCATAAGCTTTTATATATGTCATTTTCTAGAAGGAAAAAAAAACATTTTGACGATTGATAGACTTGAAAATCTTTTGATTAAAATTTTGTTTTATCATTCATTACAAATGATCTTTATAACTTACAAATAATCCACTAGGGATTATGTTTTTATATCGGATCATCATATGTGAGGAAAACAAAAGGTGAGTAGTTTGATCATCTTTGATAAGTAAAGACTTAACAAAGTATCTCGACCACTGGAGGAGAAATGCAATATTTTGATTAAAGATTCATTATGTAATTGAATTTATTTCAAGTAACTCAAAGAAAATCATATGAATTTTCTAGAGTCCTCATTTGCATGTTTTAAAAGAACTAAATGCAACATGATAAAATTTTCCTTAGAAAATTTTAACTTTTGCATGAATTGTTATAGAACAATGAGCATATTTGAGCATCCTTTATAATGAAAGCACTAAGGAATATCAAATTCTCATAATGATTGAGAAAAGTTTGATTTTCATCAAAAAGTGAAAGCTTTATTTTTTATTTGATAATTTTCTTATAATATTTGATTGTAATCGCTTAAATTTTAATCATCTTAACCCAATCAAAATGAGATTGGAAAAGATTCAAAAACTCAACAAATGATGGGTTGACTCCCTCTAAATTAAATATTTTGAATATGACCAACATGAGTTTAATCAAAATATCCAAAACTTAACAATTTTCTTCAAAGAAAAGTGTAGTTTCAAAGATTTTGAATTTCAATGCTATAGAAAGAATCTTTGATGGGGATAGAGTTGTTTAGACTCTAACATCCGATTCTAGTTTATGAAAAAGTGAAGATATACATTGAATTGAATTATATATATATTTGATGAAGTTATCATAGACTTTATCGGGAATAGAATTCCTCCAATTCTAACATCCAAGATTAGTCAATAATGGACTAGGTCAAATTGTAGCTTGATTTTGTTTTGGCGTTTAGCAAAGATTCAAACAAACATATCATTGACATCACTAAGGATAGAACCCCTCATGTTCTAACATCCTAGTTCAGTCAATGATATATTTAAATTGGACGTGACATCTTCTCAATAGTGAATGAGAACATTAGACAATCATCTCAAAACTAACTAAGGGATGTCCCTTAGTTTTGTTTCAAAATTTGAATCTAAAAAAAGTGATTTTTATATCCATAAATATCATTATAGATTATCCAGCATTAGGATCCTGTCTAGAATATCATTCAAATTAGAAGATGTCCAAAAGAGAGTTTAAAGATTTTTTAAATCATGGTTTGTTTATACATCTCAATTAGGTTAGATATGTGAAACCCATTAATATACAACCAGCACCATTACAATTCCATTTAGATTTATCATATATGTGATTTTTCTTTATGATTTGAAGATATGAACTGGCCTACTCAAGTTGCTAACTAAAGAGGTCTCAGGACTTAGATTTTGTTAATCCAGATCAAAGTTCCCTTTAAGACAAACTGGGGTTTTCTTCTTCATCTTTTCCTTCTTTTTGAATTAAGAACTTATCCAAAGAGAATTAAATTGGATGTAGAAATTCAATATTTTCAAATCTTTTAAATGATATATATATATATATATATATATATATATATATATTACATCTAATAGAACATCAATGCTTGATGATGAACCAAAATTTTGAATTCTCAAAGTCAAGTGTTAAAAATACTAAAGGATGAATAGGTCATTTGATATTCAAGATTTAGAAAGGGAAGCCATCTTTTTTTTTTTTTTTAAAGAGGCTTCCTTTATTTAAATCTTGAAACGATTATTTCAGTTGTAAAATCATCTTCCAAGTATAAGAGTAAAAAAAAAATTAATATTTCTTATACAAGGAAGATTGATTTACAAATTGGACCCGATCCTATAGTATGAATAGACAACTTAGCTGAGATAATTATAAAACAAGTTCATCAACTCGCAAGATGCCTATGAGATGTATAACAATAAAAAGATGAATAAGACTTCCATCTCCTCCAATTTCAATTTGACATAAATCTTAATTCAAAAGAAGTTATTTATGGATATCATAATGGGTAAACCCAAAAATGATAATAATTTATTTATTTATTTTACTACTGAAGAAGAAAACTGTCAAAAATGTTATGAAATCGACTAACTTAGTATCAATTCAAGATGTGTTAATTAATTTTGAGAGAAAGCCACATGATAAATGAAATGTTAACCATATCGTGGGTTAACCTTAATAAAGAAACTTGAATTGTCTTAAGTTTTCGAGTCGAATGAAATTTAAGATGATCAATCTTTAATAAGAACTGCTCATGAGTTTTCTCAAATGGAATAATAAAGCTAAGAATAAACTTAGCTAATATTTGATTTATAAAATATCACCCTAAGAGAAAACAACATATGATGATCAAAAGCTTTTATATAACTTGTCTATTTATCTTCATCGCATGCCTTAAGATCCATTTTCTATCAGAGTTAAACCACATGGCAGAGGACAAATCGTCGTATCCATGTAGTACTCTTAGGAAATAGGATTTATAGGCATATTAAACTTTAACCTACAAAAAGGTTTAAAGGTGAGAGAATTCAAAATAATTTTCAAACTTCAATACATCAACAAATATTTATACATTCCTAAGATTAGAAAAATTATAATATGGTTGAATAGAAGATTTGAAAATATATTTGAATTTAATTCAGATGATTGCTAGGATACTAGTTAAACTAGCTAAACTTTTGTGCTTTGAGGTTCCAAAAGGAAATGAGATTAAAAATATCTTTTATCTAAAGCGTTAATCCACTCAAGTGGAGGGAGGGAGGGAACACACTTTTCATTTTAGCATTGATAACCATAGGTCTTATTCTTTAAGTGCTTAGAGGAGTCAACCACAATGAAGTTTCATTATAATTTAAAGAAAATAAAGATAAATTTGTTTTTAAGGGAAATCAACCTGTTATTTTCTTTTAAGAAAATTATTTTTATAAGCTTTACTTGTATTTAAACCTTCAAACTTTCCTCAAATCAAATCGAATTCAATCTTGAAAATCTTGCATATATCAGATTCTGGACCCTATCCTAGTAAACATATCAAGCTACAAAGACATGTAACTATAATATGTTAGTAGGACAAGCAAAATGTTTTGATTTGAAGGTTTGAGCTTTTGGACCCTATCCTACCAAACATATTAAGCTATAAAAATATATAACTATAATATGCTGGTTTAGATAAGGAGAAAACTTTGATTTAAAAGCTCAAATTTTCTTAAGATTTGCTCAGCCACATATAAAGTTACAAAAATATATAACTGCAACATGTTAGCTAGGATACGGAGAAGTTTAAATTTTTCAAGACTTGAAATTTTTTGAACCCAATCCAAATAATACATTAAGTTACTAAAAGAAGTAACTATACATATTACTAAAGATTGGGCAAAGAGATTTTGGACCTAATGCTAACTCAAACATCAAGCTACAAGAAAAATGGAACTGCAACGTTCAAATTAGCATATAGAGATTTTCTTTACAAATTAAAAGATCATACAAAGGAGCTTCCCGTCAATTTTCTAACGGGGTCCAAAATAAGACCTGTAAAAATTTTTTAGATATCGGACAAGTTATCCAAGAATGAAATGAATAAAAGAACCGGCGAAAGAAAGGTAGTTACAACTTATGCCAAAAGTATACTATCGATGTAAGGGTATGAATCACTGTTAAAAATGGAGAGAGGATTGGTCCCAAGCGGAGTCGCCAGAAAAACCTTGGTGGAAAAAATTGTGTCACCACGCAGATTTTGATTTCTCCTATTTTGTAATCAAATACTGCATTAAGAATAAAGTACAATCTCGAGAGACTGACACAATATTCTATAATGGATTCGATATCAAAATAGGGTTTTGAAAATTGATATTTCTATAATCAAACACAGTTCAAATAATGACATATTATTTTGAAAGATAAACATGAAATTCTTAAGAATGTGTTTAAAAATAGAAATAAGTTTTTTTGAAAAATTTATTCATTCATTTATTTAGATATAGCAAGAAGAATATTATATCATCTTAAAAGACGAACATGATATTCTTCAAGACATCCAAAAGCAAGAATGAGTTTTATAAAATTCATCATTTCTAAAATTGAATATAACAAACAAGACATTACATTATCTGAAAATATAATAATAACATCCTATAAGTATATTTAAGATTAGAAATAAAGTTTTTTAAAGACATCTGCATTCCCAAAAATTCTTCCCTTGTTTTATATGAATAAAACAAGGTTTATTTTAGTCTGGGGTTCTCAAATCCCTATAGGAGCAAGCCCCTATAGTTAATTATATCCTAGGAGGGATGTTCCTAAGAAAACTCTCGATTAAAATAGTGATTTCATACTCTTATGACTACAAAGTAGAAGACAAGGAAACAGAAGTAAAGATTTTTCAATGAGAAAGCTCAATGTTGAACATTTATTAGCGGGTCAAAAGAAGAAAAGTAGGAGGTGCCGGATTCTTAGATGTCCAGAGGCGACCTTAGCCTATCCTATGTTGGGCTTTACATTTTAAGAGAGAATTTTATATTTAAGTTGACATTTTATTAGAAATTTTAGATTATATTCCTAGAGGGCGAGGACTTAAGATCTAAAAGAATCTGCCTCAGAACCTAAATCTAATTTGGGTACTACAAAGTAGTGACCCGAACCTAACTAATGAAGTGCAAATCTGGACTTATCCCGGCCTGGATTGGGGAGCCAGCTAACCACCTAGGCTCTTTAAAACCATGTGTCCAGTCTCTTATGAAAGATGGGTAGGCATGTTGTTTAAGTTTTAAGGAATTGAGGGCCGACATCTAAGATAGATCCTAATTGGCCCCTCAACTTATGTAGGGTGAAAAATGTCTAGAAATGCAATTAATATTTTAGGCTCTTTTTAATTTGTATCTAATGCAATGCGTGCTAATTGACTCAAATGCATAAAATGAATATGAAGCAGTTTTAAAATAAGACTTAGAAAATAGGTTTTTTTTTCTAGAGATACACAACTTCCTCTTGACAGAACTGCACCCTCAAAGGTCAAGTGGTCTGCCAGAACCCGCAGGCGGGGAGGTGCCTAACAAGGAAGAGAAAGTAATAATATGCTTATGCTGACTCTCGGCGGTCCCGAGCTTACTTCTTAGATCGTTAGAATTACTATGTGAGCCTAAAAAATTTATTAGGATTACAAGTAGAAGAATTTTATACGTACCCTTACTAAAAAAAGCACTCCGATTCGTATCCAGGCTAAAACAAAACACGACATGCAAGGGCCCTAAAAAAAGCTACTGCACAAACAATATAAACAATCAAATTTAATAATCCAAATATATAATGTCCAATGTCCATATAATTACAACCATAATTTGCATAAAAGTAAAGTGGCCGGGCACCACTAATAACAAACCCGGATTCTAATCCTAAGAATGACGCAAGTGATTTTTGAAATGGGATATATTCTTTCTTGTGTCTTTATTTCTTTGTCTTCTTTCTTCGTTTCTTCATTTCGTCCTTTCTTCTTCTATGAACTCCTTGGATCCATCGGATCTAGATATCCAAATGAAAAGAAACTCATCCCTAAAGAGGGTATTTTCTTTTCTAAAAATCATCCTAATTTGGCTTTCCAAATAAAAAAGAATAATCCTTTAAGGTATATTCTTCTTTCTTTGGATTCCAAATTGGATGTGATATCCCACTTTCAAAATCACTTTCACATTTATAAAACTTTTCAAACACATTTACATTTACATTACATTTCACAGAAAGAAAAAGAAAATCTAGACCACCTGCAGGGTTATCCTAAGCAAAATCATCCCAAGCAGTTATATATATATATATATATATACATTTAAATTAAATCACTCAGCTACACTTGGACACACTCTTTTTATTTGGGGGCTAAATAGCTGAAGCACCTGTAGCATTTATATGATTATTAATTAATTAGCCCCCTTTTTACTGCCCTGCATGAGTGTGGCCACCTACAGAAAATTTTATTAACAACCAGATTGCTCCTAACCTACGGGTAATCTAATCGTCAACCAAATCACATCACAGAGTGCAGTAAAAATAAGTAGACAAACATACCAATAATTTTACATCCAACATGCAATGAAAACCGAGAAAGCCCGTCACACAGCAGTAAGAAAATAAACACCGGCTTAACCTAAATCTAGAGTCGGTTGTCCTAACAAATAAATCTAAGTGTGTGTAATAGGTTGTGTAGTTTGGATATGTCTTATGTAGGTTATTGAATGAAATTTTCTAGTTGATTTATTTTTAGCTTAAAGATATTCACTAATCTTAAGGTGAGATGTCACTAAATTTTCTTTGTTACATGTTTCTATCCTAAAATGAGCATGCATCCTAAGTCTAGGTTTTCTAAGACTCAGCCCTTAACTTTTATCCTTAAGTGTCACTACTGTTGTATAGGGTGAAAATTTTGTTATTACTAACCCTTAGGACATTTCGTATGTGTAAACGGGGTTTAAGGATCTAAGATTAAATAAAAGTAAACCTAATAAAATTGAAATTACTATAGGGACCTAAAGGAAGGGTTCGCACAAACCACATCAAGGGGCCCCTAATGGTTTTCTAAGTTTTAGAATACTTACAGTCACCGGGGGCTACAACCCGGTGGTTCCGCCCGTAGCACCTCTACCCGGCTGGATAGAGGCGACTGACGCCTTTAGCTCCCTGTACTTTTGTCCACTCGATCAGTACCGTTCCTCATAGTTCATGCCAATAAAGAAAAAGAAAACAGGTATTAGAGCATGTTTAATAATAAATAATAAAATAATTGAAATTTACTGAAAATAAAGACGTACCTTTCTTCGGGCTTGAACACTGGTTCGTTGCTTGCCTTTTGGAACCTTTACTTTTGGAAGTACACTTTGTAATCTTTCCAACATTCACTTACATTCTTCCAAACTTATAAAATTTCATAAAACAAACACTTTATCTCTTACACTTGTGCACATTTTACCATTCTCAAAATCATACTCTACACTCTTCCTTTTCGAAAACACTTTCATATATTCAATATTCAAAAACACCTTTCAACGCACACAAATTTCACCTTTCAAAACATAAACCTTTCACCTTTCCAAATCACACAAATTCCACTTTTACCTTTTCAAAATTCACATATTTCCTTTTTCAAGATATACACTTTTTTTGCTTTTCCAATATCACATACTTGATTCACTTTTCAACACACACACACTTTTCCTTTCAAATCCTCACAATTCTTTCTTCCAAATTATACACAAGTTCAAGTAAATCTCTACCTTTACACACAAGTTCAAATACAACTTTACCTTTACACATCACTTTTTAGTATAGGCACAAACTCTACATCTCCAAAACTTCCCAAAGATACACACATTACCTTACTTTTCACATATACAACTTTCACCTAATTTTTACTTTTCAACCCAACATACACATTTTACTCTTCTTTTCCAAAATACACAATTTCTACTCTCCCAAACTCACACAAGTTCTAACACATTTCCATCTTTCCAAGAGACACACAAGTTCCACTTTTATATATAAATGTGAATCACTTTTTCTTATCAAATCAAATATTTTAATTTTCACAATCTTCACACAAGACCTCTCTAACATTCGCTTCCTCCTTTCAATACACTTCTCAAAGCACTTTTCTTATTAATGCCAATATTTTCATTTTTCACAACACATTTTCTACAAAATCATACTTTATATAAAGCTAAAGCTTTCTAATACTCAAATATTTTATTTCAATCTATGTAATAAAATATTATTTAGAAAGCAGGAAAAAAGTAAATTATATGATAATACTGAATTTGTCATATGAATGTAATCTCGAGATATAAGTGCTTGATTCCAAAAAAAAAACTTTATCATCACATTTATCATATTCTCAATGAAAGCAAATGTAAATTACATGATGCTTTATCAATCTCATGAGAGAAACAGTAAGCCAAACAAGTGAAGGATAATGCAAGATAATAAAAAAAATCATTCTCATTTGTTAGCATGCGTTCAGAATTGTTGTTTATTGGTTAACAAATCAAGTAAAGAAAGTATACAAAAATGAAAAGAAGAGTATAACATGATTTCTTCCAACCAAGAATTGCAAGTCTTCTCACAATTTTAACCATGACGACAATCATTTTTTTTAAGGAGTTCGATGTAAGAGAAATGGTTATTATTTTCATGACCTTCTATATCAAGAAAACACTATGAATGATTACTCCCTCTGAGATTATTGCAGATTCTTAAGCAAGAAATTTCTTTCCTTAAAAAAAAAATACATACAAAGAGATTCTTTCTATGTTTGTGTTTCAAAGGAATAGAATGTCTTCATAGAAATCCGACGAACATCGAAGCAAGAATGTATTTCTATGTTATGATCAGAATTCATTTGATAAAACACCACTTGTTAAGAATCAAATCAACACCATTTCCTCTCTGAATAACAACAAACCCAATAGCTCTCTTATTAACAAAAATTTTCAAATCAACAGAGAAAAGATGCGGCCATTAGAGGTACGAGGAAGATGATGGAAAAGATAGAGGAGAATGGGATGGATGAGAAGAAGAAAGAGGTGATTACCTATAGCGAAGAGGATCAGCGATGAGAGCAAGTCGACGACTAGGATGGTCGGTGTTTGGGTTCTTGCAGCACAGGGAGGCAGTGGAGAACTTCAGCGAACAGGGAGGAGCAACGGGAGGCTTTGGCTTCGTGCGACCTGGAGTAGAAAAAGAGGCGGGCTGGGCAGTTTTGGGCCTGGGAGGAGTGCGAATGAGAGAGAAGCTTCGGGCTGTGCTTCGTGCGACTTCGAGAAGAGCGGGAGCCTAGGGATTTTCGAACTCAGAGGGCGAGGGAGAGCGTTCTCTGTGTGTGAATGAAACCGAGAGAGAGAGAGAGAGAGAGCAGTTGTGCGAATGGGAGAGAGTCACTACAGGAAAAATGCCTATTGATGTCCGGCAGTGTAGCCGGCGGTTTGTATGCCGGCTTTTAACGGCGGCCTAACAGATGATTTTGGTACGTTAAGCCACCGGTACTAGCGGCGGTCCATATACCGCCGGCAAACCGCCGGACATCAATATGAACAGGCGGTTTAACGGCGGCCTGGACTGCCATTGATACATTATTTTTTACTGGCGGTTCGGACCGCCGAAAAATCGTCGGTAAATGCCCTAATACGACCAGACCTGCAACTCACATTTCATTCTTACTCTTTCCTTCTCTCTCGTTTTGGTCGCTCTGCCGTCGCCTCCGCTCGTCCGACCGCCACCGACGAAGCTTCTCCGACCACCGCCGACGAAGCTTCTCCGACCGCCAACCCAGATTCGACCGCCGACGGTTAAACTCCGACGTCCGACCGCCGACCCAAACCGACTCCAAACCGACTGCCGACTTCCAATTTTCAACCCTAGATTTCTATTTTAAATTATTTTTTATGGTTTTTCTTTGATTATTTGTTCTCACTAGATATTTGCAAGTGTTAGAGATATTTTGGATGATTTAGATAGTAATGCAAGAGGTAATGTTGTAATCATTTGGGTAGATCTAAAATTTTTTTAGGGTAGATCAAATTTGTTGATTGTGACTTTGAGTTAGAGTAAGATATGAAGAGAGAGTTTGAGGGAGAGAAAAGAGAGGGAGAGGGAGAGAGATCATATATGAGAGAGCAAGACAGAGAGAGAGAGAGAGAGAGAGAGAGAGAGAGAGAGAGAGAAAAGAGAGGGAGGGAGAGAGAGAGAACAAGAGCTAGCATTAAGATGAGGGAGAGGGAGAGAGAGAGAACAAGAGAGATAGATAGATAGCAAGTGTTAGAGAGAGCGAGAGATCGAGAGGGAGAGAGAGAAAAGAGAGGGAGAGGGAGAGAGAAAAGAGAGGGAGAGTGAAAAGAGAGAGAGAGGGAAAGAGAGAGAGAGAACAAGAGAGAGAGAGAGCGTCAGATAGAGAGAAAAGAGAGGTAGAGTGAAAAGAGAGTGAGAGGGAGAGAGAGAGAGAGAATAAGAGAGAGAGAGCGATAGATAGAGAGAAAGCAAGAGCGACTAGAAAAGTAAATCCACTCATCCACCAAAACATCCTCATCCACTCATCCACCTAAACATCTCTGCAACACTTAACTTAGTATTATGCTTGTCATTTAATGGCCAACATTCGGCACCATAAAGCATTGCATGTCTCACAATCTTATAGAATTTTCTCTTAAGTTTGAGGGGGAATTTTCTATCGCACAACAAGCCCGATGCATTCCTCCATTTGAACCATCTAACTTGAATTATGCTGATAATATCCTCATCTATTTCACCATCACTCTGAACAATAGATCCAAGATATCTAAAATGTGTACTCTTATTAATGACTTGGTTGCCAAAAATTACACTCCATATATTTAGTTTTAGATACACTTAAGTGAAAACCTTTAGACTCTAAGATTGACATCCATAATTCAAGTTTACCTTCAACTCCCCTCTCTAGTCTTATCAACTAGAAGAATAGCATCAACAAAAAGCATACACAAAGATACATCCTCTTGCAAATGTCATTTAAAATTAATGCCCTTTGCTCTGGAGATCAATTTCACAAAGATGAGGATGTTTAGGTTGAGAGATATTATATAGCAACTTTCTTGGGTTAATGCCCTTTTCTCTGGAGATCAATTTCATTGAAAATTAAACTATGAGTAAATCCACTCATCCACCTAAATTATAACACGTTTGTACATGCATGTATTCTAATAAATGTTTTCATAACTATGTAGGGTAACATTTGCTTCAACGTCCAAATAACTATCCAAGAAGAGAGATATTTGATGTATAACAGATTGTTGCCGGGTCGAAAAGGATTGATAGTTGAATTTATAGAGGGAGTTGAAACTTTCATTCAAGTTGCATCTCAACTGCCTTCCTTTCAGTTTGATAAAATGTTTAGATGTCCATGTTCGAAGCATAAAAATCTAGCATTTCTCAAGCCCGATGATGTGAAGCTTGATTTATATCGTAGGAGATTTCTTCCAAACTATTAGATTTGGACATCACATGGCGAGTACGAGCCACATAGAGATGCTCATGCCAGTTCATCTACAGCTTATGAAATATTTGATAAAGATCAAATGAGTAGACCCTATGAAGACCTTATTTTTGATGTAGCATGTCATAATTTAAGATCTAATCTGGAAGAGTAACCAGATGCAGAGACACAAAAATTCTTTGAGTTATTACATTTAGCTCAAAAGCCAATTTAGGAAGGTTGTAGTACACATTCGAAATTATCCATTGCAGTGAGGATGCTAAGTATTAAGACTGAGTATAATATTCTTCATGAGTGTTTTAATGACGTTATTGGTCTTATGAAGGAAACTAATCCAGCTGACAACTTAATTCCCTCAGACTTGTACCGAACAAAGAAATTAGTATCCAAGCTGGGTCTCACTGCTACAAAGATTGATTGTTGTATCAATAGATGTATGTTATACTATAAGGATGATGCAGCAGAAGTTATTTGTCGCACCTGCAATGCTCCTCGGTTTAAGCCAAACTCGGGAAAACAACGTGGTCCAAAGAAAGATGTGTCATATTCCCGTTTGTTTTATTTACCAATCATTCCAAGACTTCAGCGACTCTATGCATCAATGAGTTCAGTAGGCCATATGAGATGGCATAAGAAGAAAATAGCAAAAAGTGATGTTCTTTCTCATCCATCAGATGCTGAAGCGTGAAAATATTTTGATCGAGTACATCCTTCATTTGCTGCTGAACCCCATAACATAAGATTGAGATTATGTACTGATGGTTTTACTCCCTATAGTCAAACAGCTACACCATACTCTTGTTGGCCAGTTATATTAACACCATGCAACCTTCCACTAGAGATGTGTATGACTACTCCGTTCATGTTCTTAACTCTGATTATACCTGGACCACATAATTCGAAAGCAAAAATTGATATCTTTTTGCAACCATTAATTGATGATCTCAAATTATTATGGGAAGAAGGAGTGCTCACATATGACATATCAACAAAATAAAATTTTCTCCTTCGAGCTGCTTTGATGTGGACCATCGGTGATTTTCCAGCTTATTCTGAATGAGGTCCTTGACTTGGAATACCCAGGCGAAGATGAGTAGTTTGTATGCTTATTTAACTATCATTGGTATGATCTAGTACAGAATAGAGGCACAAGGGTTCATCCTACGTATGGTTTAGTAGATGTTAAACATAGTAGAATATACGGGAAGTTTGATCCATTTGTGTTAGCAAGTCAAGCTATTCAAGTTTATTTCATCAAATATCCCAGTGGTCGTAGAGACAAACAAGATTGGCTAGTTGTCATAAAAACAAAAGTACGGGGAATAATTGATCAATAATATATTGTAGCAACTGCACATTAAGAGGATGAGATGTCAAGTTGTAGGCCTGTTGAAATTGAGGAGATGACAACTACAACCTCTACTATTGAAATGGAGTTAGAAGATGTGAATAGTTCAACTAGTTCAGGCGAAGATGAGAATGAGGATGAAAGTGAAGATACCCTTGAGAGCAATGAAAATAGTTTTGATGATTATGATTAGTTTTTGTAATTTAGAATTATAGAATTTTAATGTTTTGTAATATTTTGAATAGTACTTTTTGAATTCTAAAAAATGAAATTGTTATTTGCCAGCTTATATTTATTAACTGCTCTTTGTAATTCATTAACTATTTCATTAACTACTTCTCGTAATTCATTACCTGCTTCATTAATTTTTTTCAATGCTTTAGTAATTATTTTTTTTTAATATTGCAGATGGCTTCAGGTGACGATCCTCCTCGTAAATCATTTGCCTCAAAGTTCCGCCGGAAGAAGATTACTGCTAGCAGACCCACACAGGATGAGGTAGGTGAGGGGCCTTCAGTTCCACCAGATCTACCTACACCACCGCCACCACTTGCCATGAGCCAGCAGTATTCCCCTGAGCAGGGTAAGAGACATTTAGGTCCACCTCCTATTGTACCTCCATACTTCCCTGGCCACTTCCCTCCTCCCTCGACGAGTCCTCACTTCCCCTCTCTAGATCAGATACATGCTTCTCCATTATATCCATATTACCCCCCACCATCATCACAGGAAGCTGGTCCATCCACTGGTCCCCACCCTCCTTACCCTTACCCATATTACTACCCCTATCCGGTGCAGCATGAACAGGGTGAACCATCAAGACCACCAGAGGTTGGCGCTAGTCCGCCGGCAGCAGCAACAGATAAGCGTCAATACATTGAGCCTGAGGGCGATAAGTAAGTTCAATTTAAGTTATTAAGTTATTTTTATTTTGATATATTACATGTTATTGACAAAAAAAGTTACTTGCAGCTTCAATCCTTCAAGGCCACCAATATATATGATCCGGGATATAATAAAGAATAAATATGATGCTCCTTACTTATCCTGGAAGAAGATCCCAAAGCCAGTTAGAGATATGTGGTTTGGAGAATTTTAGGTATATTTTTTTGGTATGATTTCAAATATATGATTTAATTTGTACTAATCTTTTTTATATTGCCTAAATTTTTACAGAAAGAGTTTAGGTGGTTGCCTGAGTACAGCACGAGGATCAGATCAAATTTTGAGAGGAAAGGAGCGACCCGTCTCAGAGATATGTTCACGGACATTAGAAAGTCCGGGCAGCATCCTAATTGGATTGGAAAGGGCGTTTGGGCTGATTTGAGTAGTGCTTGGGCGACCCCTGAGTTTATAAAAGTGAGAGAGCAGAATAAACAGAACAGAGCCTCTGATTGTGGCGGTTTAGGAAGCTCTCTTCATACTGGTGGATCTGTACCTCATACGGAACATAGGCGTCGCCTGGTAAGTGTTTTGAATTAGTTTATTACATATATTTATGTTATTATAACTATTTCTTAAATTTTCAGAAACAGTCCCTTGGTCGGGAGCCAACACCACTAGAGTTGCATACAAGAACTCATCAACATCAAGCTGACCATCAGTGGGTTGATGAGAAGGCTAAGAAGGCTCATGTGAGTAAATTTTTTTGGAGTTTTAAAATAAAAATTTATTTTAATAAAACTAATTGTAACTCGCAGGATTATTTCGTACGAGCTAGAGAAAGTCGGCAGTCCACTGGCGAGGGATCATCTTCAGGATCGACCCACATTTCTAAGTATCATACATGGTCAGATGTTGTTGGTGGAAGACAGAGGGGAAGGGTATATGGCATGGGTTCACAGGCTTTTACTATTGAGGGAAGTTCATCCACCTCTACATTTCATGATCCAAGTGGAGCTGAAGAATCTGTAATCGAGAGGGTTACAGCGCTGACTAGAGAGATTGAAGAGATGAGAAGGGTTCAATCTAGAGAGATTGAAGAAATGAGAAAAGTTCAGAATGAAATACAAGCAGAGTTGCAATCCTACAGAGCTGAAAATCAGAGGAAGAAGGAGCAAGAGGAGCAGAGGAGCAGCCATCTACAGACAGTGAGGATACAGCTGAGGATTAGATATTTTTATGTTTGATGATTGTATTTAGAACTTGTGAACTTGTGATTGTAACCTTATGATGAACTTACTTTTGAACTTGTGATTATAACCTTTATGTTTGATGATTGTAATCTTGTGAACTTGTGATCTTAAAGTCTAAACTTGTGATTGTATTTAGAATTTATGGTTCTGATGAATATAACAGCGTGTTTCCCAAAATGTATTTCTCTTTCTGTAGGTTTAGACTTTAGGGTGAACCTCCCTCAAATAGAGGGAATGCTATCAATTTTTTTTGCAGGTGCTATTGGTTTCTGGCAGTCAACCGGTGGTTTGGCCGCCGGAAACTACGATACCGGACGGCCAATGCTAAGCCGCCGGTAATGTCATTACACCGCCGGTATGAAACCGGCGGTTACCGACGACCGCCGGCGGTGTTATGGTGGACGTCCGACGGTGTACACCGTCGGTAATACCGACGGCTACAACCGCCGGGTACCACCGGTAATTTAACAGGCGATATACCGGCGCTTGCCGGCGGTTTAGCGAACACACGACGCCCGCTTTAACCGCCGGTTAGCCGTCGGTCAACTAACCGGCGGCGTAACGGCCGGAAAACCACATGTTGAAAATCCGGTTGTCACCGGCGGTATGAGCCGCCGGAAAACCGCCACCTAAATAAACCGCCGGTATAAGGCCGCCGGTAATAGTTTCCTACGTGATTTTTACCGGCGGCTTGAATGCCGCCGGTAAACAGGAAAACCGCCGGTTTAGCCATAGTAACCGCCGGCAAAAAACACCGGATTTTGGCATTTTTCCTATAGTGAGTATCGAATATAGAGGAGATGGGGGATTTCGTTTCTTGCGAACTGCTTGGGATTTTCCGAAATTTAGAGAGGGAGTAAGAGAGATCGTGAATGAGGGTGTTGGGTCTTCTTGCTAATGGGAGAGAGTTGTGAGTAGTTCTTTTTAACTAAGAGGGAGAGAGGAATCGTTTTACTCTGCAAATTGCTGAGAGAGAGAGAGAGGGAGTGTCGGGTTGGGGATTCGCGAACTCCAAGAGCGACGATGAGGGACTGGAGTGTATTTCGTGCGAATGCCAGAGTGGAGGGAGAAGAGCAGTTCCGAATTTGAGGGAGAGATGGCGTTCGGTTTTGCAAACTGCAGAGAGAGTGAGCCGAGCGGGTGAGTGGGGGAGGCAGTTTTGCGAATTACAGAGAGGAAGAGATGGGGAATTTCGGAACTGTTGGAGACATGGGGTGGTGGGTTCGGTTCAATGAGCCCTAACCGCACCATTCTCTCTTGCGATTTTAAAATCAAAAGTTTGGATTAAAACTCGATTTAGAGAAGGATCTAAAGGTTGAGATTGAATTTAATTTTTAGAGGATTTTGACGAAATGATTTTGGATATATAGAATTGAATCGAATCTATTTAACTTGATATTGCATTGATTTGTATTGACATATTTTGATCGACATCGATGAACCATAAATCGAGCTTGATTTGAGTTCGTTTGGAGTTGAATTAAAATCTAGATTGAATTGATTTTGATTTGAATTGAGTGATAGGTTCGAGTCGATGCTACGTCAGTGGGTGTTCACTTAAGGGAAATCTTATGGGGGCGACGTCTACACTAGGTTAGGAATACCTAGGTACTAGAGTCAATTCCGGGGAAATTGACCTCGAATAATGAGGTCAACAGTGGGGTCGATGGGACCCAAATTCACTTGGTGCAATAATAAATCTGGAGGAGCTCGGATCTTAGAGAAATTGGACAGATGTCTTATTAACTCCACAACTTTGAACTCCATTCATCTTTCCTTGGGGAAAAACTTTTCTGAAACTTGTGGCGGTTGCTGCTAATAAGTTGAACACTTGGGGGAAAAATTATATTTCTCTGAAAGGAATAGTTGGTTTTGGTTAAATCTGCCTTCCTCTCTTTACCTATGTTTTTATCTTCTCTTTTGTTAGTTCCATTGGGTATTCTTAAAGTGTTTGATAAAATGTGTAGAGGATTCTTATGGAGTAAGAATAATGGAAGTGCAGGGCTGTATTATGCTTCTTGGGAACTTCTTTGTAAGCCAAAGAATGAAAGTGGTCGAGGTTTGTTCTCGACAGTTTCCAAGGTAGGACCTCTTCGGGCAAAGTTTGCGTGGAATTTCTGCATGAAGCCAAACTCCTTGTTGAACCAAATTATGAGAGGCAAATATTGAGGTGATGTTTGGACGGTCCCAATGAAAAAAGATTATTCCCCTACATGGAAGATCATTACTATGGGAGCTAATTATCTTAGAAACATTGTTAGATGAAGGTTTTTAATGGTAATTCTATCAATTGGACGGATGATTCATTGATATTAGACAAGTGCCTATCAAAATGGCCGACTTTTGTAAATATTCTATAAACAACTAATTTCAATCTTAACTCCTTCATCTTGGATGGACAGTGGAATATCGATCAGCTCCAAATCTTCTTTGGAGAGCAGTTGGTGAATCTTATTTCCCAAATTCCTATTGATGCTGGAAGGAGTTCAGATCTTATGAAGCTAAAATCAAAATGTTCAGGTAAATCTATAACTACCCTGTCATTTGAAGCAGTAATGGAGCACAGTGGAGAGATTACTCACTGGACTTGGATGATGAAACTAAAATTAAGACCGAAAATTGAACTCTTTTGATGGAGGCTGTGTAATGATGCAATCCCATCTAATGATTTTCTATTGAGGAGGAGATTGAGCAACTTTTTGGGTTGTCCGAGAGGTTGTGAAGAAGAAGAAGACTGCTGCCATATTGCAGGGAGATGTTTTAAGTTTTGAAATGCGATTTCTCTTCTTAATAGTTGGGGATTTCAGGTACCTGTGTTTGATAATCTTTCAGATTGCTTGGAAGGATTACAGAGGTATGCTTGTAAGAAATCTTTCAATGCAAATATCTATTGTACAACTGCTTGTCTCTTCTGGAAGAGTAGATGCAAACTGGTACATGGAGGCTTAAAAGATTCGGTCAATGTAATTGCTGCAAATGCAGTTTCTTATGCTACAGTGAGCAACTTTATTAATTTCTATATGGACAACTGGGATGTCAACCAGCGCAAGCTGTTTTCTTCTTGGCATCCTCCACCACTCAGGTGGATAAAGATAAATGTGGATGCCTCACTTAAGAGTAATTATATGGCTAGAATTGGAGGTGTGGCGAGGAATGATAGAGGAAGATTCTTGGTAGCTTTTGGAGCTCATTTTTTGCATTGGGACATTGCCCAAGTGGAATTGTTGGCGGTCTTTTATTTAAAAAATATCATACGGGATTGGATGTTTGAAGCTCAAGGAGTTATTATTGAAGGGGATAACTTCAATATCATAAAAATTCTTCAATTGGCGGTGAAGAGCTGGAAGGTGAATAGAAGAATTGAAGAAAATTTGGCTTTCTTACAAGATTTCAACCAAGTTTTGTTTTCTTTTTCCAATAGAGATTGTAATAAATTAACGGATATTTGTGCTAATTTGGCTCTAAAAAGGTCATTTATTTGGAATGATCTTAGCATTGAGGATATTCCTCCTTCTTTCTTGTTATGCTTGAAGGAGGAGTGTGATTCTTTAGGAGTTACTTGAGTAGTTTGTAATAAGGAGTTTATTTGGCTTTTAATGCTTACTAGCATTTCTTTTCAAAAAAAAAAAAAAAACACAAAAATCAATGAGATATTATATGTACATACCTTTTAAATCTTATAGGCCCAATCATAATGAAAACTATGCATAAACTATATTCATGACTCATAAATTAGTTTCAAAATCAACAACATCAAACATCAGTGGGAATAAATCATTATTATCATCATTTTTCACTACAATAATGATGAGTGTTGATTTTTATTTTTCTAAAAAGAAAGTTTTATTGAGATGCAATTGATTCAATAATGTATCCATCCTGATATGCAAGGTATAAAGACTTGAACAAGTTTTGAAACTTTTGTTAAGAAATAACTTGACTTTTGCAAGGGTTCATTGAACAAACAAAGAAGCTACCTCCATAAATTAATGAAAGGATAAATAGGAATCTTCTCAATACTAAAAATAGTTTTATTTTCCTTTTATCTAGCATACCAAACTTTCATGTAAGAAACCTAACGTTAAATCTCACCTCAGATGATAGATAATCTCTTTTGGTTTAAGATCCAAATGTTGTCGAATAAAGTATAGAATAAAATTAATTATTATTTTTTATGTAAATTATGGATTATAAAGTAGCATTATTGGATGTGCATATTGTGCATGCTCAAGAATTGAGATCTTGATTTCACTGCCAAGGTGCTAACTACTTGCAATACACACACTCTAATTACACTGAAGTGATGGATGAATATTTTGTTCATATTTTATTGTTAATCCACTCTTGTTTGAGCATACTTGTCAATACAATATATACATCATAAATGAATAATATACCAGGTGAATATTGCATATTGTAGGTCAAGTTTGCTAGCAAAAACAACATATTCTTCTTCCAAAATACTTACTTCTATCTATATACATGTGCAAATTTGTTATTTAAAGTTCTCTTATAATTTAATTAAATTCACACACGTTAAGGCAAAGTTACATATAATAATGTGGCTTGTAAATTTAGATTGGGTACTAGCTTGAACTATATTGTTGATGTTAATAAATCCATCTCTAATAAAGTCATCACTAGCCCCCGACCTCTCCATTGGCATATAATCTGTCTTATCATGAAAAATAAATTGCTTGAATAATAAAAATCTATCATCTTGTAAAGAAGTTAAACCCATAAAGCTGATATGAATTACTTTCATAGAAGGATATACAAGCTCATGATGATTTAAAGCCTTTATATATTTCATCTATACTATAAGATTTGACTAACTTCAACTATAATATATATAGGATTTGAGTGAAAATGCGATATATGTGACTATGGTTATTATCAATAACTAGCTTTGCATTATCATATAGGTTCAAATCTGTTGAATTGCATATGTTGTCCTGAAACTATCATTGATAAGATAAAAAAAATTCTCGTGCATTCAAAATTTATCACTTGGAGAAACTTTCATTCAAGTCGACCGTATGCTAGCAAGAACTTGCAGTGGCCTGTTCCATTCACTAAAATAAGCTATAGTAAAGTCCTCATATGCCAAGTTGGCCACCAAATAAAAAATATTATTCATGCTATCTGTCTGATCATTTTACTACCTTAGTAATGTCATATTATAAGCAAAATAATAGCATAAATTTATTATCTATTTTAATCTTCAATGAAAATTTTATTATAAATAAATTCATAATTTAAGTAAACCCTATAAAAATTTACATGTCAATGCCTTCTTCATCGAGTGCGATTTGAAATGATCAAATCTTTTCATTTGATGTTAAACGACTACAATGAGCATACAAAATAAACGACAGGCTACAACTAGAAGACAAATTTCAGCATAATCTTTACCTTTGGATAATAAGAGCCCGAAGGCCTCTGTCTTATTAAAATATTTGTAGCTTAATTTGAATTTTTCCAAGAAAATTTAGACGGTCCTCAGAAAAAACGACGAAGAGGTCCAAATCGTCCACCGAAGACCAGCTACAGACCAAATATAAAGATTAGGAGTACGACAAATTTAAATGATATAATTAACTATAAAATAAAATTATGAAATGCTATAATCTGCTACTAAATCAATCATCATCATTTCCTAAAAAAAATCAATCATCATCATTTCTGATAAGTAGAGGTGTAAATGAGTTGAGCCGATCAGGTTTGAGTTGCAGGATACTCGAGCTCTCTTTGCCTCTCAAAAGAGTAGCTCGACATCTGGCTTGAGCTCGAGTCATCCATTTTTTTCTTAGGCTTGAGAGCTCGGCTTGAGATGAAATTGAGGTCGAAGCTCTGCTTCGTTATTGCCGCAAAATTGTAGGTGGTCACTTGAGGTCGTTGAAGATGACCGAACGATAGGAAATACGAGATGCTCGTCTCGAATGATAGATTCTAACTTTTTTTTAAAAGTTGTATAGTTGCATTTGCGTGTTTTGATGCTGAATTAAATGTTATAATTTTTTTCATACGTTAAAATTCTTTAGTAGTTTAGATTCTGAGTAATTAATTTTTGAAGCTGAAGAGCCTAGTTTCATCAAACTAGAATTCAAGCTCTTTTAATGTTTGAGCTGGAGCTTCAGAAACTTGACTTGCGAGTCAAGTCCAAACTGGCTTGACTCATTTACACCCCTACGTATAAGAAAGGCTAATCTTTTCTTTCAGAAAATATATAATTGTGTTTTTTATATTATTATTATTATTATTATTTTGAACTAATCATCTCCAGCTAAGGAAAATGTCAAAGGTGTAGCATTGTAAAATACGGTGTGGGTAATTTCTTTCTAAGGAAAAATATTAAAATAAAAGAAACTGTAGAAATAAAAATTTTATTAGATAAAAATGAGATTTTGATTGGAATTCTATCTACGGATTTATTTTTATTTGTAGAGCTTTTGAATACAAGAAGATAACTCCATTCATATAATGCATATATATGACATGAAGAGGCACTCACCAAAATTTGCTAGTGGTACTCACTAAGGGAGCTTAGAGGTATTCACCGAAAGCTCCCATGAGCAAAGTTAAGAGGCTTGTTCATATGTAGCCACCGAGAGTTCTACCAGTAATTTCAATCGTCCTAACCTTACTGCTTAAGTGAATTTATAAGCTCCTCATGTCATGTAGAGATAATCATACAATCCTCATGATTCATAAGCCCCTACACTCTTTGGCAAAAAAAACTAGTTGAATCCTCTAATAAATATCAGGGCCTAAATTTAAGAACTTTATTTTTCAAATCTGTACCAGACAAAAGATACTCTTAATGGCAATAGATGAATTAGCACAAATCTAAACTCAATCAATCTGCATGAGATCTAAGTAATAGAATTGTTGCCTCAGTGACAGAGTGTGAGGATCATCCAAACTTGTATCAATCATCTTATCTTTAATCCATTGATCCAATATTATTAATCCAATGATTAGAACATAATTTTGGTTTTTTCACTTAATTTTCTTTCTGCATTTGTTCGAAAGGATTACAGCTACTCATAAGAAAACGTAAGATATAAACTTCAAAGTCTGAGTCTTCCTTTGGGATGACTTTCTTACAACTTCTCAAAGCTATTTTTTAGATCAAAAATTAAAATTTTAATACTAAAAAGCTGCTTTAAGAAGCAATAAAAAAGCCATCCCAAATGAAGCCTAAGACTTCATTTGGGATTGCTTTCTTACTGCTTCAAAAAGTAGCTTATTAGTTAATTTTTTTTTTAATCTAAAAAGGTTACTTTAAGAAGTAGCTAGAAAGCCATCCGAAATGATGCCTAAGGCTTCATTTGGGACAGCTTTATTATTGCTTCTCAAAACAGCATTTAAGACCAAAAAAAATTCTTTTTTTTTACTAGAAAGCTGCTTTAGGCTTCGTTTGGGACTGCTTTTTTATTGCTTTCTAAAACGGAGTTTTAGTACAAAAATAAAAAAAAATTTGTACTAAAACTCCGTTTTAGAAAGCAGTAAAAAAGCCGTCCCAAACGAAGCCTTAATCAGCAGCAAAAAAGTTGTCCCAAACGAAGTCTAAGGTTTTTTTTGGAACAGCTTTCTTTTGCTACTTTCTAAAATAGCTTTTTAATACAAACATTTTTAGTTTAAAAAATTTTTATGATAGAAAATTATTTTTGAAAACAATAAAAACAGTTAGTTGCAAATCAAACATAAATTACTTTCACGAGACGACAACAATAATAATAAAGTTTAACTCTGATACAATTCTGTAAAAATTCACTAACTTGCGCCAGCTGCATTCTAATACAGTGTTATCCTTTGCAAATACATATTTGGCAGCAGAGATTATACCGTGCGTTCAGTACATAAATAAATTTTGTTGCAGAAAATTCTATATTGTTTTATATTTTCTTATATATGATACGTACAAGATGATTATAAAACGATCTGTACGCAGCATATACAGCAAGACATAGATGAATACGTAACTTCAAACATCTAAAAATAAGCTGCGACGACTGTACGTTAGAGAACAAAGCAGCTGCGATTGTTGCACGCTGTGGCGCAGCAGGTGACATTTGCGTCCATGATTGTCCGATCTAAGAGAAATTATTATGCAGGGATTAATTAGGATACTGCGATGTTTCGCACACTGCCCGCGGATAAAAATTTCTCTGAAGCTAAGTGCTCTCTGTGGTCGTCCTTCCGTCGTTGATGACGGAAGCGGAAACCATCTCAAGGAGAAAGTCGAAAAGGTCGGTGGCGGTGACAGCAGCAGCGATATCCTCCCTCTGAAGAGTCCTCCTCTTTCCCTGCATGGTAACCTTATAGGCTCTTGCCGTCAGCTCTTCGATGAAGAGCTCGCAGGCTTTGGCGAAAACAAGCGGAGCTTCACAGGAAATCATCTTCACATCCTCACCTGACTGTTTCATTATCTTCTTTATTCTTGATAGGGGAAGAGAGTGAGGGCCGTTCTTTCCACAGAGAATTCCGGAGTAGATTCCTGCTTGCCTCATCTCTCTTTTGAAGGAGTTTAGTTGGTTGAAATGGTGATGAGTTTTTTTGACTTGAAGGGAATGCGGTGATGTATTTATTTATAATGAGTTGAAGAGGGATTTAAGAATGATATCAAGTAATTGCCGGCCATTGGTAAAATGGCCGGCACTTGAACGTTTCAATTGTTTTTTTTTTTAATTTGATATTGTGAGGTAATTTTAAGGCTAGAAATATGGGTCCGCTAGGGTTAGTTGGATCCTGATTTTCTGCATGTTTAAGTGATCATTTTCTAAGCTCTTGTCTGTTGACACATTTCATCAATGCACTCACCTCCATCTTTTTTTCTCCTTCTTTGTTGACTTGACTTCAACTTATCAATCCGACCATATCGATCAATTTAGTTACTGATAAGCTCTTATCTTTTTGTGCCTGCCTTCTAATCAATTCATTTAGTACAATATTATATATGTCCATTTATATGCTCCACATCACATAACACACTAATATTGCCTTATGCCCATTATAGCTTTTTTGTCTCATTAGATATTCATAAACAAATCCCATTACCAAACAAACATAAACACCTTTTATCAACCCTACTAGCATACAATACTTTTATGCATGGCACTTATTGTCTTCCTTCCATGGCTATCACCTATGCCCTAAATAAATTAGCTTCTAGTGACATGCTCACATATCACAATCAAGTAAAAATCTTAGTTTAATTACCCTTGTAAACATAACATTTTTAGGCTTTTATAAGTGTTCATTATTTAATCAAAACATTGAACTCTTACTCTTAAAATATTTTCTTCTTTTTTTTCTACATCATATTCCTTTTCCTCAATTGGAGAAGATTAGAATATGATACTCTTCTTGATTATAACATAATATTCTTCATGCTTTTTCGATGTAAGCTATAAAATTGAACTGCTCTGTCTCTTACTCTCTATTTTGTGGTGATGTTACTACTCTGTCTCTTACTCTCTATTTATTTGAATTAATGTTATTATTCTTTATCTTACTCTCTTTATTTTAACTATTTCCCCTTCTTTCCTTAACAGAATGCACCTCAGCCCATCAACTTCCATTTGAATTTGTTTTATCCCATGTGTACTCTATCAATTGTTCTAAAAGAAACTAACACTTACATATTTTGGTGTTCTAATGTAGACCATCAAGCTAGCTTAAAGGGTATCTAACATATGGGATCATCAAGTTGACATCATTAGAGATAATCACATAGATGACTAATTGGCAACTATAATTGTTAGTAGGCATACCACCTAGGTGAGGGCTTTATCCTTGTTAGATCAATTTATTTCACATAGATGAAATGCAGTAAGCTCTTTGAAAATATGATATTTTTGGTGAAAATGCTAACGTGGGATACTCATAGCACTCCCTCCACTACTATTATTTTCTTCATCTCTAACTCTACCAAATTATTTAGTTATCTACCATTTATTGTGAAAGAGGTTGTAAGAAGAATTTATGATCTTCTATCATTGATTTCCCATCTTTATTAAAATGACTTTCTTCTACCCTTCATTCCTTACAAAGATTATGGAAGAGCAAATTTGAAATTCTATGTAGGAAGGTTTTGACATTAATATTATAAGATCTATATTAAAGATTATTTTTGTTCAAAACTTCCATTTTTCACTTATTTAATGCTATTTTTACATGCAATTTATATTAAAATGTTAAAGTTATATGTGACCTTACATTTTAGTCCAAGTAGGGGTCCACTTCTCCATGTCACTATTACCAATATATTTTGTCAAGTCATTATAGTCCAAGTCAAAGTAAGTATGACCAATCATCGTTTAAAAAATCACGAGGATTATTCCTTCATTCAAGAACAATAGACTTGAATTTCAAAGATGGAGTTATGAAGCCTACAATTTTGAAATATATTTATTATAATGTAACCTCCAGTTGGTTTCATTGTCTTCTTCTTATCAGTAATGCTTTTAAGTATCACCATATATATAAGAGAACTAGCATTAGAATGAAATCTAAATTATGTGAGAGAAGAGTTTTTTTTTCTCCTATTCTTGGAAAAGCTTAGCATATATTCATTTGTTTCTAATTTAGGAGATCTAGAAGCTCCCTCTTTGATGAGATGTTATTCATCTTTATTATTTTGTATTCTATTTTAGTTACTTGGTGCTAACATCTTCTCCACATTACTCTCTACTGACTTAATTTGTGATGTCTTCTTAGCTCCCACATTCTTGATAAAATTTATTCATAAATTATCAAATCTTTACAAAATCTATTGAAACTTAACCATTTAGTATTCATTCAACTCTACACAGTAAAAAGTTAAGATAATTATCCACACACACACACACACACACACACACACACATTTATACTTATCATATACCCCAACCTAACGCTATCTAAAGCTCCATACAAATGAACCACTCAAAAAAAAAAAAACTCAATCAAGGAACCCCTATTCCACCTCTCATCCACTATTTGAAATAGAAATTCAAAAAGCCCTCAACCCTAAAATCCTTATAATAACCCTCATATATTTTACTAAATCAAATAATATTACTTATCTTAACCATTCACTATAAAGTCAACTATAAATCCTATCATTATGTAGTATGAAATATCTCAAGTAAAAGAAGCTAAACTCATAAACATTGAGGTGCCTTTTGGTGTAATTGTTGAAATTTTATACAAGAAACTTCATAGTTAGGTGTGCTTATCTAGGAACAATTTTGAGATGTGTGGCCTACTAAAAGTTACACCAACATAATAAAATTATGAGGCCCATAGACTAAAGCAGACAACATCTCTATAGTTAAGAGTTTGAGCTATTACAAATGATATCAAAGCAATATATGCATCAGTCATCAGTCGAAAGATAGGAACTAAGTTTCATACAAGATAAACTACTATGCCATGGGAGCAGCCATCTCTTGAATCCTGTATGGGATAAAGTGATACATTATGGGAGCCATCACTTGAACTTGTAGGGGCCACCTCTAAAATCTTAACAGCCTTGTGGATGATTCTGGGATAAAGATACTGACGAGGATGTTAGTTACTTAAGTGGGGGAGATTGTGAAACCCCTTAAATAAAAAAAACTAAACTCATAAACATAGAGGCTCCTTTTGATGTAATGATTGGAATTTTAGTTAAGTAACTCCGCAATTAAGCGTGCTTATCCTAGAGCAATTTTGGGATGTGTGGCCTATTAGAAGGTAACACAAACATGACAAAACCGTGATAGCTAAGAGTTTGGTCTATTTCATGTGGTATCAAAGCCCATCCAAAGATTCTTATGGAGAAATTGTTGGTGCAACAAGAAATCAAGTGACACCACATCTTTTGGAAATTTTTTCTACTAGTCACACGATCCTCATTATTAAGAAAATAAGGAATAATATAATAATGATGTAGTTCTATGTTAATTACATGATATTTGAAAGCTCAATTGAATCTTTGGATTATGAGTTTTTATTGTAAGCAATGAATCTAAAATGAATATAATAAGATAATTTTTTCTTTATGTTTTAGGTAAAAGAACAAGAGATTGATATCTTCATATGCCAAACTTAACATATAAATGAATTACTTACTAATTTTGTAAATCAAATTTAATATGAACTCTATGAGCCAAATTAAAAATTAAAAATAAGACTTAGATGAATAAAAAAAGTTATAAATAACAAATTTTATAGAAGTATCGCTACAAGAAAGTTAGAAATTTGAGGCAGACTCTGCGACGAAATTTTTTTTCTCTAAAATTACGATGAGTTTGTGATGGAAGTAGTCATTGTATTTTTTGTGACATATTTGAGTGGATTTGCGGTGGAAAATTTTCCGCACATTTGCGACGAAATTTCTACAGTAAAGCTGTCACAAATTAGCTGTAAATTTGATGCAAACAACTTTATCTAAATCGGCTACCTGGTCATTTTTTTCATTTGCTCGTTTTATATTGGACAACACGCGTGACATTTCTTAGCTCCTTTGACAGTGTTTCCTTTGCATCACCTCCTTCGATGATGTTCCTTCCTGTCGTATTCGAAGTCATACTTCCTCATTGTTCTTCATCTTTGCAACCGCCGTCTCCCCTCTCACTGTGATTTGCTCGCCCCCTTGATGACGTTACTTCTTGTTGCCTTCTTCGACGACGTTCCTTCCTATCGCATCCGACGTTCCTCGTCATTTTTCTTCAATATTCATTTGGAGAAATTATTCTGTGCAGACGTCGGACGCAGCTCTATGTATGGATGTCGCATTATTCGAGCCACGGTATAGTAAAAGAGAGACATGGTGCATTTTTATTGGTCTTCGAACGGTGTTCGGTGTCCGCATAGAATAATTTTTCTTTCCTCCTTGCTTTGATACTTTCTCGTTGCCGTTTCACCTCTAACTGCGACCTTGCTCAGCTCCTTCCACAATCTTCCTTCTTAGTGGATTCGATCGAAGCTTGCTCATTGAGAATGTATATATCTTTTTTCTTAAATATCATGATTCTATTGTTCATAATGATGATGTAATATATGGAGATATTATTAGTAGAATTTATGTTGGATGGTTGAAGTGGAGGAATACATTAGGCATATTGTGTGATAGAAAAGTTTCTCTCAAACTTAAGTAAAATTCAAAAAGATGGTGATGAAACCAACAATACTTTATCATGGTGTAGAATGTTAGACATTAAAAGAGAAGCATAATATTAAGTTGTGTTGCATAGATGAAGATGCTTAGGTGGACAAGAGAGTATCATATTTTGTGACATACATATCCGTCTCAAATAGTGGCAAATTTGCGGTAGCTTATATGTCGCAATTTATGATGGCATTGTCACTGCAACTTGCGATGGTTGGTCCTCCACAACCACAATTTGTGATAGAATTGGCGGCATTTTGCAAAGATGTCATTTTTCTCAATCTAATTCTATTGTAAATCCATTGTAAATCCACCACAAAATGGTTGTGATGAATATAGTTTGTCGCAAATCTTTTGCAACATGATTTTTTCCGTTAGATGTAAATCCTGTTGCAAATCTGGATTCAAGAATTATAATTTTAATGATAATAAATATTCCTGATATTCCTATTTCTCTACTACTATTACTATTGCACATTTGTTTAGGTTGCCCTGCCTACTAACATTTCAAGTCCACAAGGTCAACTGGAAATCAAGCCAACTCAAGATTGGATAGATTAGGACTGAGTCAGTATGCAATTATAACTCAATTGGATATTATCTTTTCTTGAGTCAATTATAATAAGGTGGATCCTATTGCTAAGTAACCTTACACACACTCACTCAGGAAGAGAAATTCTGTAAGTTTAAGAATTTTTCTATTTTTAATCATATGGTACAAGATGATTCAAAATCATCTTGGAAGATTAGTTAAAAATAGAAATACTAATTAGGGCCTCTATGTTAAGACAACTGTATCAAAAAAATTGTTCTAAACGATATTCACATCGTCATGGATGATAGGCTCAATCAGAAAGACTCACTACAGGAAAATCACCCATTTTCGGTGGCCTTCTCTCGCAAAAATTAAGCCTTTTTCGGTGGTTTTGTAATTTTCCGGCGATTAAAATACGCCGGTAAAAACGGCGCAAGAAAATAAATACCGGCGGTTTTTTCCGGCGGCTTGCCGGCGGTCTTAAACCGCCGGTCAAATTAAGAAAAAAACCTAACGTGCCACCCCCAATCACGTTCGCGTCTGCCGTGAGGTTTGAACCGCATCAGTTGGGAAGAAATTCAGGCAACCGACCGAATTGCTAAATGTGTAAATACATTTTTTTGTCAATATTTTTTATTTAAACTATATTCTGACTGTAAATAAATTAATTTTTAATTATAAAAAACTCTGTCTAAAATTACGCAACAAGAGGCACGCCTCTGCTCAATTTGTGCCAAATACGCCTCGAGGCTTACTCAATTTTCCTCTTGGCAGAGGCGTACGCCTCACCGGGTCTGAAGCGCGCCTCTAAGGCGTAATTGCGCAATTATCGGTGAGGCGTACGCCTCATCAACCTGGTCCCACGGTGGGTTAAAATTCATCGCACCAATCAGTATAAGCTGTTCGTCCACTATTTAAACTTCCAGTATTGGGCGGTACCGAGCCAGTATCACTCAGTACTGAGTGGTACATGCTCGGTACCGAGCGCTTCATGCTTGGTACCGAGAGGTACATGCTCGGTACCGAGCCAGTACCGCTCGGTACCGAGTAGTACATGCTTAGTATTTTTTAAACGAGTTGAGCTCGAGCTTATTAATCGAGCTCGAATTCGAGCTTGAGCTCGAGCTCGAGTTCGAGCTCATTGAGGGTTAAATGAGCCTAGCTTGATAAGAAATTGAGGGAGGCTCGTCGAAAAGTTAGAAAATCCACCAGAAAAGTTGTCGAAAAATTTTGTGGGAAAAAGTCGCAAGAAAAGTGCCAAAACGTCGCCGGAAAAGTGGCCGTCGGAACGCTGCCGAAATTTTTTGCCAAAAATTAGTGATTTTCTTGTAGTGAATCAACGATTCCATATCTTCTTGGACGATTCATTACAAGTATGCTTAAATTAGTCAAGTGATTAAAAAAAGTAATTAAGGTTAGATTGATCGATCATATCATCCTGGACGATCATAGGATCGTCCAAGACAACCAATTAGAAAAACCTTATTCTTCTCTTAAATCAGCAGGATGACAAGATTGATGTGCTGGACGAGTAGTTATAATTCTACATCATCCAGAGGTTTTTGCTGGACGACTAGAACAATGTGCTAGACGATATTTACTGATTCTGAACTAATCGTACGTGATGATTAAAGAGTAATATGGACAATCAGTAATAATTCTTCATCATCTAGATGTTTTCTTCTAAACGACCAGAACGATGTGCTGGACAATATGTATGATCTTTAAATAATCTTCCAGGATGATATCCTCATCATCCTGGATGATCAGAACAAATAATGTGTTTTAATCGTCCAGCACACCCAATCGTCCTGGCTGGAAGGTCTGAAATATACTGACATACAGGATGATCTATCGATCGTCCTGGACGATCTTTGATGACAACTTGCAAATTAGGGAAATTTTTATCCCTTCTTTATAAGATCTCTTGATTATTATTGAGAGGATCTTTTGCTTCCTTCCTGGCCTGAGTGAGCTTAGAAAAGGAGAGGGAGAGCTTGGGAGAGAGAGAGAGAATCTTGTGAGGGAGAGTTTTTGAGGTGTTCACAAAGATTGCTACAGGTAAGGATTCGAGTCATCTTCTCCATTCGTCGTCCTTGGCTCCTTGGTGGCTCTATGAATGTCTTCTTCAACAATCAATTAAGGTGCTCTACCTGCTTCAGAAGAAAGCAAAAGTACTTTGGGTTTTCTACCTCACCGGGTCGGTGAAAAGGAGTTTGTAAAGGCTTCTCCGCCTTGCTGTGCGAGCAAAATGAGAGTCACTATGTTTTAGTCCAATACCCAGAGGAGAGCCTCTAGGGAGTGGATGTAGGTCAAGTTGACCGAACCACTATAAAATTCGGTGTGTTTTTTCTGTGTTATTCCTATACTTTATTTTTCAGCATATTAGTTTTTGTGGTTGATTGTGTTTGTTTTAAAATATTCGATAAGGTTATAAAAGTTTTTTATTTTGCATTTAAGAATTTTTGAAACTACCAATTCATCTCCTATTGATTAGCATCGAGCTAGTTCATAAGGACTTAACAACCCTAACGTACTTTCAAATCCACTGCAAAACCAAATTTGTGACTGATTTGGCTTGTTTTGCGCAGATTTTTTCACCACAAATACTTGACTTTCCTCTTGTGTATGATTGTTTTCTCTCCATGTTTTACTATAAGCAATCTAGATATTATGCTTTTAGTAGGTGTTTGTGCCCACTTTTCTGGCCAACCTAAAGGAATCTCATGTAATCCTTATCAAGCATATATTTTGATGTATTATAAGCAATTCTACGTCAGTTGCATCTCAAGAACGCATTGTTACATGATTTGTTTGCTTTTTTTTTATTATGTGGGATATGTTCTTGATAAAAAAAAAGTTTCAATTTTTAAGATCATATCTTGCTTTTTGTTGGCTCACTTTTGAAGTAAACTCTATTGACTTATCCATACTATGGCCTAAGTACATCACTATAAGTAACTATACTCTTCAGATTATAAGTAAATCTATTAGTATGATTAATGATTTCATGTTAGTATCAGACGGACAAATCAAAGCAAGCTGATTCAAATAATATTAATAAAAAAGTCCTTCTCATGCATGAAAAAATACATAAAAAAGAAATTAGATAGTTTAAGTTAGCCGACTCATCTAATGCTTCCAAATGACAGCAAAATCAGAGCAGAAAAAAAAAACTTTTAAAAAATAAAAAATAATGGACTGAGGGATTACTTACAGTGCTGCAAAAATATTATTTTATGAAATTTAGATTGCTTTAATATACATATAATTAATTTATAATATTTCTGACAGTTGTCTCTTAACAGATGATTTCGTACATAAAATAAAATAAAGTTATCACGTAATAAGAAAATGGTGCTCTGCAGAAAAAATCAAGCCGTTAGAGTGGAAAGGGAAGTAAAATTTTTAAAAACAAAATTTTATTTTGCTAATGTATAGATATGCAAAAATACCCACTGAGGTTTAGGGTGGTTGGTGGGTGAGCACGACCCTATCCCAGGTTCTAATCCTCTCTACTATGACGTCGCCTCTTTAGTGGATCAAAGTAAGTGTCTGTCCGATGCCAATTGGTGGTCTCGCTAGGTTCCATTGAAAGATTAGTTATGCCGCTAAGCACTCCCTTTAAGTTGGCAGCGGGTAGAAATCTCTGTTCAAAAAAAAAAAAAAAAAAAAAAAAGAAACTGCAAATAAATTAGAAGTTCGATTGCCCAAATAGTGAAATCTTATAATTTAATATTTTGTTTTTTTATAAATAAATTTATAAAATAAGAGTACATAATGTTCATAATATGTTTTAGGACAAATTAAGAATATACAAATTAAAATTCAATTAACCTATAATTATTACATATATTACATGTTTATTTTAGATGCATAAGAGATAATCCTAACTCATATTTTGTTTGGGATAGCTTTCTTATTATTTTTTAAGCAATTTTTTTTAGTAAAAAAATTAATTAGACTACAAATTTTTGTACTAAGAAGTTGCTTTACAAAGCAATAAAAAAATTATCCCAAACTAAGCCTCAACCATAAAGGGGCAAATCCTGAATTTTCAAGAAATAAGTGTAATGGTCCAATGTAATTTAGGATTTTGAAAGGGACAACACAGCTTTTTCATTGGATATGTTTAATATATAACTGTCTTGGCCCAATGGGCCAAAAGATTCTAATTGTTAGGCTGATCTGTGCAGGTTCAAGTTTGAAGTTATAAAGTCCTGGACCATTTGTTACAAATATGTTTCTCGGTGTGGGCCATTTTTGAAGATCCACTTGATAAACGAAATTAATAACAATAGTAGGTAGCCTTAAATTTTTATGAACTTAATTTCTTTTAAAAAATTTATTTATTGTACTTTGTGAAATGAATTTGTGATTTTGAATATTTCTCCATCTACTCTTCGAGTGAAAAGGTTAGATTTGTTATGATAAGTACTGATATATCAACAAAACATTATATTGACCAGGCACGAATCTTGAGGTAAAATTGAGTTGAAAAATTCCAAAATTAAATATAGGACCATCCAAACACCAATTTCAACAAACTTATAGTTGAACTGAAATTCTTGAAAAGTTGAACAAGATGATCCAAATTTCGACTCAGCCCGAGCCCAAATGGGTCCAAATCGAAGACTCAAAGCACTTTTGAAAGTTTCTAACTATAATTTGGATTACCAAACGAACTCTAAACGTGACATGCTTAAGTAGAATCGAGTGGCTCGACCAGATGAATCACTGAGCCCAAGATCATTAAATTTGGATAACATTAAGCTCGATCAATGGTTTATGATCGAAGGAGTCAATATCTGCCATCCATTTTAACACTCACAGCTTCAGCTTAATCCTTCCCATATTTAAAGCCACACCACTCCCAAAAGACTATAAATAGCCCCCTATTCTTCACATAAAAGGGAGGAGAAAAAAGGAGAAAGAGAATTTAAGAATTTGGGAGCTTACTTGCCACCGACCACCACCAGATTTCTTCCCAACCACCATCAGAGTTCTTCTTGACCTCCACTAGACTTGTTCTTGTTCGTAGACCACTGTCGAACCTTCTCTCGTTTGCTGACCACCACCTGAGTTCTTCCCAACCACTGCTGATCTTCTGCTCGTTTGTCGACCATAGCCGAACTTCTGCCCATTCGTCAACCATTGTTAGACATATGCCCTACTGTCCAATCTATTGTAAATTCATCGTCTCAAAGTAAAGGAGTGAATAAAGCTTTATAATTCATTCAAATTTAATGAAACTTTCTCATATGGGTCAGTCCCCCATGGTTTTTTCCTTTCCGGATTTTCTATGTTAAAACTTATGCTGTTTTTCTCTCTCTTAGCTGTTTGTTGGGGTGCCAGATATACATACATTGCTTGGACACTTTTTTTTTTAACTCTACAGCCGCGTATATTCTTGCCCGCTGTAGTTTGACACCGTTTATGATAAATTATTGCGAATACTTCTTCTTTAATGGCTGATCAAAGCAATACCAACAATAGATTCTCTCGTTCCAACACACTCCAAGCTAGATTCTCATATGACAATCATGGACGTCGTAATTACTCAATAGAATGGACTTATTCCTTGGAAACTCAAATTCGTAGGATGGAGGAGCAATAAACATGAATCTTCAAAATATTGGAGGAAGTAGACAAACAAAATATGTTGACTTAAAATGATCAAGCTCCTCTCCCACATCCTCAGCTACATAACATGGGTGGACAATTTGAAAAAGCTTATCATCAAGCTAAAGCTCTTCCTCCATAATATAATCTAGAAATAGAAGATGCTGCAACTTCAACATATCCTCCACCTAGAGCCCATTTGATGTAAAATCTTCAACCTGCTCAAGATACTTCTCATAATGTTATACGAGATGAATTACGCCATCTTATCCAAGAAGAATTCCCAATAAGGGATATGAACCATTTTAATTCCTTGCAAAGTTTCCAAGAATCTTCTTCGTTGACATATGAAATTCTCTTACACCCTATTACAACAGGATTTAAGCTACCAACCATTGATCCTTATGATGAATCATCTGATCCCTATGAATATATTGACCATTATAAAATAATTATGCACATACAACGAGCTTTTGATGCAATTCTTTGTCAAGTTTTTCCTGCCACCTTCAAAGGTTAAGCTTGCACCTTGTTCTACGCTCTCCCTAGAAATATAATCCATAATTTTGTTCTTCTTGCAAGGCTCTTTGTCGAGCAGTTAATTATAAACTAAAGAATTATTAAAGATTCATTGCATCTATCAGGAATCCATCAAAATGAGGGAGAATATTTAAAAGGCTATTTTTAAAGATATCTTCTGAAGCACAATAAATCCCAGGAATGGATCCTGAGCTATTGTGAGGTGTTTTTCTTGGAGGACTACTACCCGGATCATTTTACTCTTTGTTGATATGAGAGATCATTCATTCTTATGCTGACCTAATTCACAGAGTGGAGGCGCAAATTATTGTCGATGAGGCTATCAATGCTCATAAAAAAAATTGAACCTCCTTCTAATAAAAGAAAAAAATGTACACGAAGCTGGAGTTAGGGCCCAAAAATCTCAGTAGAGGAATTAAGATCTTCCACCTTGACCCCCTTAGCAAAATCAGGATAATAAATCAAAGAAGAAATATATTCTGTTGAATACAACTAATATTAATATTCTCATGGCTATACAAAACTAAGCAAAAATTAAATGACCCAATCCACTAAAGCCAAATACTAAAAATCAAGATTATTATTGTCACTTTCATCGAAGCCGTAGACATACATCAGAAGCTTGCATATAATTGAAGGAAGAAATTAAAATAATTGAAGGAAGAAATTAAAAGGATGATTTAACATGGATATTTCATTCAATTCACTTAAAGCCCACCTGCTCAAAATGAGGTTAATCCTACTAAGGAAAAAATCAACATTAGTAGAGGAAACAACATGCTAACTACCAAATAGTTGGAGAAATTAAACCTATTATGAGAAGTTAAACCTATTATTAGGGGTCCTCTCATAATATGTCATAAGCTCAGTGCTAGTCTAAGAATAAAATGATATACAATGATCAACATATTATATAAGTAAAATCCTTTATGAGATGGAGAGACGCTACCCATTGGCAGATAAGACTACTTTGGTATTAATATTTTTAGCAAGAAAGTTAAGGTCAAATTTTCAAGCTCATAGGATTGGGGTTTACACAAATTTCTCATTATAGAGCATCCTTCAGAAGCCTAAAGTATTAAGAAGATTAATCAAATTGCCAATAGAGCTTGGAGAGTTCGACATCAACTTCTTACATAAACCAGATACCAAATCATAAGTCCTGTTAGATTTTGTGGTAGAATGCACTGTTCCTATTTCCAATGAACCACCAACTCATCCTTCCTTTTTCTCCTTATTGGATGTTATATGTTGATATAGCTTCTAACAATTCTATCACTTGGGCCAAAATTTTACTAATCTCTCCGTATCATACTTCTTTTGAAAATGGACTTTGGCTAAATTTTTTTGCAACTGTTAATGTCGTTGAGTATTAAGTTATCATTGTAAGACTAAGGTTGGGTATAGATTGTGAAGTACAAAATTTGATAGTTGATATTAACTCGTAATTCATAGTTTCTCAAGTAGGAGGAGAGTTTGATGCCCATAATCTACAATTAGCATGATAATGTGATATGGTGAAGTCACTTCTCACCCACATAGAGAAATATGAAATCATTTATATATTTTGGAAGAAAAATTCTTGTGTAAACACTCTTTTGAAACTTGTTACATCTCTATCTGGTGATCTTTTAATATATATATATATATATTGAAGAAATACACTTTCCTAGCATCGAAGGACCTTGAGATATACAATCAATCAACGAGTTAAAAGAGCCTTCTTGGATTGATCTTGTTTTATCTTTATTACAAGAATGAGTGATAACCAAAGATCCAATAGCTACATCACGACTCCGAAGGTAGGCAGCTAACTTCACTATCATTGGTGGAGAATTATATATACAAGCTTTCACTGAACCATACCTTAAATTCCTTCCACCTTCATAAGCTGATTATGTGCTACTAGAAGTTCATTCAGACATATGTAGAAAACATTTAGGAGGAATATCATTGGCCATCAAAATCATAAGACAAGGATTCTACTAGCCCATAATGAAGCAAGACACATTGGAATTCACCTAGAAGTGTAATAAAATTAAACTTTAATCTCAGTCATTTACTAGCCACTAAACTTTTGTCATTTCAAATCCCATGGCCTTTTGCCCAATGGGGGATTGATATAATGGGACCTTTTTTTAATAGCTTCTAGACAACAAAAAATTTATCATCTTGACAATGGACTAAGTGGGTGTAGATCGAAGTGGGTGTAGATCGAAGCCCTCAACAAATTTACAAAAGTAAATGCAAAACAGTTTGTATAAAAAAAATATTATTTATCATTTTGGCATTCATGCAAAAATCATCAAAGATAATAGGAACCAATCGATTAGAAAGATCATCAAAACATTCTTCAAAGGCCTCCATATATAATTGGTGCATACAATTATGGCTCATCCTCAAGCAAATAGATGTACAGAGGTTACAAACTAGACTATACTTAAAGGACTCAAAATTCATGTTGGAAAGGCTGGGCGAAGTCGGCTGATGAGCTCTCAAAGGTCCTTTGGTCTTATCATACTACTGCTAGAATTCCAACAGGAGAAACTCTGTACAACCTCTGCTTTGGAATAGAAGTAATCATCTCACTCGACATTAGAGTTCTGAGCCTCAGAGATTAGACTTTTGACTTCAACAATAAGTAGGAAAAAATCTGAAGCACTTTAGATTTTCTTCCAAAGACAAGAGACATGACATCACTTAAAATTATTGCATACCATCAAAGAATTGCTAGCCACTGCAATTGAAAGGCGAAACCTTGACGCATCTTAGTCGGAGATTTAATTTTGCATTGTCTTGAAGCGAATAAAAAGGGCACCCAACATAATAAACTCTTACCATTATGGGAAGGCCCTTATATAGTGGCAACCTTGGTTAAACCCAAAACATTCAAATTGAAGGATCTTAAAGGTAATATGCTACCTCAGACTTAGAATATTGAGAATATTTGTAAATATTATATGTAGTTGTTAGTAAAACTATTTTCTAATTCAACTATTATGTAACCCTCCATTTTCTTTGAAACATCATGAAATTATTGTACAATCATCTTATATAGTAAAATTTTATTTTATCATTATCATTATTATCCTATTTTTAAACAAGATCATAAAAATGGTCCTAAACAAAATACAAAACATAATTTTTATTCAAGAAATACACAATATTTATTATATCTCTATCAACAAATGATCAATCTGAGTGGGATTTGATCCAAAATCATCCACAAAAGTTAATGTCATCAAGTAATGCTTCAACAACATAACTTTGGATATGTTTGACATCCTAAGAGGATGTCTATCATTTATTTCAAATTTTGGTGATCAATCCTAGGGGGATCTGATCCAACCTCTACCACACATGTTAATGTTATCAAATAATGCTTTAACAATACAACCTTGGATAGGCTAAGCATCCTAAGAGGATGTCTCTCAATTCTTTCAAATTAGTTAATAAAACATTTTCTATGAAAATTACTTTTCTTCTTCTAACATATAAAGCTATTCAAATGGCATCTATAACTTCTTATAATAACTTAAATATTTTAATTAGTATAAAGGAAATACATTTCATATGATTAAGCAAATACATAAAAATATCTAAGAAAAATAAAACTAATTATTACATAATAGAGGAATACTATGCAATCTTAATACCATCATCATCACTAAAAAAACCTTTTTCAATTCACTTTCAATATCATCATCGCCCAAATCTGAAGAAAACACCTTGGCTACTTGGCTGGAAGTTAGCCCTTCAACTTCAATCCCAGTATTACGATGAACCAACTGAACATGTTTCAAGAAACAATGAGTAAATCCTTCTTCATGACTCTAACACTCCAGATCTTTCACTTTAATATCAAACAATCTTTTATTGGCCTCTTGAATACGACTTTGGATATCTTAATGGTAAATTATAAACTTTTTGAATTCTTTAATGGCTTTCAATGATATGGCTTTAATATCCAAAGTTGTTGTTTCTCTCTTCTGAAGATGATCTTGCAACTTCTTGTTCTCTATCTTAAGAGCATTATTCTTTAATACAAGCATTTTTAAATCTTATTTTTTCTTGTTAATCTCTACACGAGCCTCAATCAACTCATGGAGAGAAAGGTCAGCTTCCCAATTTTAACAAGAAGAAGAAGTGAATATCACCATTAACTCAGCTCTACATTCCATCAATTGACTCTCTAAGGCTGACATCTCTTTAGTTTTTACTTCCAAATTTCGATTGTATTCTCCTTGTAGAAATTTAACTCTCACAAACTCATCATTCCAATTATCCAAAATTGATTCAAATTGAGATTATAGATCCATCTTTTGAATCATCTTTAATAAGGAATAAAATTATGTTAAAAATTATAAAGAAAAGAGAAAAACAAGAAAAAAATTGAAATAACTCATGATTTCATTAGGATGACATCGCCCGATACAAATGTGCTTTAATGCCTCTTTTGGTATTTGTATCTTCATGGAACGATCCTCACTATCTGAATTAAGTGAAATTATATTGATAGTCAGGATACGTGTAACTTCCTTACATCCACCATTATCTCTTAGCATGATTATTTTATAATTTATTTTCTCTTCTTTAGAGTAGAAGAACAAGTTATATTTTAACCTTCTGATTGATGGCTGATTGAACGCTTAAGAACATTATAAGTTGTTTCATGAACCTTCTCTGATTTCTTTAACAGAGTTGCATGGGATATTTTTGCCTGAGTAGAAAGGCTAACTTTAAAAAGTTATTCTTCTGTCACACATCGAATAATATAGCACAGTTCTTATTAAAGTTTTTTTGTATCAAAAAAATTTAAAACTCTTAATATATCTTTCTCTCATGCATGTAAAGAACTTGATATCTCTTTCAATCTATCCCATTTTAGAGGAAGCCCTCACTCATTCTTCAAAAAAAAAAAGAAAAAAAAGAAAGAAGAGTTATAATAATTCTTTGAAGGATCCATCGTTCCAAATCCAATAATTTCTTATTAGCTGGACATGAAATTTAGCCATGAGAATCACTAATAAATTTACATATTTTTTATAAGTATTTTATAGTTAATATTTCTCTACATTCCCTAAAGAAGACTATCAAGCCCAATATAATCATCATCTCTCAACATAAAAATTGGGGTAAGGCAACACCACATGCTTTTAAAATGTCGAGCAACTCGGGAGCTGGAGGAAACCACAAACTAGTACATAGCGTCATCTCATACCTGCTACAAATCCTTGTGGAGGAGCATGCGCCCTATCGATCCATTCTGGAGAAAAAAAATCAACATATCATTTAGTACATGAAATTTCTTGTGAATCACCACCAAGCTACATATGTAATGGTGGGTGCGACATCATCAGATCTCCTCCTATCACCATCATGAGTAGAAGGAATAATTCTGGAGGCATCAGTCAATCCTCCACATGAAGAAATTAAAAAAAAGGGAAAAAAGAAAAGAGAAATTTAGTTTTTGATGAATTAATATATCAAAACACTTGAAAGAAGAAAATCAAAATATTAATATGAGAAGTATTCTTCAGATTTTTGAAACAAAACATTTTTAATTCGATTTCCAAAGTTGTATGTTGATTGCTAACCTTTGAACCGTCGGCCATGTTTTTTTTCCAAATCTAAGGACTAACAACTGTTAAAGCCCTCCAAGCTACTCATCCAACTTAGGATCGGCATAAGAGGGAAACGCTTTATTTCTTCGATCACCGTCAAAGCCCTTTGAGCTACCAATACAAGGTAGGACTGACACAAGAGGGCAATACTTTGATCAATACCAAAGTTCTCCGAGCTACCAATCCAAGGGAGAGCTAGGACCAGTAAAAGAGATCAAGGTTGTGATTAATGTTGATAATCTTCGAGCTACCAATCCAAAGGGATGGCATAAGAGATTGTGATTTTCCTCCTATGCCAAGGGGGGTATTTATAGTTGCAAGAAAGGGAAAATTAAAAAAGTTTCTCTACAAATTTCCTTAAAATTAGAGTATTATGCAAAAGCTTAAGAAAATATTCAAAGTATAAACAAAAATAATTTTTTTGTCTTTAAACTATTAAAAAAAATATTTTCTTTTGAACTTTATACAAGAGTTTTATCTAATGATTTGATAACCACAAAATAAAAAAAATGCAATGTAAACAAAAATGTAAGAACGTAAGAGCAAGAAAATTAAAAAATGCAAACTGAATTTTTATACTGATTCAGTTGAAATTGACCTACGTCAACTCTCTAAAGTTTATCCTCTTTGGGTTTTCCACTAAAGCACACTCATTTGGTTTTTAGCAAGGAAAAGAAGCCCTTCTCCCTTACCCAAGTCGAGAATGAAATTTACATACACTTCTGACCTTGAAAGATCTCTTTCTTTCAGCCTCCTAACACGATGCAGATGCCACTCCCTCCGTATGCTAGCTCCTCGTACAATGAAGATGTCAATCCCTCATTCTGCTCCTCACATGGAGGAGATGTCTATCCATCCTTTTGCTCCTTGCATGGCAAAGATTCCAACCCCTAACCTCCTCGGCTAGTAAAGTCTTTTGCAAACTTTTTTGTAGAGCTCTTACTCCAAGAGCTTTACAACCACAACATAGAAGACCCAAGGTGCAGGCTGACAGGAACAACTATGTAATTCCCTAACTTCCCTTGACTCCCTCAACCTCACCTCCTCTCTCTCTACTTATTGCTTTGGACTCTCTCTAATGAGAAAGGAGACCCTCTCCCTTTGTAAAACTCTCTGAATAGGAAAAATATATCTGAATACTCAACCCAGTCCCTCATACCTTATATAAAGAATTAAAGTAGGATATTTAAATAAAATCATAATTTTTTTAATTTATTTATTTTGATTGTAAAGTATGATATTGGGATCGTACTATCATACTAGTTTAATTCTCATCATATATCATCATGTATGATATTTAGTCGTACAATATGATTAGTTAAATCAAATCAAAGATCACCCAAGATGAACCAAGATTTGACTAGTGACCTCTCATGTAAATCAAACTATATGATTAGGATTATACAATACGATAATTAATCAGGATTTGATTTTGATTTGATTCCTTAATATATGGGACAAAATTAGCAATTAATTAATAATCATATAGTAGGAAATCCTTTGTATAATATTGATTAGTTAAAATTTTAAATTTACCTAATTTTGATAATATAAATTCAATAACAGGGTTTACCAAAATAGGTAATTGTCTGGTACGATTAGAGATTGTATAATACAATTATTTTTATTTTAATTTTCATTTATTTTGTTTAATAAATATTTGAATTAATGGATCCTACAATACGATTGAGATCGTATAGTATGATTATGGTCATATAATATGATTTAACATATATTTCAAGTATTAAATTTTTATACTCTTGTAATTGTGCACTTGTTTGTCTAGCCAACACCTAATTACATAAATGACTCAAGAAAAAAGTGCAAACTCTTTAATTACATTTTGAGTAAACATTGATGTTGCACTATCTTGAGTTATTTTATTTAATTCAGGTTGATGTAAATTGTACCTGAAATGGTTAGTGACACAAAAAAAAGAAAGAAATAATACATAAAATAGAGACTAATAAATAATTAAACAAGTAATATTTATAATTATCAAAATACTAGGTCGGGCTCCCGAATTGAAATACTTCAAAGAGTAAAAGAAGAAGAAGAAGAACACAAAAATCTATGTCATTTGTATCACAATTTAAAGAATAAATGAATATATAAAAATGGGCAATCTCATACCATCATGTATATAATTTGAATTTAATTCTAAAATGGAGTTTAATAAAATTTCATATAAATAATTAGTAATTTTTATGAGTTAGTAATTAAGATTTTGAATTAAAAAAAAAAAAATTCAGTGAAAAGGTTGTCAAAATCTTTCAAAATTTAGTTAATCTTTTAAAGAAAGAAAATAGACTTTAAGCTTAATATGTAAGAACATTACAGTAATGTTCTATTTGGAGTTGTTTGAATAAGTATAAAATAAATAGAGGCAAATAGTTTTTTTTTCTAGTTTGAAGTAAAATAAAGCTAATGTAAAGCCCAAGCATATTAAGTGGATGATGGATGGAGGTTTATAGTGGTGAGGAGTGGTGGCTGAGGGCATCAAACAATGATGAAGATTGGAAGTGATTGGCATGACTTTTCTTTTTACCTTTTTTTGTTACACATGTGTGTGTGTGTGTGTGTGTGTGTGTGTGTGTGTGTGTGTGTGTATGGGGGGGGGGGGGGGGGTGGGGGGGTGGGGGAGATATTTGGTTGTAAATGGAGGTGGAGGTGGGATATGTAATAACCCTAAGTTCTTAAAATGTATTAATTTAAAAAATTTAAAATTTGTAAATTGGAGCACTATGATGTTATGCTTTAGGGTGAACCAGTGTTAGGGGGAGCAATGTTAGGGCACTGTAATTCAATGCGAAGTGATAAGTATAAATAATGTCATATTTTATGTGTTAATTTTCTAGTGAAAATATACTATTTTGATTATGTTTATGCAAAAAGTATAAAAATTGGATAATTTTTGAAGTATGGAACAACACCGTGACGTCAGACACTGTACCACTGCGGCGCCATAATTGACACCATCGGAGCATCCAAATATGACATGGCGGTGCACAATGTTGTAGGAGTTAGCACCACAAAGCCCAGTCACTATCTACACAGCGTTGCATCACCAAATTTCAACGTCGCCAAGCCAAGTGGAGTTCCACATGAAAACTGCAGCTCTCAACCGTTAATAGTGTAACATTGCTACAATTGTAATCATTTTGTCCTTGAACACTACAAGAATAACAAGCATTTTCGGTAGACTTTTCACTAGTCAATTGTCGGTGGGTTGTCCGATGAATAATTTGTTAGAACATTAATGGAAAAAAATTCATTGTTAGTGCTGCCAATTTTCTTAAGTTGGCGGTACCTGCTGGCAAAAAAATATGCTGGAAATTGTCCAACTGAAATTTCAATTGAAAACTCGCTGACTTACTTAAACACGACAAAATTTTCCAATGAAAATGCTGCTCTGCCAAAAAATCATTCAGCAGTGCTGGAAAAAAAGGCCCTAATTCCCCTTCTAGGGATGTTTATGATTGTCTTACTATTCATTCCATTCCTGCATTACTCCTAGTTATGTGAGTTGCCTCCCACCGAACACCTCCTTGGTTGGTTGAATAGCCGAAAGTTTTTCTACTGTTAGCCGATATTTTTTTCTTTGGTCATGGTTTTTCTCGGTATACGTTTGCAAGAGATTGTTCCATGGTTTATGCATTTTGTTGATTATATTCTTCTTATTGATAACAATAGAGAGGGAGTTGATGGTGAAAATATGTGGATACTATTAGTAGAATTCAAGTTTGATGGTTAAAGTGGAGGAATGCATTGGGCTTATTGTGTGATAGAAAATTCCCCTCAAGTTTAGTGGAAAATTTTATAAGATGGCAGTGAGACCTACAATGATTTATGGTGTAAAATGTTGGTCATTAAAAGAGAAGCATAACATTAAGTTAAGTGTTTATAGAGATGACAATGCTCATGAGTAGATTTACTCTTAGAGATAAGATACAAAATAAGCATATATGTGAAAATGGTTGAGAAGCTCCTATGGAAAATAAGATTAGAGAGAGTGAGAGAGTCACCTTAGATGGTTTGATCACATACAATGATGGTCTCCCGATGACCCAATTAGGAAAGTAGATATATTAGATTTGACTTATGTTAAGAATGGTAGAGGTAGACCTAAAAATACTTGGTGAGGAAATATTAGAAATTACCTTTCTTAATAGAAGATAATAGAGAAAAAGGACTCATTTAGTCAACCCCACGTACTAGGATAAAGGCTTTGATGTTTTTGCTAATTTGTTGACCTTCTAATTAAATTTAAATGAGAATTATCACCATCCAATTTACAAATAAGTTTGAATTTAATCTATTTTCCTTCAATAGATGCTACTCTAATATCAAATATCTTTATATTATGTGTAGGCTAAATTCTTCATATCATGGATATTAGAAAATAAAGAAGTTGAATGTGTAACCTAATGACGCAAGAATAAAAGAAATTAACAAATGAGTTCATTAATGGGGTGAATTTTTTATTTAGATAGCTTGACAACTACCCAACTTAATCTTGGATGGAAAGTTTTGATGCCCATATTCTAAACAAAAAGATCAAGTGCATCTCATATCAGATGACATAATTATTGATTTATAATGCAGAGGATTCGTAACAGAATATTGATATTGGACTTCTCATGATGAGTACAAGCTGCCATTGCCAAAGATCTAAGTGGAAAAATATCTTTTCTACTCTCTTTTTATAATATAGTATTCATTCTTTTATCAATCAGATCAATACAGATATCCAGAGCTAATTAATTGCATTAAAGAAAATAAATAAAATACAAAAATATAATTCACATTACTATTATTAATAATTATAATATACAACTAGAGTCCATAATAATATTTACAATATCCATACTGGCTATAAAAATATATAAACCAAAATCTAACTTAAAAACTATACTAGTATCAGTACACAGCCTCAAGCTGCAGGCATCTTTCCCAAAATCATTTAAAACTACATAATGAGCATAAAAAGCCTAGCAAGTAACCAATGCTCTATTATTTCTTTCAATACAAGACAAATAAATATAAATAAATAAATAAATAAATAAATATATATATATATATATATATATATATATATTAGTCAATATCAATCATCACTTAATAAAAGCAATAAAAATATCATAAATTAATAATAAAATTAATATGATCACTAAAGAAAAAAGAGATCTAAACTATCAAATCATCTAATGAATCATATATGTATGCTTTACTATGTTGTATCAATATTAATGCCAAAATGAGCTATAAGTCTTTCAATCGGTTTAATGTACTATCAATTAGTTTAAGGTTCTATCAGGTAAATATCATCATGAGTATATAAAAGTAATGTATGACTTTCAGCTTTAATATGATGTTTTCAACATCTTTATCCCAACGACTTCTTTGTTGGTCATCCGACATATAAATTATCACATGTTTAATTAATCAATTATCATTTCATGTAAATTTTAATAATTATTAAGAGTCATTACCGTATGCTCGTCAGTGTAATTTAGTCAATTGGTTGCATACTACAACTAGGATTACACCACTAACCTTTATTTAAAGAAAAACCCATTGGCCCATCCTCCAACACAGGGTATTATATTTTAAGAGCTAACCCATATTCATTATAGTGTTAACAACCAATCTTTCTTGCTTACATGCAAATGTTATCTTCTCTATTCACTGTAAGTCAATATATATATGAAGTGCAAACATGTATAAATAAAGAAAAATTTATCAATTTTTTATACTACGCATTTATTTCAAAAAAATCTTATCTTTCAATTTAACTGGTAAAAAATCAATATGTTACTATCAAAATGTTTACATACAAAAAAAGTTATGTGGTGAAATTTTTACTAATACAAAATTATCCCATTTTTTTGTAATTAAAATACAAATTTGATAAAAAATACTAAAATACAAAATTATTGAGAACTAAATAGGGTAACAATTCCTTATAACGAGATGAGCAATTATTCCAACAAGACAAAGTGGCAAAAATCACACTATAACCTCTAAATCTGACTTTTCCTTTCTCTCTCTTTAAAAGTTCCCTCAAACCCTTCTTTGTTGCTGAATGCATTAAGGAGAAGAGAGGATTTTAATAAAGCATTAGAGTTGAATTAGATATTTAGGCTATTTATAATAAAATATTAATATAATTATTTAATATAATCAATATTTCAATATAAAATTCATATAAATAATTTTTAAGCTTAAAAATTATATAAAAATACATAAAATAAATCATTTTATTTAAAAAATAATGGTGTAATTGGTTTGCAAAATGGACACCTAATGGTCTCAAAATCTCTACTTGCACTAACATGTACAAAATTCTTAAAGATTTTCATTAGTGCCCAAAAATTACAAAAAATATGTATAATTAAAATACTACAATATAAATTTTATGGCAAAGATGGTTTTTCAATTTGGCTTAAAATGCTCCTAAAAAAATTATTTGCTTTGATCAAAATATAAGCTATTATAATCTTCCTACAGAAAAATGTCACCCTCGGTATTTCTCACGAGTAATAGAAAATAAAATAATGTAAAATAAAAACAAAGCCAAATATTATTATATGAAAATAAATTGGTTCAAAACTCAAGAGTCTATATCAGATATAAATCATAAGCAATCGATTCAAAAATCATTGAAAGAAAAAAACTCAAGTTTTAAGCAATAAATTAAATAAAATCATACCAAACATATTTTTAGGCACTTCAGGAACCTAATTTAAAGATTCCAACTATCAGCATCCAATTTGAACAGATCCTTTCCCAAGTCCAGGAAATGGGCATTTTACCATTAGGTGCACATAATCATAACATTGAAAGCTTTATCTAGTTATCATATAGTAATGTCCCACATGTCTTCTCCCATACCACATACATTGTAGAGTGGTAGGTGCACTGAAAATGTTACCAATCTTTTTCCAACTACTTTCACTATTTTTCTTAAAACTCTCTCTATAATGTTTTCCTAATTCATTGCTCACTATCTGAGCGATCATGTCAGCAAATTTTTCCATATTATTAGATGTTACTAAAAATACTTTCTTAGCACATTAAAATGTCTTCCCTTTTTGATCCATTTTCCTGATTAATAAATAAATCTTAAATATAAATTGAATCATTCAAAACAAAATAATTAAATACAAAACAATTTCTTCAAAATAAAAAAGCTATAAATATATTTAATAAATAATACAACCATTAATGCAACTCTAGTTATAAGTAAATTCTTCCACTAATCATTGTTCTGATACCACTTTATAATAGCCCAAGATCTAAGTGGAAGAACATCTTTTCTAATCTCTTTTTTTTTTTAATAAAATATTTATTCATTTATCAGCTAGATCAATGCAGATATCAGGAGTTGATTAATTACATTAAAGAAAACCAGTAAAATATGAAAAACATAATTCACATTATTACTATTCATAATTACAATCTACAACCAGAGTCCAAAATAATATATACAATAGCCACACTGGCTACAAAAATACATAAACTAAAATATGACATAAAAATAATACTAGTATCAGTACACAGCCTCAACCTACAGGCTCCTTACCTGAAAGAATTTAAAACCACATAATGAGCTTAAAAAACTCAACAAGTAACCAAGACTCTATCACTACTTTCAATACATGGTAAAAGAATAAATAGGATAGTTAGTAAATATCAATCATCACTTAATATGAGCAATACAAATTCCAAAAATTAATATGATCAGTAAAGCCGAAAGAGATCAGTTAACTATCAAATCACCCAATGAACCATATCAGTATGTTATGCTATGTTATATCAATATTAATGCCAAAATGAGCTATAAGTCTATGAATAAGTTTAATATACTATTAATTTATTTAATATACTATCAGGTAAATATCATCATGAGTATAGAAAAGCAAGGCAAGACTTTCAGAATTAATGTAGTATTTTCAACATCTTTATCCCAATTGCTTCTAAGTTGGTCATCTATTATAGTAATTATCACTTAATTAATTAATCAATTATAATTATAAGTGGCTTTCAATAACCATTAAGAGTCATCACCTTTCTCTTGTTAGAATAATTCAGTGAATTAGTTACATGCTACAACTAGGATTACACCACTAACCTTTTATTTAAAGGGAAGCTTGTCAGCCCACTCTCATGTGTAGGGTATTATATTTTAAGAGCCAACCCGTATTCATTCTAATATTATTAGCCAACTTTTCTTGCTTATATGTAAATGTTATCTTCTCTATGCAATATAAGTCAAAACCATGTTTAAAATGTAGGAATGTATAAATACAAAAAAATCTATCAAACTTTTACACTATATATTTATTTCAAAAAATTATATCTTTCAATTTAACTAATAAAAAATTCAATATGTTACAGTCAAAATATTCATATTGATGAGATATATCACATATAAAAGGTTATGTGGAGCAAGTTTTACCAATACAAAATTATCCTTATTTTTTTGGCAATGAAGACATAAATTTGATAAGAAAATATCAAAAAATACAAAATTATTGAAAACTAAATAGGGTAATGGGTTCTTATTGTGGGATGAGCAATTATCCCAACAGGACCAAATGGCAAAAACGCACCGTAACCGCCAAAACTTAACTTTTCCTTTATGTCTCCAAAATAGTTCTCTCAAATTCCCTCAAACCCTTCTGTGTTGCCGAATGCATTAAGGAAAAGAGAGGATTTTAATAAAGCATTATATTGGAATTAGATATTTAAGCTATTTATAATAAAATATTAACATAATAATTTAGTATAATCAAAATTTAAATATATAATTCATATAAATTATTTTGGAGCTTTAACATTATAGAAAAATATCCATATAATAAATTATTTTATTTAAAAAGTATTAGTAAATTTTGTTTGCAAAACAAGCACGTGGTGGTCCAAACATCCCAGTTGTACCGAGAGGTCTCAAATTCTTAAAGATTTTCATTAGTGCCTAAAAATTACTAAAAAAATTGTAATTAAAATATATAATATAATTACTATGGAGAAGATCATTTCCAATTTTGGCTTAAAAGGACTCCTAAAAAAATTATCTGCTTGGGTCAAAATATAAGCTATTATACAAGCCACATTTTGATTCTCGATGCAGCCTATCTACAAGTTCTAATATACCTGAGAAAGAAAATGTCTATCATATTCAGGACTAGTTTATGATGTAACTAGGGCATAATTTAAATAATTTACAAAAGAGTCATCAAATATGGAGGCAAAATTGTTTTATATATTTTTGCATACTTACTAATAGCCAATTTAGAAGGGGCAGACCACTCACTCAAACTTATTTATTACTATGAAGATGTTAAGCATCAAGATAAAATATAATATCTCTATGAATATTTTAATCAATTTATTGAACTGCTTGAGGAGACCAATCCGACATATAATATAATTCTTATAAACTTATATCGGACTAAGAAGTTGATTTCCAAATTTTTATTTGACATATATAAACATAGATTGTTATATCAATGGATGCATGTTATACTATAAAGATGATTTATTATAGATTACATGACATCATTGCAATGCACCAAGATTTAAGCTAAAATCTTGGATAAGAAAAAAGTTGAAGGATGTACCAATTAGTAAGATGTTTTACTTAACAATAATTCATACACTACAATGATTATATGCATCCATGAGATCTACTGCACATATAAGAAGACATAAAGAACACATCTCATAAGAAAGTGTTAGTACACATATATTAAAAGTAGATACCGATAAACATTTTCATCATACATATCCTACCTTCACTATATAATCAAGAAATATAAGATTAGGTTTATGCACATATAGTTTTACTCCATTTAGCCAGTCTGCTTCACCTTACTTGGGATGGCTCGTGATACTCACCCCTTACAATCTTCCTTTAGAGTTATGTATAACTAGACCTTGCATGTTTTGATGATGATCATTCTAGGGCCACATAATCCAAAAGTAAATGTCAATGTATTCTTATAACCTTTAATTGATGATTTAAATTTAATTTGAGTAAGTACATATGTTAGGTCCATGAAATAAAATTTTATAATGAGGTTAGCATTACTTTGAACAATTGTCGACTTGCCTATGTACGATATACTTTCAGCAAGTTAGATTATCCATATTGTATGAAATTTACAAAGTCATCCACTTCAAAGCATGGAGGGAAGAACACATGGTTCAACTATCACCGCATAATTTTACCTACAAATCATCCTTTCAGTAGAAATAATATTATTTTTACAAAAATTAAAATGGTGATGTCACAATCTCCTTCAAGATTAATTAGTGAAAAAAAATTGAAAGAGCAAGGTGTATTTCCACTATAGTTGATTCTCCAATAATAGTTGATTACAAATTGCCAAGGTGATGGTAGGAAGATAGGAAGACAGATAATTCTGTTATTTATATAAGGGGGAACACCCATATAGGTGATGATTTTGAGTATTATAATGTATTCCTAGAATTATTATACTTGGAATATCAAGGTGATAGGAATAATGTGTATCTTTCAATTATGATTGGTTTGATCCAGTACAGAATAGATGTACAAGAGTACATCCACTTTATGATATATTAGAAGTAAAGAGGGATAATAGATATATTAAGTTTGACCCATTTATCATTACTAGCCAGACAATCCAAGTCTATTTTGTTAATTATCTGGTAGACTACAAGGTAAATAGGATTAACTAATACTTTTCAAGACCAAACCGTTTGGGGTCATTTAGACCACATCAATATAACCAGCACATCAAGAAGAGCTTATGTCAAACTTAAAAGATCTTATTAATGATGGGAACAATCAAATTATAACTAATAAGAGTGAATTATAGTTATAGAAACATATTTAAACATAGAGGAAAGTCACAAGGATATTAATAATGGTGAAGATGTGTCATCATATGGAAGTGAATCAACAAATGTTAGTAAATATAAGGTAAGTGTAATTATTGATTTTATGATAAATTATGAATTAATAATTTACATTAATTATATGATTTATTTTTAACAACATAGTGATCCTACATTAACAACATTAACTAATACTCTCGAATTTGTACTAAACTTACAAGATGATCCTAATCATCCTAGATGATTCATACCAATCACGCCTAAAAGAATCAGGTGATTAGGATAGTAATTAAGGTTAGATTGATCAATTATATCATCTGGAATGATCGTCGAATCATACTAGATGATTTGTAAGAAAAAAATTAGTTTTCTCCTAAATCTTTTGGAAGTCCCAAACTATCTGCTGGACGATAATGTTTGATTTTGAACTAATTATATAGGATGATCACTACATCTTCTTGAATGATAAGTTATATTTATATATCATCTTTCAATTTATGTCCTAGACATCCCAAACTATCTATTGGATGATAATGTTTGATTTTGAACTAATCGTACATGATGATGTTCATATCATCTTGGATGATTAGAACAAACTTTACATTTTAATAGTACAGGAAACCCATATCATCCTATCTGGAAGGGATGATTTAAACTAATCATACAGGACAATCTATTGATCATCTAGGATGATCTTTGATGGCAAGTTAAAAATTAGGGCAGTTTTTAAGGCCTTCTATTTAAGCTCTCTTAATTACTGATAAAATAATCTTTTGTTGTTATCCTGACCTAAGAGAGAGAGAGAGAGAGAGAGAGAGAGAGAGAGAGAGAGAGAGAGAGAGAGAGAGAGAGAGAGAGAGAGAGAGAAGAGAATATTGTGAGAGGGAGTTTGTGAGGTATTCATAAAGGTTGCTCCAAGCAAGGATTCAAGTTGTCTTCTCTAATTGTCATCCTTGGCTCCTTGGTTGACCTAGGGTGGTCATCAACGGCACTAGATCAAGATTCTTGGCTTGCTTTAGAAGGAAGCAAAAGGAGTTGGGGTTCTCTGCCAACTTCAGGAGGAAGTAAAAGGAGTCTAGGTTTTTTGCCTCATCGAGGCTAGTGTAAAGATTTTGTAAGGGCTTCTTCACCTTGATGTGAGAGTAAAAGGAGAGTCACTATAGTATTAGTGTAATACTTGGAGGTGAGGCTCTAGGGAGTATATATATGTCAAGTTGACCAAACCACTATAAAAATCTAGTGTGTTCTTTATATTTTTATTCCCGCACTTAATTTCTGCATTATTTACTCTTGATTATTCTTGTGGTTGAAATATCATAATTTATTTTTGTGAAATAATTTTGCTTATGCCTTGGGATTAAAGTAGTTTTTTCTAAAATATAAAAAATCACAAAAAAGATTTCCTTATTATTTAAGTTAATTTTTTTTAAAACACCAATTCTCCCCCATCTTAGTTAGCCTCAGGCTAGTTCATAAGGGCTTAACAACCATAACAAATTTTTAAATGTAAGAAGGGCTCATGTTGATTTCACCCGAGGGTGGCATATATGCACTTACTATATTCTTAACTTACTACTAAAATTCAATAAATATTTTTTACCAAATATTTTTTTATAGGTTTTATTCGTTGAAACAATAGATGCATAAAATATGGGACATCATATGAAGCAAGTATGATGTTCCTTATATTTCTTGGAAACAAAACTCAAAATAAGTGCACAATATATGATTTAGGGAGTTTGAGGTTTGTTATGATAAAAATATATTCTATATTATATATTTTTTTAATTAAGCTAATAAAAATATTCTATATTATATATTTTTGTATACAAAAAAATTTTTATTGATTGCTCGAGCATAATGTCGGTTCTTAAAATTCTATTTAAAGAACCCGAATTTTCTCATGCAAAGAGACCTTTAGCTGCTGTCTTGACCTGAGAGAGCCAAGAGGAGAGGGAGAGAGAGAGGAAGGAACTTATGAGGGGGAGTTTGTGAGAGGGATTCCTAACGGTTGCTCCAAGCAAGGTTCCAAGGCATCTTCTCCAGTCTTCATCCTTTGTCCTTGGGGGTTCAAGGGAGGTAAGCTTCAGTAATTGGTCGAGGTTCTCTGCATGCTTCAAGAGGAAGCAAAAGGAGTTGATGTTCTCTGCCTGCTTCAGGAGTAAGCAAAAGGAGTCGAGATTCTCTTCCTGCTTCAGGAGGAAGCAAAAGGAGTTGGGTTCTCTTCCTGCTTCAGGAGGAAGCAAAAGGAGTTGGGTTCTCTGCCTCGCTGGGGTTGGCGGAAAGAAGTTTTTGTGAGGGATTCTCCGCTTGCTATGGGAGCAAAAGAACAATCACTTTTGTAGTGCAATACTCGGAGGGAGCCTCTAGGGAGTGGATGTAGGTCGAGTTGACCGAACCATTATAAATCTGGTGTGATCTTTCTTTGTTTTGATTTCTGCATTTATTTTTTTGCACTTTGATTTTATGTTATTTTGGCTTGTAATTGTGCTTTGATTGTAACAAGATTTTTTTAAAATACTAATTCACCCCCCTCTTGGTTAGCCTTGGGCTAGTTCATAAGGGCTTAACATCCCTAACGAACTTTCAAGTGGTATCAGAGCGGGATTCATAAAAATTAAGTTTGAAAACTTTTTGAATTTTGATCCATGGCTAACAACGGTAATCGTAATGCAGGAAGGATATTTTATAACACGACCCCTTTGTTTGATAATCTTTCTTTGATTTGGAAAACTCTCATGTCTATTTTTTACAATCGATTGATTATCGTATGTGGATGCTTATTAAAGAAGGATATTCTCCACCTTCTCATGAACTTAATGGAATAAAAATTGAAGTACCTTTTACTGAATGGACTTTTGATGAAAGAGATTTAGCACAACTTAATATAAAGTGTTTGAACTATTTTTCTGTGCTTTAAAATCTAAAGATTACATGCGTGTTTCTAGTTGCTCTATTGGAAAAGAAATTTGGGATAATTGTGAATCACCTATGAAGGTACTAATGAAGTTAAGCAATCTTGTTTGAATATTTTATGCAGATTATGAATTTTTCTATGAAACTAATGAAATGATTTTTGAAATGTATACAAGATTTACTCAAATTGTTACTTCATTACATGCGTTATTAAGAGAACTTATTAACTATGAAAAAGTGAACAAAATTTTAAGATGTTTGCCTTCTTCTTTTGATGCTAAAATCACTGCAATTTTTGAGTCTAAAGATTTAAATACCTATTCGATCGATAACTTACTTGGTTCACTCATTGTTTACGAGCAAGGGGTGAACCAAAGAAATTTTGATGCAGGTGAGAGGAAGAAGGAGAAAATGGTGGCACTTAAGGAGAACAACTCAGACACTGACTCCTCTGGGTCTGAACGCGATGAAGTTGCCTTCATTCACTAGGCAATTCAAAAACTTTCTAAGAGAGTCACAAGCATCATCATATTGGAGAAAAGGTAAGGACAAAAAATTTAAAGGTTCTTCTGATGTTGTTTGTTTTAATGCAGGAAGCCAGTACAATTAAAACTGATTGCCCTACACTCAAGTCTCACCCAAGCAAGGAAAATGGTGAGGAGAAACCCAAGTAAAAGAAGGATAAGAAGAGATTCCAAAAGGCATTTTTAGCAGATTCTGCATCAGACTCCTTTGAGACTGAATTTGAAGAGGAGATAACAAACTTGTGCTTAATGGCAGATAATGATCTTAGTCTAAGTGACCAAGAAGAGGTTAGTGAACCAACTTATGATCAATTATTTGAAATTTGTGAGTACATACATGCATCATATAAAAAACTCAAGAAAACTTATGCTAGTTTGAAATTAGAATTTATAAATTTACAAAAAAAGCATGAAATTCTTCTTGAAGATCATTCTACAATTGATTCTAATTACATGGCTTTACTTGATGAGCTTGATGCTTTAAATAAAAAAACATGATGATTTATCTGATGCTCATAATTCTTTAAAATCATCCCATGCTAATTTAGAAAAAAGAACATAAAATTTAAAAGTCTAAAAGCTTTTGAATATAAAAACCTTCATTTCAATGCATCACATAAAAAGCATCACATAGATTAGTGCATCCTTTTTCTGGAATTAGATATTTTTCATGTGGCATGCTAGGACAAACACAGACTTGCACCATCCATCATAGTTCACATTGGGTATGCAGACCCAAGTTATATGATTCACAACATGTATTGCATTTACTTTCCATAAGAAGGAACCCAAACATGGTTGGGTTCCTAAAACTGACATTTGATAATTTTTGTAGGCAAGCTTCACAAAAGGCCTCGTGAGATCATGCGATACCTGGACAGCGGATGCTCTCTACATATGACTGGCGATGTCAATCAATTCACTTTGCTGGAGACCAGGACAGGAGGCAAGGTGACTCTTGGAGAAAACACCACTGGAGGGTGGTAGGATAGTATAATTGTATATTCCAAGAACCTTCTGATTGAAAAATTTTGCTTGTAGATAGACTGAAAAACAACTTCTCAGCATCAGTCAGCTTTGCGACAAGGGCTTCATCATAAAATTTTTAGCAAATTCATGCATTATCAGCTTAAATAATTAACACTTTTGCAGAAAAGTGGAATACAATATTTACATGCTTGATTTAAATAATATTGAAAGTGCTGCTTCATTTTGCTTAAAAACTGCTGTTGATGATTCATGGTTGTGCATAGGAGATTATGTCATGCCAGTATAAAAGCCCTTAGAAAAGTGACCCAAAAAGACCTAGTTAGAGGTGTCCTCAAGCTTAAGTTTTCAAAAGACCACCTTTGTGATGCCTGCCAATTAGGAAAGCAAGTCCACTCCACTTTTCACTCCATTAAGGACATTAACACCTCTAGACCTTTAGAAGTCCTTCACATGAATTTGTTTGGACCCATTAGATTACTAGCTTGGGAGGTAAAGTCTATGGTTTTGTGATTGTCGATGACTACTCGGTTTACTTGAATTAGATTTCTGTCACACAAAAATGAGTCTTTTGATGAGTTTAGAGCCTTCTTCACTTGGATTCAGAAAAAGCTAGGTTGTGAGATCTTGACCATCCATAGTGATCATGGGGGATTAGCCACAACTTCTCAGCTCCTAAGACCCCTCAGCAGAACGGGGTAGCTGAAAGGAAGAACCAGACCTTAGTGGAAACCGCTAGAGCCATACTTGCTGAGTATTCACTTCCAAAATACTTTTGAGCTGAGTAGTTAACATAGCTTGTTATGTGTTGAATAGGGTGAATGTTAGAGCCAATTTGATAAGACACCCTATGAGATCCTTAAGGGTAGGACACCCATTTTCCACCTCTAGTTTTGGTTGTAAGGCTTTCATTCACACATAATGGGAAGTCTCACTTAGGAAAATTGACCCAAAATTTGATGAAGGAGTGTTCTTAGGATATTTTGTGTGGGAAGTTTTTAGGGTGTTTAATAAAAGGTATTTTGATGGTGGAGGAAACTAATCATGTAGTGTTTGATGAGTCTGATCCTAGAAAACCTAGAGTTGGGGATGTTGATGATGTTGGAGAGATTAAATACTGGAGTAGAAAATTTAGAGAAGAGGGTAGAGCACCAGACACTGAAGGAGTAGGAGAGGTTACCCAAGGGTAGAAAATGTAATCTGGAGGAAAGGGTTGAACCTTCACACACCTTTGCCTAGAGATTGGAGATACTCTTCTAGTACACCTAAAGATCTGATCTTAGGAGACCCTTCTGATGGAGTTAGGAATAGACATGGACTTAGGAAGGAAGTGAACCACTCTGCCTTTATCTCAATGACTGACCCACCAATATAAACCAAGCCCTTTTTGATGAGTTTTAGATCTTAGCCATGAGGAGGAGTTGAACCAATTTTTAGGAATGAGTTTGGGAGCTTGTAGAAAGACTTAAGGAACAAAGTGTAGTTGGAACCAAGTTGATCTTTAAGAATAAGGTGAATAATTCTGGAGTGGTGGTTAGGAATAAGGCAAGATAAGTGGCTAAGGGTATAACCAAATAGAAGGGATAGATTTTGGGGAGAATTTTGCCCCTATAGCTAGATTGGAAGCCATTAGAATGCTATTAGCCTTTGCATGTTATAAGGGATTTAAGCTTTTCCAAATGGATGTTAAGAGTGCCTTTTTAAATAGGAAAATAAAAGAGGTTGTGTTTGTAAAACAACCCCCAGGTTTTGAGAGTTCCCATATTCCAAATCATGTTTTCAAATTAAAAAAGGCCTTATATGGATTAAAGTAGGCACCTAGAGCTTAGTATGAGAAACTTAGCACATTCTTACTAGAAAGGGAGTTTGTTAACAGAAGCATAGACCCCACCGTATTCCTGAGGAAAGTAGGAGATGATTTACTCATTATTCAGATCTATATCAATGATATACTTTTTGGATCTTCTTATAAAATTCTATGTGATAATTTCTCTAAAATAATGAGTAAGGAGTTTGAGAAGAGTTTGATGGGAGAGTTGTTCTACTTTTGGGGGTTTAGTATAAAATAAATGGATGATGGAACCTTTTTGAGTCAATCAAAATATATCAAATATATCTTGAAGAAGTATGAAATGGGTGAAACCAAGCCAATTAATACTCCCATGTCCTCAGGAATTCAGTTGGACAAAGACCCAAATGGAAAATTAGTTAATGAAAGAAGTATAGAGAGATGATTGGATCTCTACTTTACCTGACTGCTAGCCGACCCGATATAATGTTCAACGTTTGTCTTTGTGCTAGATTTCAAGCTGATCCTAAGGAATTCCATCTGACTGTAGTTAAGAGAATTCTTAGATACCTTTTAGGGACCCAAAACTTAGGAATATGGTACCCCAAGCACAACACTTCTTTTGAGATTATTGGATATTTTGATTCTGATTTTGTAGGATGTAAGATGGATAGAAAAAGCACTTTTGGAACTTGTTAATTCATAGGACAGTCTTTAGTCTCTTGGTCTAGTAGAAAGAAAAACTTTGTTGCTCTTTCCACTGCTGAAGACGAGTACATTGCTTTAGGAGGTTATGTGGCCAAAGTCCTTTGGTTAAAACAACAAGTACTGGATTTAGGATTAGTTGTAGGCACCATCTTAGTTCTTTGTGACAACACTAGTGTTATCTATATTTCTAAGAATCCTATCCAACATTCAAGGACTAAGCACATTGACATAAGCATCACTTTATTAGAGACCATGTGACTAAGGGAGACATTAAGTTACACCATGTGGCGACTGAGAATCAACTGGCTGACATATTTACTAAACCACTAGCCTTCAACACTTTCAGCACTTTAAGGACCAGATTGGGTGTGATTGACATTAATGCATGAACTTGATCTCTACTGATTACTTTGCTTTATCTTTTGTTAAAATTGTTTTTGTTGTTTATTTATTTATTTTTTTTATCTTTATTTTTGGCACTTTACTTTTTCGAATGCCTTAATTTATTTTTTCTAAATCATCATTGAATTGATATCGTATGCCTTATTTTTGTCCTTTTGAAAATTTGTAGTTAATGTTTTACATCTCTTAATCTGCTAAAGGGTAAAAACACCGTTAATTGTGTCTCTTTTTCTAACCTATTTTTGTGGTGAAATTTTCTTTTCTAAATAAAAAGTCTATCTCAAATTAACAACTAGATTTTGCAATTGAGATCTTTTCTACTTTGCTATAGTAATCTAGCTTATATTATAATTGTCAAAGTCTTTATGTTACTTCAAGATTTCTTGTTATCCTATCAATGCATCTCTCATATGGTCTTTGATTCTGTTTTGTGGTTTATTCTTCCCTCTATTAGAGAGTAAGTTTTTCTTCTCTAATATCTAGAAGATATACTCACAACTAAGAATACTTAAGAGTTTTTGGAAATGAATTTAGCTCTCAAAAATAATTAAAAAAAAGGCCAATGATGCCAAAAGCAAAAGATGCACAATGATGCCAAATTTAAAAAAAAAAAAATACACAAACTGTATCAAAAATCAAAAGATGCGCAAAGTGTTCCATTCAATGGACAAGAGGCATAAAATGACCCCATCAAAAAGTAAGTATCTTCCTTTCTTCCAACTCTTAAAACTTTAAGATTTCTTGTATCACTTGAGATTTTCAAGGACTTGATTTCCAATTTCGTGATTGTAACAAACTACTTTGATTACATATTTATAAGATATTTTTTTGAAACCAAGTCTTGATAGATCTCTTTTTCTTATCCAATTAATTTTCTGAGTTAGGCCTTTGATTTCAAAAGTGATTTTTACCCTAAAGAAGTCCGAGCTTAGGGTTAACATGATCGGAATTTTTATATTTTTTGATTTTTGAGTGTGTTAATCATTACTAAATTTTTAAAATCAATCACATGGAAGACTATATCATGTTCATGCCTTGATTAAAAAAAAAACTTTATTTCTTTGCTATTTTTTCATAGCTTGTTATTTTAGTCTCTATACTTATTTTTTGTTTTTGTTTTGTTTTCCTCCTCCTTTTTGTAATGTCAAAAGGGGGAGTAGTCTGTGGTATCTTGTACTTTTGATTCTGGAATTTAGTTAGTTAACTGCTTTTTGTTACACTATTTTTTTATTAGACTATCATTACTGCTTAGATTTTTTTGATTATGTTTTCCATCATCAAAAATAGGGAAATTCTTGTGAATTTGAGATTATGATTTAGACTTTTGATGATAGAAAACATTCCTATTTTTCTATGATTTTCTTGCCTACTAACATTTTAGGTCCACAACATCGAATGCAACTCAAGACCAGTTCATGATTGGGTAGATTTAATATGAGTCAATATGTAATGTTTTTTCTTTTTCTTGAGTCTATTATAAAAGTGATTCCTGATGCAAAGTAACCTTGCACACACACACTTGAGGGATTTTTTATGTTTTTATATTTTGAGTACATCAGCCTGGACGATGTTCATATCGGCTAGGATGATCCGACTAAAAACAGAAACCCTAATTAGGGCATCCTAGTTAAGCAGCCATAATTAAGCACATTGTTCTGGACAATACTTGTATCGGATAGGATGATAAGCTTAAAATCAAAAACAAATCAGCCTCCATAATCAATTTAGGTATTCTTTATTTTAGGACATCGGCCAGGACGATCGAAGCATCAGCCTGGACGATGCAGCACAATATGCCTAAATTAATTTGGTAATTATGGAAAGCAATTAAGGCTAATTAATATGATCATATTGACCGGGATGATCGTAGGATCGGCCGGGATGATGTACTGGACGATTGACATCGGCCAGCATCTATTCCGGGCGATGTTCAGAATGATGTATCATATTTGAACTAATCGGCCAGATGATATTGTATCGGCCTGGACGATATAACCAATTTTCTTCTGATCGTCCCAAATCATCCCGGATGATTGAGTTTATTTTGTACTGATCGGCCAGGATGATATTCCTATCATCCTGGACGATAATGTCAGTTCTTGAAATTCTATTTAAAGAACCCAAATTTTCTCATGCAAAGAGACCTTTAGCTACTGTCTTGACCTGAGAGAGCCAGAGGAGAGGGAGAGGGGAGGAAATTATGAGGGGGGAGTTTGTGAAGGGATTCATAAAGGTTAATCCAAGTAAGGTTCCAAGGCATCTTCTTCAGTCTCCGTCCTTTGTTCTTGGGGATTTAGGGGAGGTAAGCTTCAGCAATTGGTCGAGGTTCTCTACCTGCTTCAGGAGGAAGTAAAAGGAGTCGAGATTCTCTACCTGCTTTAGGAGGTAGAAAAAGGAGTCGAGGTTCTCTGTTTGCTTCAGGAAGAAGTAAAAGGAGGGGTTCTCTTCCTACTTCAGAAGGAAGAAAAGGAGTTGAGTTCTTGCCTTGCCGGGTTGGGAAAGGAGTTTTTGTGAGGGCCTTTTCACCTTGCTATGGGAACAAAAGGAGAGTCACTTTTGTAGTGTAATACTCAGAGGGAGCCTCAAGGGAGTGGGCGTAGGTCGAGTTGACTGAACCACTATAAATCTAGTGTGAGCTTTCTTTGTTTTGATTTCCGCATTTATTTTTCTGCACTTTTATTTTCTGTTGATTTTGGTTTGTGATTATGCTTTGATTGTAAGAAGATTTTTTTAAACAACCAATTCACCCCCCTCTTGGTTAGCCTTGGGCTGGTTCATAAGGGCTTAACATCCCTAACAAACTTTTATTTACAAATGGGTGTAAATCCTAACCCTAACCTTACCGATTTGGGTTTGGTTTGACCTGAACCTAAAATTGTTGGGTTTAGTTCAGGTCTAGTTTTCAGTTAATTTCAAATATTGACACCCCTAACCCCCTCCCTCATTTCATGGATTGTCAGTAATGAAAGAAAGGAAGGGGAAATGAGAAGATAGATAGAAGAAGAGAGAAGAAGAGAAAGAAAGTCTTATAAGGCTCTTTTGTTAATCATTCCTCTTGAGAAAGTTATTATACTCATAGTAAGTGACCAATACTCTACCTCTCTTTTCAATGATTATGTGTTTAGTATTTTTCTCCCTCCTAAGTTTGGTGAAAATGTAATATATCATATTTTTGTGAACTTTCATCGTATAAATTTTGATATGTGATATATATCTTTATTGTGAGCATTTTGGTTAGTTTATTTTAAGTTTTTATCAAATGATTTGGTTGATAAGGTATTTTCTATTGTGAGTATTTTATAAATTATATTTTTTATCATTTTGACTAGAGATTTACCATATTTTACAACAACTATGGTGGAGGAAGGCAGAGGCAACCGATGAGAGTAGACTAAACTTGTAGTGTTTTTGGAATTAAGCTAAATTAGTAAAGTTAAGAGTACATAAAAATGAACTATGGAATGAATTTAGACTTTATAAAAAATTTACTCTACTTTCCTTTTTCATCTAACCAAATACCTAAATTTCTAAATCACTTACATTTGAAATAATTTACATTCAATTTTCATTATACTTTAGCCTCTTTGTGAACTCCCAGTCTTCCACACCCAACCCCTAGCTTCATCTTCTCATGCTAGAAGTAGGTAAATCACTAGTTTCTCATTGTTTATCATTTTTTCCTTGTACTGTCCTCTGATCCATCTTCTTTCTCCCTTGTAGTTTCGTTTTTCTCATGCTTAGGTTGTATGAGGCTTTACATGATATGTATTTTCTTATGTAATTTATTCCATAAATATTTATGAACTAATCTTGAAGATATAATTAAATCCATTCTTATTTTCTTTTATAGCATATAGAACTAACATGAAAAGAAAAGCATAGACAAGCATACACAAGTAATCAATGGAATGTTTAATATTCTATCTCTTTTGTTTAGAAACTTAGTATCACCACATCTAATTAGTCTCAATTAATATTCATATTTAATGGACTTTTATCAATTGTCCACCCTTTTTTATATATATATATAAATCTTTGGTTCAATAAGAATATGAAAATGATTCTTTGCAAAATTAATAAAGATAATTTTTTTTAAATTATCCTATTTCACACCTCCACCATCATATTTTTTTTTATTTAGAGTAGAATATTTGAAAAACGATCAAGCATTAATTTGTCATCATTTCGATAATACTAGTTACTTGTCTGATTTTGTTAATAATATAAAAAAATCATCAATTTCTCATTCTTAAAAGTGAGAATATATCATTTAATAAGATCAAGTGCCCACATCATTGATGTGATAATAAGTATCTTCATACATGCAATAATGTTGTAGTTTATCTACGTCAAAAAGATTCACATTATTCTATCTAGTATGATATGCCCAAGGTTAATCATTTAAAGGGAAAGACTCTTATTCAAAGTCCATATTGAGAGTTTTAATTGAACCCACTCTTATGTCCATTTAGTTAAAAAATGTTTTTGGTCCATTAATGTTTGAAAAATAAGTTATAGCTATAAATAATTTTCATATTGAAGAAGACCAAAATATAAAAGTTGTAAAATGTTATAGTCTAGTAGCATATGCTTATAAGATATGATTATGGGAGCCATTTGAGGTATGATTTACTTTTATTTATGATCTCTTTTTTATTTGATAAAATATATCAACATGCCCTTCATTGACATATCAAGGATTCTTAACATAGGTGCCATATTAGATTATTAATGTATGGGGTGCCTAAAAGAAAATTGTTATGAGATTGCTTTCATAGACTTTGAATGTTGCTCATAAAGACACCTTACATAAAGCCAATACATATATGGGCTCTGAAAATTCAGCTCCGGCCTCTGCCTGCTTGTTTGTTTATTCTTCGACGTGGGAGTTTTAACGGAATAAGTTCCGGGCTAAAATTTTGGAAGGCAGATGGGTTTGTAGATAAGACACTACAAAGAGATTTTTCCCTCATTTGTGAGGATTTTAAGATCTAAGTTATGGTTTCCTATAGGCGTAAACCTTATAGTTAATTACCCCTCCCAATAACTAGAGGGAACTTTTGATTAAGGCTAGTTATCAATCAAATACATAGAGATACGTGTTATATGGCATATAATAGCAGCATGGGTATGGAATTTTGAGAATTTGGAAAGTTTGGGAATTTGAAGGTTTGATATTTATAATAAAAAATTTCACCAACTTGCACTTAAAGCGGATGGTGGGAGAATGGATGATGGACCTGATCAAGATCCCATTATTCCATCGTCCCGGGCCATCGTTATATCTGGTCTACTTAGTCAGAGGAGGTTGCCAACCCAACCTGATAGAATGATCCTTGTCGGTAGCTATGGGTTTCTTTGTCAAGGGGACCTTGTAGACCTGGGTTGGATGTTCGTCTGAGGGACTATTTGAATCACCTTAGCTAAAAATAGGGCTTTGTGCCCTATCGATCTATCCTATTGATTTTATCTCAAGGATTTGTGCCACTAAGGAGCGTATTGGCTCTGGCCATAATTGATATTTCGTGGTACCATTTGGTGGCAAAACCACTTGGTTCAGAGGGCCCCAGGTCATAACCATTTATATTGCGGTGCCATTTGGCGCAAAACTGGCTGTTAGAGGACATGTACCACGTCTTTAATGGCAGGTTATTATTTGAGAATGGATCCTAGTGATACTTTTAACTAAATATTAAGTCTATGTGAGCTGAAGTAAATTTTAGTTTGTCCACCCCAGCAAACTGTTGTGGAGGGTGGATAGATTTTGCTTTAAGTGATCCGATAGATTATTTCAATTTTAAATATTTTTGGATTTTGGGATTTCTGGAATTTCTTTGAAGTTTTGATAAGCATTTGGGTGGTATTTTAGATATTTGAAGTTGACCCCTCCGGTTGAGATTATTGCTATCAACTTGTCGATAGGGGATCGAGTTTCTTAGGCTTTATGCATTTGTTAGTTAATTCTTTTGATTATAGGCCTTGAAGGCCTAATATGAATATATTAAATAAATATGCTGGTTGTCACAACCGTATATTTATTTGATGGTTCAAACCCTATCACTCCTATTGATCCATTTAAAAGGATCAGATTCAAATTTCAATTCACTTATTGACCCGCGCAGCATCCCTAGACGTCAGATGTGTTCCCACAACATGCTCATTGGTGCCCATGCGGGTGTTTGGGGGCATTTTATAGTTGTTTGTTGAACCTTGTCAACTCGATCAAGCTGTTGACTGAGGATTGAGTTTCTCGTAGGGTTTGTACCTTTATTAGTGAATTATTTTGATTATAAGCCTTAAAGGCCTAATATGAATGTATTAAAATAAATATACTGATCCCACTAATCGTATATTTATTTGATGGTTCAAACCCTATCGACTCCTATGATCCGCATAGAAGGATTGGGTTCAAATTTGAATTCACTTATTGACCCGCACAGTATCCCTAGACACCATGTGTGTACTAATAACATGCTCGCCGGGGCCCATGCGGGTTTTATGATTGTATTTATCCCTTTAGTGTACCTATGTGTATACAAATTACAGTGCACGTGCGGGGGTATTTTGAAATATTTGTAAACGCCTTCTATCGCTTATAAGGATATTGCAGATTCAGTGGCATTGAGTATAACTTGTAGATGCCTTCTATCTGCTTATATGTGTATTGTAGATCTGGTGAAGTGCATTATAACTTGTAGATGCATTTTGTCTACTTATATGTGTGTTGTAGATTCAGTGGCATGGAGTAATAGCTTTTGGATCAGTTGTTTGCTACTTTGTACAGGTAGACTGTCATGCATTACTTACATTATTTATGCAGGTAGATTATAGTGCACTAACGAATCTCCTGCTTCATGTTTATTAATGCTTGCATTCATTATAGTTCTCTGGCATTTTTTTATAGATTGTATACAATATTCGTAGCGGGCTCCAGTAAAAGCTCGTGGGAGCATGGATCTTTCCTATTCTTTATGCACTTTATTATGGTATTTAGCTCATGTAGTACTTTCACCACTACCACAAGTAGGAAAGTAGATATATTCCTTCACAGATTGAAATTGACTTTAGGATATTACATTTAATGAAGTCTTTCTGAATTTACCCATAAATGTCATGTGGCACATACATCTATCTTTGTAAAAAGCTTGTATGTATTGTAGATCTTTTACATTTGCTCGCAGATATCTAGTTGAATGTATAACGGGCATTCATGAGTAGCTTGAGAGTATTTATATTTGATGTAGTCACTTTGCACTCTGCTTGTGGACAATGCATTGGGTGCCAATGGTCTCCCATAGCAGCTTGCAGGATTTGGTATTTGTCATAGTCCTTTTGTATTTTGCTTGTGAAACTTATTTGGCTTGCAATGGATCTTCTATGATAACTTGTAGGAGTCTATATCCAACGCATATCTTCCATCTTTGCTTGCAATGAATCAATGTATTTCATAACCATTGATTGTTTATTGTCTGTAAATGTGTTATCATTTGTTATTCATTGATGATTTCCATTTTTGCACATGTGTATGTTTGCTGCAATTGGAGTATTTGCTTGTGCGTCCTTTAATTCTTCTAGCAACTTTTGCTTGCATCCTCAAGACACTAGAAACTTCTGTCAAGTTCATTATTGTTGATAGAAGATTTGCACTTTTGTTGGAGTAACTTTCATGGGTCAACTACAACATCCATTGGAACTCTTATATGATAACCATTCAATTGGGTGATGATTCTTACTGATTGTTTCTTGGGGATGAATCATGTTTACAAATCAATTATAATGCTTCTAGGGCCCTCATGTTGTGACTTTGCAATCAAGCCATGCTTTTCATACTCTCTTTTTGTATTTGACTGAGATGATTCTTATTCACTTATCCCTTCATTTTCATAGACATGTTACAAGAGAGTTGTGTTTAAATATTCAAACTCCACATATGACTATTAGCTCATGTTCAGAATATATCTTGCATTTGCTTACTTGATCCTTGCTTGAGTTCAAGTAGCAAGCTCAAGTTATAATTCAAGTTATCTTTTAGTTCAAAATTTGGACCTTTATTTATTCATTGACATAGGTTTAAGTTCTACATTGAGTTTGAGTAGAAGTTCAAGGTCTTTTGCAATGCACTTAGATCACTTTCATTATTCATTTGAATTCATATTTAGACTTATCATAATTTGTTTTAGCTTGAGTTTTTTTTTTATGCATTTTGTTTATATTCAAATTATCTAAATTCAGATCAAGTCTAGAAGTCCCCTGTTGTCTTGTAGAATTCAAGTATAATTTGATGTGCAAGTTCAAATTCCCCTTGCTTGAGTTTTACTTAAGTCATTTGCTTACTTTTATCAAGTTTGATTTTAATTCAATTTATGTCCAAATTAGTGTCCAAATAAAATTCAACATTGTTCCAAATCTTTGGATCTTTGATCCAAATTTTGGCAGCCTCCCGGTGTCTCCCCTATTTAGGGGAAAAACTAAGAGGCAACTTTCCCCTCGATGCTATGTTAGCACTTCAGGTAGGTGTCAAACTGCACCGTGGTTGCATTTTTTTTATTTAAAATCCCCACCCGCTACATGAGCGTTTAAGGGTTCCGAGCACATTTTGAAAAGAGCACAAATTTCTACCCTCTGCACTACATGAGTGTTTGGGGGTACTTATTAAACATTTTTTTATCCCCCTCGCCGCATGTGCCCGCCGATTTCCCTCCCTACTATGCATATGAGCACGTAGGGGGTTTGCCAACTCGTCGCTAGCATTGAAGAAGGATGTTTAGTTCATCACAAGCGCCGTGCCTGTTTCCCTCCCTACTACGCTACGTGAGTGGGTAGGGGGTTTGCTGGCTCATCGCAAGCATCGAGAGGAGGATTTTTTTAAAATAATATATATAACAAATATATTATATAATAAAAAAATTTATTAATATATATTATGTTATATAATAAACATTTTATTAATAATAAATATATTATATAAGGATAATTTTATTAATATATATATATTATATAATAATAGGTTTTATTGTATAATATATAATATATTAATATATATTGTATTATATAATAAGACATACTAATAAGCATCATTAATAAAACCTAACCTAGATACCTATTTAAAGGATTCAGCTAAAGGTATGAGGAGATCTAAGCTTGAAGAGGTGGAGATGGGCTCAGCTATATGTAAGGGTCAAGTGGGGATAGAGTTCGGGTCTGGAGCAGAGAAGGGAGATCGAAGATTTTGTGGATGTCTTAGTTTTGGCCAGGTAGGGATTCAGATTTTCTCTTTTTCTCTCTTCTCTCTCTCTCTCTCTCTCTCTCTCTCTCTCTTTCTCTCTTTCTCTCTCATTGCTTCTCTCTAGATCGGGAAGATCGAGAGGTTGAGTAAGGCTCCCAATCGAGTAGGCTTCGGCTGGATGGGTGTGGATTTGGATGGGAGGAATCAGGACAGGGAGAGAATGGGAGAGAGATAGCGAATGAAGGATAGTGGAGTTCGAGTGCACTTCTGGAGACGGATGTGAGGGAGGAAAAGACTTTGGATGGCTGCAGGGAAGAAGAGTAGAGGAAGAAGGGAGTTAGGGCTTTTTGCGGGAGAGATGTCGAAGGCAAATGATCTCGTGGAGTTTGGCTTTTGGCTGGGGAAGAAGAAGGATACGAGAGGTGGAGTTGAGTTGGAGGAGTTGCAGTTTGGGAAAATTGAAAATGCTACCCGACTCGATCAGAGCAGGCAACTCATTGGAGTTCGGTTGTGGAAGCAGAGAGCTGAAATAATAAGGGAAGAGCGTATATGAAAGAAGAACCCAAATGCTCTTTCTTGCCTCCTTTTATCGATCAAGTGCAGTGTCATCAAGGCAATTAAATTGTAGGATTTACGGATTCCTTCGATGGTCTGAGGATTTTAGCGGGATTTATGGTTTGATAATCCGAGATATGCGAAATCTCAGTCGAATTTATGGGATTCTTGTACAGGTATTTTTTTGTATAATAGAGGTCAACAACATATCATATTAAAGCCACAAAGAGATGTTGCTCTTATTGGATGTGTGGTATGATTTGGGATAGATTTATTTTGCATTGGGCTTGTGAGGATGACACAAATCCTCAATAGTGGTTTCTTAAACTGCCTCACCTTGAAGGAAGGAGCCATCATAAAACATTCAAGAAGGTCCTATTCCATTCGTTGCATATGGTTGTTGCGTGATGTTATTTCACTTTCAAATCTATTTATTTTAAATATAGAAAAATATACAAATATATGCTGAAGTGGATATGATAACAAGGTGGCCTAGGTTGTACTCATGACAACACTAAGCATGACAACGACGACAAGCAATGATAATTACTAGTTTTTTTTAATTATATTTTAATGAAATTGGTAAATTTATTATATATATTTTAGCTTGTGCAAATATAGTATAATGTGTTGAGAGTTTAATTGATGGTGTAATATATATGGCTAATGAATTTTTTTAATCAATAATTTATAATATTTTTAATATACCAGATCTTCATTTAATTCATATAGTGGTCATGTGTGTAGTTAATATCATATGTTATGTGGAGCCTAAGAATAGGAAAGTAGACACAACCAAATATGTTGGATTAGTATGATGCAAGCATAAGTAGAGTTCTTGTAATGTATCAAACTTATAGAAATGAATTATCATGGGGGATTTTAACAGTACATGATTTACTTACTCTTCTAAGATTCTCATATGGTGATTGACTATAAGAGTTTAGATTAGTATTGAGGTTGGAAGGTTTAATATATCCTTTATCTCTTTATGCTTGACTGGGCGTTCAATAATGCATATTCTATTAATATAATAAATATAAAAGAGAATAATTATGAAACATATTATATTTACATTTTATTCATCCAAAATATTTAATCCAAATAGTATTCATTTAATTATGTTTTATTTTAAATTATGTTATTGAATCTCTATAAAAACTTATTTTTATTGAGTACAATAATTATTGAAAATAAAGTAAATAATACTAGTATTTGCAAGTAAACATTCTTCCTTGTGGGATTTATACTCTGCTATATAACTATATTACTTAATTTGTGACGTATACTTATATATATTAAGTAGATTTTTTAATAATTTTTATATAAAAAAAATCCTAAGCATTGTTGAGGGATTAATATAGCCCTAAATCATTATCACACTTCCTTAGGTTACTCTACCTCCCCTATCATTAAGGCACTAAGCTTTCTATTTAGCACTGCGACTCTACGCCAGGAGCATCAAGGATCAGGGCACTGAATCAAGTTTTTGATATATTTAATATAAATATCTCTCACTATAATGCCATAAGCCTCCCTCATTTTATGGCTTGTCGGGGAATAAAAGAAACGAAGTGGAAATGAGAAGAGAGAGAGAGGAGAGAGAGAGAGAGAGAGAGAGAGAGAGAGAGAGAGAGAGAGGAGGGAAGAAAAAAAAGAGAGGAAAAAAGAAGAAGAAGAAGAAGAGATAGAGAAGAGAGGAGAAGAGAAAGAAGTTTTATGGGGATTTTCATTTGTTATTCCTCTTATGAAAGTTGTTATGCTCGTAGTAAGTGACTCTACTTTGCCTCTCTTTTCAATGATTTTGAGTTTAGTATTTTTCTCCCTCATGAGTTTGTGTGAAAGTGTACTATATCATATTTTAGCAATCTTTTATTGTATAAATTTTAATATATTATATATATCATTATTATGTGCATTTTGACTAGGTTTTATAAGGTGATTTGGTTGATATGGTATTTTATATGAAACGAGTAGGAAAATATTTAGTGTGAAATGATTAGATACTACTATACTAAATCTGGATATAAGACATGCATATATATTAATATTATTCATTTGGCATAACATGCATTTGACGACATAATACCTGCATATGAATAAGATACCAATTGTATTGTATAGAGCAAATGGTTCAATTGATATAGAAGGATTGTGGCATTTACATATATATAACTATCAACATTATAGTTAATATGAGTTAACCATTAAAATATTATTGCCCTTACTATAGGGTGGGCATATGAGCTTTCTTTAATATAAAAGATTTATGGTATTATCCTGATTAGTGTCTGTAATCAATTAATCAAATTACACTAACAAGTAGAGAGTGACTCTTCATTGATTTATTAAAAACCACATATGAAATAATTTAAGATTTTATGAGTCAAGATGGTAAGATAAATAGTAGTGACAAATTACTAGCATTTAGGGTTAAAGATGGAAGTCCCATCTTTTTTTAATTTTATATTAATATGCATACATATATTGTGAAAGTTGTTTTTCCTTCCAGGTTCGTCTGGACGAAGTTGGATCATCTGGGACGATCGATACAGGTTGTAAAGGAAATTCTGGACAGAGCATTTCGTCCAAGCACGAACTGGGGTTTGTCTGGACGAAATTTTTTTCGAGAGCAACTCGTCCATGTACGATTACTGTACACATCGGAAAGAATTTTGTCCAGAGGGAAAATCGACCCGGGACGATTTGCGATTGTCTGGGACGATCTGGTTGGATATATATGGAAATGAGATCTTTTGAAGAGAGAGAATGCCCAGGAGAGAGAAAACCGAAGGAGAAAAGAGAAAAAGTGATTTTTGGGTGACTTCTGTCCGTTTCCAGCCTAGCTGTAGTTGGAAAAGTTGACCGACTTAAGGTAAGGCACATTTTGCCTTTCTCAATTTTCAGAAATGAGGATTTTGACAACTTTTCTGTTCCAAATTTTGTTTCCGTTAGCGAATAATTGGTTTCATTTTGTACTGATGAACTTTTTACCGCGTAACTTTTGGTATGTTTCTGAGATGATGTTTTTGCACTTTTGAGTATTTTCTGGAAGATTTTCTCCGGGTATTTTGAATTCTACAGAGTTTTAATCGAATAATAATTTATTTGGATGTCTGAATTTACTGTCTCAGTACAATAAAAGTCTTACAATGCTGTTTTGCACTATCTGTGGTAATTTGGTAAATTTCTAAATCTGTGCATTTTGAATAAATTCTGTATACTGCCGTTATGCCACTGACGATTTTCTGACATAATCAAATTTTCTGAATTGAATGTTTTGATGTGCTGTGATATCAGAAGGGAGTCATAAGGGGCCAGAAATCCGTGTAGATTCTGTTAGTGTCAGGAAAATATGAGAAATCTGAATATAAGTTATGTTCTGAATATTCTATATCTATTATGTTCTGGTGCTATAAGCACAAAGGGAGACATAAGGGGCCAGAATTTGAGATTCTGTCAGTGTTAGTGAAGGGAGGTATAAGGGGCTAGAATCTGTCGAGATTCTATCAGGGTCAGAGATATCTGATATGTGATATGTGAAATGTGTTATCTGAAATGTGATTTTATCTGATTTAAATTCTAATTTGTACGATCTGATCCGTTCTATGATTTAAAAGGTTTGTAAGTTTTATAAGATATATTCTACACTCTGATTTGAATTCAAGTATCTGTTCTGTCTGATTATATGAATTATGTCTAATATTCTGATTTCTGTATGATTATCTGATTTCTGCACAGCTATTCAAATAACTACTTCTGATGTGTTTTCTGATGCATATTTCTAGAGATTTTGATTGGTGAGTGTAGTCTTGCTGAGCTGTTAGCTCATCCTTATTTTCTGCATGGTTTTTAGGTTTTGGGAAAGGGAAGGAAGTCTTGGACTAGAAGTTCTATGTCTGATCAGTCATTAGGTATTTTGTTCTTTTGATTTTGTACAATCATGGCTTTTCTGTTCTGTTCTTTCTGTCTGTAGCCATGCACTGTATTATACATTATTATTTTGATGAAAAAAAAAGAAGAAAATAATAGATATATTTGTATATATGTATTTGAAGTTTATAGCAGCTCTGTGTTTCGATTTGTTTGAATATATGGAAGAAAGTTTTGAAATAAATTCCAAAACTAGATCTTGGATTTCAAGTTTCAAGTTCCGCTGCAACCCGATGTGAGCGGAATGCGTTCCGGTCGGGTTGGATCGTGACAAACTTAAGTGGTACCAGAGCAATGATTTTAGAATTTGGATTGTAAGACAGAGCTATAGGAATTGATCTGTAAGTCTGTCGGGGGTAGTTTTAGTTTTTCTGGATTTTTATTATGTTGTTTTATGTGCATAGTTTTCTATGTGATTATGGATCTGCCAGACCCAGATATGACTGATGGGCAGAGTGCTAGTCAGGCAGCTCCTGTGAACAGTACTGCCCCAGTGATTGGTTCTGATACGGTTTCACAATTTGCTACACTGGTTGCTCAGATGATGAGCGAGACTCAGAATAGAGCCTCTATTGTTCGATCTGAGGATGTGGATAAACATCTATAGATGTTTTTGAGATTGAAACCTCCGAGGTTTGAGGGCACTGTTGAGCCTAGAGCAGCTGAGGATTGGTTAAGAAGGTTGGAGAAGACTTTTGATGGTATGTAGTGTCCTTCGAACAGGAAGGTACCGTTAGCTATTTTTTCTGTTAGACGGTGAAGCTGAACGCTAGTGGATGGGCTAGTAGGAGGAGAAATTCCAAGGCAAGCTGAACTCTCTGATACTTGGGAAGAATTTTTTGAGGTATTTCGATCGTGGTTTGTACCTCCTTCTACAAGACAGCAAATGCAGAAGACTTTTCTGAGGTTAGTTCAAGGGAGCAGGACAGTTATGCAGTACGAGGCAGAGTTAACTGCTTTGGCACAATATGCTCCACAGTTGGTGAGTACTTCTGCTGAGAAGTGCTATAAATTTTTGAGGGGACTACGAGATAGTCTGAGGAAGCCTCTGGTACCATTTCACATTTCTGATTTCTCTGAACTTGTGGAGAGAGCTCGTATGATAGAGAATGATCTGATGGCTACTCAACAGCGGTGGAGTGCTAGTAGGAAGAGGTTCAATGGTGATGCTTTTGGTAGTGGTTTTTTTGGATTAGGCAAGAAGAGATTTGCTTCTGGAGATTCCAGGAGGAGTGGACAGTCGGTGTCCACTACAGTTTCAGGTAGTGGCAGTACTACTAATTCTACATCAGTCAGTGGTGCACCTGTGTGCCAAACTTGTGGACGATGTCATTTTGGCTAGTGCTACAGGATGACTGGTCAGTGTTTTAGATGTGGTCAGACAGGACATCGGATTGTAGAGTGTCCACAAGCTGGATTTGATCGACGAGCTGAGTCTAGATCTGATAGTTTTGTTAGACCAGCAGGAAGGTCGAGGATAGTTCCTCTATGTACTTTTTTTGAGGGATCCTCTGGTAGACCTGGTGGATCAGGTTCTATGGCGAGGAGACCACCTAGTGGTGATCAGAGGGAGTGGTAGTTCTGTAACTCCAGCTCCAGTTCAGCCACGTATATATAGTTTGAATCAGCAAGAGGCTCGTGATGCTCCGGATGTGGTGACAGGTACGGTTTATATTTTTGAACATCCCTATCATATTTTGTTTGATTCTGGAGCCAATCACTCGTTTTTGTCCTAGGGTTATTTTGATGCTTTGCATCTAGATTCTGTGATGTTACCCATTTCTCTTTATCTTCTTTTCCCGGCTAAGAATAATTTCATTCCCCTCAAGTTTTGTTTTTTTTAGATTGATATTTCTGGAAAGAAGTGGAAATCGAGTTTGATTTTGTTGTCGATTTCTTTGTATAATATGATTTTGGGCATGGATTGGCTGAGTCTGTATGAGGCTCAGATCGACTGTTTGAAGAAACAAGTGAGTTTATTTTTGGATGGTGAAAAGTGTGTATTCCAAGGGTTAAGAGGAGTTTTGTCATGTTTGATTTCTGTGTTGGAAGTTAGAAGAATGTTGAAGAAGGGTTGTTCGGTGTTTTCGGCATCAGTATGGGATTTGAATATAGATGCGGGTTCTATTTCTGATATCCCGGTTATACGAGAGTTTTCAGATGTATTTCCTGAGGAGTTAGTTGGTTTGCCTCCGGATAGAGATGTTGAGTTCTGTACTGAAGTATTTCCGGGTACAGCTCCGATATCTAAGGCTCCGTACAGAATGGCATAGAAGGAACTTTCAGAGTTGAAAGTTCAGCTTCAGGAGTTGGTTGATAGAGAATTTGTTCGTCCTAGTATTTCTCCTTAGGGAGCACCTGTTCTATTTGTAAAGAAGAAGGACGGGACAATGCGCATGTGTGTTGATTACAGAGATCTGAATAAAGTTTCAATCAAGAATAAGTATCTGTTGCCATGGATTGATGATTTATTTGATCAGCTGACTGGATCTTCTATGTTTTCAAAGATTGATTTGAGATCTGGATACTATCAAGTGAAGGTAAGGGAAGCTGATGTGATGAAGATAGCTTTCAGTACTCGGTACGGGCACTACGAGTTTTTGGTTATATCATTTGGGGTAGCCAATGCACCTGCTATTTTTATGGATCTGATGAACAGAGTGTTCAAGGAGTATTTGGATCAGTTTGTGATCATCTTTATAGATGATATTCTAGTATATTCTGTTTCTGAAGAAGACTATGCCAAACATTTGAGGATTGTGTTGGAGACTTTGAGGCAACACCAGTTGTTTGCTAAATTCTCTAAATGTGAATTCTGATTGAAGAGCATTTCTTTTCTTGGGCATGTAGTGAGCGGTGAAGGTATTTCTGTTGATCTCTAGAAAATTAAGGCAGTTGCTAATTGGCCAAGGCCTACTACAGTATTTAAGGTATGTAGTTTTTAGGCATGGCTGGTTATTATAGAAAGTTTATGAAGGGATTTTCTCAGATTTCTGCACCTCTGACGAGACTGACTCAGAAGTTAGTAACTTTTGTTTGGACACCGGAGTGTGAAGCTAGTTTTTAGCGATTAAAAGATTGTTTGACATCTGCTCCTGTATTAGCACTTCCATCAGGAACGGAAGGATTTCAGGTATTCAGTGATGCTTCACTGAAAGGTTTGGGTTGTGTTCTGATGTAGCAAGGTTAGGTAATTGCTTATGCCTCACGACAGTTGAAACCACATGAAAAGAATAACCCGACACATGATTTGGAATTGGCTGCAGTTGTCTTTACTTTGAAGATTTGGCATCATTACTTGTATGGTGTCAGGTGTTAGATCTTTACAGATCATAAGAGTTTGAAGTACATTTTTACTCAGAAGAATCTGAATTTGAGGCAAAGAAGATGGCTTGAATTGATCAAGGATTACGATCTGACGATTCAGTATCAGCCTGGTAAGGCTAATGTGGTAGCAGATGCTCTGAGTAGGAAGTTTTCTGGATTGTCAGGTATTCACCTTACTTCTAAGGAGTATCTGATACGAGATATGGAAAGATTACAGTTGGAGGTGATTTTCTCTATTAGTCAGGATTCTGGTGTGTTAACTCAGATGAACATTCAGTCATCTTTGGAAGAAAGGATCTATGAAGCCCAAAAGTCAGATGCTGACTATTCGAAGTTGATTGGTTAGATTGAATCTGGTAAGAAATATGAATTACAAATTTTTGATTTTGGTATTATTTTCTATAAGAACAGGCTGTGGATTCCTGTGTTTGGAAATATGAGGAAAGAGATTCTGTATGTATCTCATTATTCAGGCTATACCATTCATCCAGGAAGTGGTAAGATGTACGGAGATATGAAAAGGTTGTTTTGGTGGCCTGGAATGAAAAAGGATATAGCGGAGTTTGTTTTGAAATACGAAGCCTGTTAGTTAGTGAAGGAAGAGCATCAGCGACCATGAGGTCTTTTACAGTCATTGCCTATCCCTGAGTGGAAGTGGGAGGAGGTAACAATGAATTTTGCTATGGGTTTTCCTCTATAAAGGCAAGGACATGATGCCATTTGGGTGATTGTAGATTGATTGATGAAGTCTGCATATTTTCTTCCGATCAGACAGACGGATCCGGTGGGCAAGTTAGCTTAGATATATGTTAAAAAAATCATCATATTGTATGGTGTGCCTAAAGTGATTGTATCTGATTGAGATAAATGATTCACTTCCAGACTTTGGAAGGATATTCAGCAAGGCTTGGGTACAAAATTGTATTTCAGTACTACTTTTCATCCGCAGACTGATGGACAGTCTGAGAGGACTATTCAGGTATTGGAAGATCTTCTAAGGTTATGTGTTTTGGTTTTTGGAGGAAGTTGGAAAGATCATATCCCACTGATAGAATTTGCTTATAATAATAGTTTTCAGTCAAGTATTGGTATGGCACCTTACGAAGCTCTGTATGGCAGAAAGTGTAGAACACCTTTAACTCTGATTAAGGTGGGAGATAGACAAGAAACGGGTTCAACTTTTGTGGATGAAACTATTTTGAAAATCAATCTGATTAAAGAAAGATTGAAAGCTGCACAAGACAGACAACAGAAATATTACAATCATAAGTACAGGTTTGTTGAATTTCACGTTGGTAACTTTGTATATGTCAAAGTTAGTCCGATGAAAGGTGTTAGCAGATTTGGAAGAGTGAGCAAGCTTAGTCTAAAGTATGTCATACCTTTTGAAATACTTGAAAGGATTAGAAATTCAGCCTATAGATTGTTATTATCTAATCAGATGTCTGAAATACATAATATTTTTCACGTATCTTCTTTGAGAAAGTGGATATCTGATTTTGAAAAGAAACTTTCTACTGATGATGTGGAGATTCAGGAGAATCTACAATACAAGGAAGAGCCTGAACAGATTTTAGATTATGATGTTTGTAAGTTAAGAAATAAATAGATTCTGATGGTTAAAGTTCAGTGGAAACATAGAACAGCACGAGAGGCGACTTAGGAGAAGGAGTCGGATATGAGACAGTTATATCCGCATCTGTTCTGACTCAGTTTTGTTTTGGAAATGTCGAGGACGATATTTTTCTGAAGTTGGGGAGATTGTGAAAGCTGTTTTTCCTTCCAGGTTCGTCCGGACGAAGTTGGATCATCCGGGACGATCAGTACAGGTTGTAAAGGAATTTCTAGACAGAGCATTTCATCCCAGGACGAACTGGGGTTCGTTTGGATGAAATTTTTTCCAAGAGTAACTCGTCCTGGTACGATTACTGTACACGTCTAAACAAATTTTATCCAGAGGGAAAATCATCCCGGGATGATTTGCGATCGTCTGGAACGATCTGGTTGGATATATATGGAAATGAGATCTTTTAAAGAGAGAGAAATGCCCAGGAGAGAGAAAACTAAAGGAAAAAAGAAGAAAAAGTGATTTTTGGGCGATTTCTGTCCGTTTTCGGCCGTAGCAGTAGTTGGAACAATTGACCGACTTGAGGTAAGGCACATTCCGCCTTTCTAAATTTTTAGAAACGAAGATTTTGACGACTTTTATGTTCCAAATTTTGTTTCCGTTAGCGAATAATTGGTTTCGTTTTGTACTGATGAACTTTTACCGCGTAACTTTTGGTATGTTTTTGAGATGATATTTTTGCACGTTTGAGTATTTTCTGGAAGATTTTCTCCTGGTATTTTGAATTCTACAGAGTTTTGATCGAATAATAATTTATCTGGATGTCTGACTTTACTGTCTCGGTATAATAAAAGTCTTGCAATGCTGTTTTGCACTATCTGTTGTAATTTGGTAAATTTTTGAATATGTGCATTTTTTATAAATTCTGTATACTACCGTTATGCCACTGACGATTTTCTGATGTAATCCGATTTTCTGAATTGAATGTTTTTATGTGATGTGATATCAGAAGAGAGTCATAAGGGGCCAGAATCCGTCGAGATTCTGTCAATGTCAGGGAAATCTGAGAAATCTAAAAATAAGTTCTATTCTGAAAATTCTGTATATTTGTTCTGTTCCAGTGCTATAAGCACAAAGGGAGACATAAGGGGCTAGAATCTGAGAATCTGTCAGTGTCAGGGAAGGGAGGTATAAGGGGCTAGAATCCGTCGAGATTCTGCCAGGGTCAGGGATATCTTATATGTGATATCTGAAATGTGATTTTATCTGATTTAAATTCTGATTTGTACGATCCAATCCGTTCTATGATTTGAAAGTTTTATAAGTTTTATAAGATCTATTCTGCACTCTGATTTGAATTTAAGTATCTGTTCTGTCTGATTATATGAATTTTGTCTGATATTCTGATTTCTATACGATTATCTGATTTCTGTACGACTATTTAAATAACTGCTTCTGATGTGTTTTCTGATGCGTATTTCTGGAGATTTTGATTGGTGAGTGTAGTCTTGCTGAGCTGTTAGCTCATCCTTGTTTTCTACATGGTTTTCAGGTTCTGGGAAAGGGAAGGAAGCCTTGGACTAGAAGTTCTGTGTCTGATCAGTCATTAGGTATTTTGTTCTTTTGATTTTGTATAGTCATGGATTTTTAGTTCTATTCTTTCTGTCTGTAGCCATGAACTTTATTGTACATGATTATTTTGATGAAAAGAAAGAAAGAAGAAAATAGTGGATGCATTTCTATATATGTATTTGAAGTTTTTAGTAGATCTGTGTTTCGGTTTGTTCGAATATCTATAAGAAAGTTCTGAAACAAATTCCAAAACTAGATCCTGGATTTCAAGTTTCAAGTTCCATCGCGACCTGATGCGAGCGGAATGCGTTCCGGTCGGGTTGGGTCGTGACATATATGTAATTACATATATGATATGATAGATATAGAAATAACGATAGATTAAAAAAAGATAGATAAGCCTGATGATAGATTTGACTGATGATTGATGATAAATAAGAATGATAGTTGATACGACAAATAATATGTGAGATTGATTGGTTGATTGATTGATAATAGGATTGATGTGAGTGACATGTACCTAGACTGAAAGGGTACTAAAATGAACATGCATATGGATATATGATGAAGATATAACTAACATGTATATGGTAAGCCTATATAATAACTATAATATATATTAACTACTTTATATCCCTATAGTTATATGTTTACTATTTCTGCTTGATGCATTAATTTCAATTGTATATATTGATAACTTATGTGCTCATTATATGATTTTTACATATTTTCAAAAAAATGATAAGTATCTTATAGATTGAGATGTTTACATGGAGTTTCTTTATGCATATGTTGGTTTTTCACTTTTTGTACTCATAGTGTATTTATCATGAGAAACTATTTGTACTAGCTGAGCAGCATGGCTATTATAAATTTATTATTTTGGGCTTGGAATAATATATTTATTTAATAAGTAGTAATGAATTTATTATTTCCCTTATATATGCAATTCTTTCAGCTTTCGTTGATATTGAAAAATTTTGAATGATGTAATTCTTTTTAAATTAGACCTTGGGGCATCATAGGAAATAATTGTCTTGTGGTAGTGGGATGGTGTTTGGCATGAATGTAATGACTATGGAAAAGGTAGGAACCGACCAACGATGAGAGTAGAATAAACTTGTGGTGTTTTTAGAATTCAGCAAAAATTAGTCAAGTTAAGAGTACATAAAAATGAACTATGAAATGAATTTGGAATTTATAAAAAATTTACCATGCATTCATTTTTCATTTAACCAAATACCTAAATTTCTAAAGCACTTACATTTGAAATAATTTACATTTAGTTTTCAATAAACTTTAACCTCTTTTGTGAACTCCCAATCCCTACCCCCAACCCCTAGCTTCATCTTCTCATGCTAAAAATAGGTAAATCTCTAGTCTTCGCATTATTTATCATTTTTTCCTTATACATCCCTCTGATCCATCTTCTTTCTCCCTTGTAGTATTATTTTTCTCATGCTTAGGTTGTGTGAGGCTTTCCATGATATGCATTTTCTCAAGTAAATTATTCCATAAATATTTATAAACTAATCTTGAAGAAATAATTAAATCTATTATTATTCTCTTTTATAGGATAGAGAACTAACATCAAAAGAAAAATATAGACAACCACACCTTAATAACTAATAGCATGTTTAATATGCTAACTCTTTTGTTTAGCACCTTAGTATCACCACATATAATTAGTCTCCATTAATAATCAAATTTAATGGACCTTTAAATGGTATACTCCCTTTATCCGCCTTCTTTTTACACATATAAGAATCTTGGGTTCAATAAGAATATGAAAATGATTCTTTACAAAATTAGCATATATATATATATATATATATATATATATATATATATATATATATATATATATATATATATTGAAAATTATCCTATTTCACACCTCGACTGTCATATTTTATTTTATTTTGAGTATAATATATAAATAGCGATCATGCATGGATTTATCATCATTTAGATAATACGAGTATTTGTCTAATTTTGTTAGTAGTATGAAAAAAATCATCAATTTCTCATTCTAAAAAGTGAGAATATATCATTAAATAAGATCAAGTGCCCACAACATCGAGGTGATAAACAAGTACCTTCATACATACAATAATGTTATAGTTCATCTACATAAAAATGGATTCACATTAATCTATCTAGTTTGATATGCCCAAGGTTAATCATTTAAAGGGAAATACTCTTATATCTATTTAGTTAAAAAATGTATGTGGTCGATTATTGTATGAATAAGATGTTATTGCTATAAATAATTTTCATATTGAAGAAGACCAAAATATAAAAGTTGCAAAATGTTATAGTATAGTAGCATATGCTTATGAGATATTATTATGGGAGCCATTTGAGGTATGATTTACTTATTAGTTGTGATCACTATTTTTTTTTTGATAAAATATATCAACATTCCCTTCATTAGCACTTCAAGGATGCATCAAATAGTTGCCAAATTAGATTATTAATGTAAGGGATGCCTAAAAAAAATTATTATGAGATAACTTTCATAAACATTGAATGTTGCTCGTAAAGACACCTTAAAAAAAGTCAATACATATCTTTTTAATGGCACAAAGGGATGTCACCCTTATTGGATGTGTGGTGTGATTTGGGATAGATTTATTTTGTATTGGGCTAGTGAGGACCGACACAAGTCCTCAATAGTGGTTCTTTAAACTGCCTAATTTTGAGGGAAGGATCCATTATGAAACATTCAAGGTCCATTCCATTTATTGCATATGTTTGTTGCTTGATGTTTTTTCACTTTCATATATATTTATTTTAAATATAGAAAATATACACATATTTTATAATAATAACCAATAATTTTGTTATTCAATAGAGAAGAAATAATGAAAAAAAGAACCAACAAAACTATGCTCAAAGAAAGGAACATATGGTTACATTTAGGTGCAGTTGTTGTACGTGCAAGATTAAAAGTGATGCAAATATATATATATATATATATATATATATATATATATATATATATATATATATATATATATTTATTCATATACTTATGCATGAAAAATATGAGGTGGTAATGCTCTCAAAATTTTATGTGGATGATCAAGAGTTCAACTCAGATGTATGAATGGAGGCAACAAAAATACTAACCAAGAATGACTTATATAATTTTGTAGGATGTGTTTTGGAGAGAAGTTGGCTCCCATATGCATCATAGAGATTTATACTGATCTAGTATCATAGGAAATTGGTTTTGTGGAAATCAGAGTGAGCTAGAGAATATTTCTTATATATGCTCAAGTGGATATAACAATAAGGTGGTCAAGGTTATACTCATGACATCACTAAGTATGACAACGACAACATGCAATGACAATGACTTGTTTTTTTTTATTTTATTCTAATGAAATTGGTAAATTTATTATATATGTTGTAGCTTGTGCTGATAAATTTATTCTATATGAATCTTGATGGTAAGATAAAGACTGATGGCCAATCGACTAACATTTAGGGTTAAAGAAATTGAAAATATCACATTAAAGCTAGAACTTCCATCTTTCTGAATTTTATATTAATAGTATACATGATAATATATATAATTGCATACATGATATAATGCATATAGAAATGACAAATACGACAAACAAAAAACAAGATGGATAAGCCTAATGACATATGTGACTGATGATTAATGATAGATAAAATTGTTAGTTGATAAGACTAATAACATGTGAGATTGATTTGTTGATTGATTAAAAATAGGATTGACGTGAGTGACATGTACCTAGAATGAAAGGGTACTGAAATGAACATACGTATTTATATATAATGAATATATAACTAACATGTATATCATATGACTATATAAGAAGTACAATATATATTAACTATTATATATCTCTATAGTTATATGTTTACTATTTCTAGTTGATGCATTAATTTCAGTTGTAGATATTGGTTACTTATGTACTCATTTTATGATATTTACATATTTTTAGGAAATGATATGAATCTTGTAGATTGAGATGTTTACATGGAGTTTCTCTAAGCATCTATTGATCTTTCCCATTTTGTAGTCATAGTGTATTTATCATGATAAACTATTTATGCTAGCTGAGCATCATGGATATTATAAATACAATATTTTGGGCTTGGAATAATATAAATATTTCATGAATATTGGTACATTTATGGTTCCCCTATCTACACAATTCTTCCAGCTCTGGTTGATATACGAAATATTTACAATAATGCAATTCTTTTTTACATTAGATATTGGGGTGTCTTAGGAAATAACTATCTTGTGGAATGTGGATGGTGGTTGGCATGAATGCAATGACTGTGGAGGTGGTATGAAGCGACCAACGATGAGAGTAGATTAAACTTATGGATTTTTTAGAATTCAGCTGAACTTAGTTGAGTTAAGAGTACATAAAAAAATAATGGAATGAATTTGGAATATATCAAAACTTTACTCTACATTCCTTTTTCATCTGACCATATACTTAAAATTTTAAAGCACTTACATTTGAAATGATTTACATTCAATTTTCATTAAACTTCAGCCTCTCCTACGAACTCCCAGTCCACCACCCCCAACCCCTAGCTTCGTCTACTGATGCTAAAATAATGTTAATATCTACTTTTCTCATTGTTTATCATTTTTCCATGTAGAGTCCTTTGTTCCATCTTTTTTTCTCCCTTGTAGGTTTATTTTCCTCATGCTTAGGTTGTGTGAGGCAATCCATGATATGTATTTTCTCATGTAAATTATTCCATAAATATTTTTAAACTAATCTTTAAAAAATGATGATATAATTAAATCCATTATTATTTTCTTTTATAGTATAAAGAACTAACATCAAAAGAAAAACATATACAACCAAACCCTAATAACCAATTGAGTGTTTAATATTCTTACTCTTTTGTTTAGCAGCTTAGTATCACCACTTCTAATTAGTTTTCATTAATATTAAAATTTAATGGACTTTTTTATAATGGTATACTCCCTTTGCCCACCCTCTTTTTACATATATAAAAATCTTGGGCTCGATAAGAATATGAAAATGATTCTTTGCAAAATTAGCAAAGATATTTCTTTTTTGAAAACTATCCTATTTTAACACGACCATCATATTTTATTTTATTTATAGTAGAATATATGAATATCAATCATGCATGGAATTATCATCATTTAGATAATACTAGTTATTTTTATAATTTTGTTATATTATGAAAAAAATTCATCAATTTCTCATTCTCAAAAGTGAGAATATATCATTAAATATGATCATGTGCCCACATCATTGATGTGATAACAATTAGCTTCATACATTTGATAATGGTATAGTTTATCTCATAAAAAAGGATTCACATTAATCTATCTAGTATGATATGCCCAAGGTTAATCATTTAAATGGAAAGACTCTTTTTTAAAGTTCATATTGAAGTTGTACCTGAACTCGACTCTTATATCTATTTAGTTAAAAAATGTATGTCACTCATTAATGTATGAAAGATATTATAGCTATAAATAATTTTTGTTGCAACTTAGTAATCAAGATTTAGATTGTCATTTTTTATAGTAGCAAAATATTATTATTCTGATGATTTTATTATTTCTCCTAGCATATATTAGATATCTCTATTTATTTTTATGTATGCTAACATTTCAGGGAAATTATATAGTACTCCAGATTACTGAAGACTTCAAGATAGGGTAGAATAAAATTTCATGAAATAGAGTTTGTATATCTCTATTTTTATTTCTTGGGATTGGGCAAGTGTGATTGAAATTGGATAACCATGAACAAACATAATGGGAGAGTGGTAAAATTTTTTTAGTATGATCATATGTACGATATCTATTAGTACTGTACAATTTGGCATACTTTTCCTCTAGTAATTAATCAAATCATGGCTTGAATTTTTTGAAATGTTTCATACTGTACCAAATCAAGTCATACAGATGACTAACATAGTATAAAATTATATTTGTACCAGATCTTACTAAATGAACAAAATTATTTTTAAACTATTCATACAGTATGATGGTAGGTCGTACAAATGTATGAAAGAGTACAAAAATTATTTCACACAAGAATGTACCAAATGAACTCATTTGTCTTTGCATTGATCATACAGTATGATGTCAGGTCGTACATATAAATGATAGAGCACAAAATTATGTTCGTACAAGATCATACCAAATAAACACATTTGCTTTTGAATTATTTGTATAATATAATATGAAATTATACATATGACTAATAGTGTATGAAACTAATTTCATCTCAGTTCATACCAAACAAATCCCTGATTTTTTGAACTATTCATACAATACAATCTACATTTGTACAGTATGATCATAAGTTGGTTCACTTCAATTTTTTATTTTTTTTATAGTTTTTCATCTATTTTCTATATATAAAGTCTTAAAAAATATTACACTATCCTTTACTTTGAATTTCTCTTCAGAGTAACTTTTTGAGAGTGTGTTTGACATAGATTTTGTGAGTGAAAAGTGAGAGATCAAGAGAAGGAGAGTTATGAGAGATTCACAAGGTTACCTAAGGTTAGGACCTCTTTGTGTTCTTTAAGTTTCTACCTTACATCTTTGGAGGCTCTTTACAGAAGATCTTTAAGACTGGATCAAGGATCTCTGCCTTTACCAGGAGGGTGAAAAAGGATGTGATGACACTCTACCTTTACCAGGAGGATAAAAAAGAATGTGAAAGTTCTTTGCCTTCGCCAAGAGGGTGAAAAAGGATGTGACGGTTCTCTACCTTCACTAGGAGGGTAAAAAAGACTATGTAGAAACTTTGCCTTCACTAAAAGGATAATAAGGATAAGAAGGTATACTGCCATCACTCTGAGAGTGTAAAGGTGTCAGTTCTTTGCCATACCGGGTTGGTGGAAGAGAGTTTGTAAAGGCTTCTCTACCTTGCTATGGGGGAAAAAGGAGAGTCATTTGTGTTTAGTGCAATACTTAGAGAAGGAGTCTCTAGGGAGTGAATGTAGGTCTAGTTAGACCAAATCACTATAAAATTTAGTGTTCTTATGCTACCTTTAATTTTTTCTACATTTTTATTTTACTACTTTTATAATTTTATTATTACAAAATCATTTATGTCAATCATTTGTTTAAACAACTGTATGTTTTAGGAATATTGATTTATCTTTCTTTAAAAATCTTAAAAATGTTTTTAAAATTTCCAAGAAATTTTTTTATAACCAATTCACCCCCCTCTTGGTTAGCATTGGGACAATTCTATAAGGTCTAACGACCAACACAAACTTTCAAGTGGTATGAGAGCCAATTTTAAAAATTACGATTTAGAGTACTTAAAAAATGATCATGGCTAACATTGGAAATCATAATACTATTGAAGGTTATTCGATCACTATACCACCTTTATTCAATAACATTCTTTTTAGTTTTTTGGAAAACTTGCATGTTTACTTTCCTATAATCACCTGACTATCGTATGTGGATATTAGTACAAAAAGGTTATACTAAACCTATTAGAATGGTTGATGGCATTAGAAGTAAAACATTATTTACTTATTGAACTATATAAGAAAGAGAATCAACATAATTAAATACAAAATTTTTAAATGATTTTTTTTTTGTACTTTGAAATCTAAGGATTATGTGCATGTTTCTACTTACAAAACTAGAAAAAAAATCTGGGATAGACTTTGTATAACTTATGAAGGAACAAATAAGGTGAAATAATCTAGGTTGGAAGAAGAACATGTTGAGAAAATTTCCCAAGGAATTGAAAATGCAAATTTTAAAGAAAATGTTGGAACAGAAAATGCATTGCCTAGAGAATGGAAATATTCTAAAAGTCATCCTAAAGAACTGATTTTAGAAGACCCGAGTGAAGGGATTATAACTAGGCATGTACTTAGCAAAGAAGTGAACCAGTCAGCATTTATTTCAATGATTGAACACACTAATATAAATCAAGCACTTTTTGATGAATTTTAGATTCTAGCTATGCAAGAAGAGTTGAATTAATTTATTAGAAATGATGTTTTTGAGTTGGTAGAAAGATCTATAAATCAAAGTGTTATTGGAACTAAATGGGTTTTAAAAAAAAAAGATAAATGATTCAGGTGTAGTTGTTAGAAATAAGGCATGATTGGTGGCAAAGGGGTATAATCAAATAGAAGGACTTGATTTTGAGGAGAATTTTGCCCCTGTAGCTAAACTTTAAGCAATAAGGGTGCTTCTAGCATTTGCTTATTTTAAAGAATTTAAATTATTTCAAATGGATGTTGAAAGTGCTTTCTTAATAGGTTAATTAAAGAGGATATTTATATTGAGCAACCTTTTAAAACTTAATAATTTTCTAGTCATGTATTTAAATTAAAGAAGACATTATTTGGACTAACACAGGAAAGTAGGATATGATATGAAGGACTAAGCATTTTCCTATTAGAAAGATCTTTTATTAAAGGGAGTTTGAACATAAATCTCTTCATAAAAAGAGTAGGAGATGACATTCTCATTATTTAAATTTATGATAATGATATCTTTTTTGGTTCCTCTAATAAAAATCTTTGTGATGATTTCTAAAGAAAATGAGTAAGGAATTTGAAATGAGTTTGACTGGAGAAGTGAGTTACTTTCTTGGTTTTAACATAAAGAAGAAAGAGGATGGCACCTTTCTTAGTCAGTCAAAGTATATTAAGGACATCCTTAAGAATTATGAAATAGATAAAGCTAAACCAATAAGTACTCTAATGAGTTTCTTAGATTATTTAAATAATGACTCTAAAGGCAAATCTATTGATCAAAAGAAATTTAGCTGGATAATTGGATCATTACTTTATTTAACTGTTATTAGACTTGATATTATATTTAGTATTTATTTTTGTGCAATATTTCAAGATGATCCAAAAGAATCCCATTTGATTGTTGTTAAAAGAATTTTGAGATATCTTTTAGGAACTAAAAACCTAAGGATTTGGTATCCTATGCCAACTTCTTTTGAAATCATTGGATATTCTAATTCATATTTTATATGATGTAGGGTTGATCAAAAAGTAATTTTGGAACTTATCAAATTATTGGAAACTTTTTAGTTTCCCCATCTAATAGAAAATATAATTTAGTAGCCCTTTCTACTACCAAAGTAGAATAGATAGCCCTAAGAAGTTATGTGGTATAGGTTCTATGGTTAAAATAATAGCTTATGGATTTAGGTTTTTTAGTTGGTTATATTATAATTTTATGTGATAATATAAGTGCCATTTGCATTTCAAAGATTCTAATCAAACACTCCAGCACTAAGCATATAGACATAAGACATCACTTCACTGGGGACCATGTCACTAAACGAGAAATTTAGCTATATCATGTAGCTACTGAAAATCAACTTGCAGACTTTTTCAAAAAACCACTGATTTTTAAAACTTTCAGCAATTAAAGAATCGGATTGGGTGTTATTGACATTTATGCTTGAAAATTGTAATTCTATAAATTGCATTTGTGGTGTATTTCTTTTATGTTTATTATTGTATTTTATTCTTTGTTTGTGGTTTATTTTATTTGATTTTTTCTCTATTTTGGGTTTGATTATTCATTTTTATTATTTTTGTTTTTTTGTTTCATGGATCTTATTTGATTTATTTTGGAAAAATAATCTTGATCATCATTTGCAAATCTAAAATTCCTTTTCAATCGTACAATATGAATCACTTTCGTTCTGTACAAATTCTTCAGATATTACATGATTTCTTTTTTGAGTTAGCCAGACAAAAAATTATTTATTTTGGGTAATCATACTATACAAATTCATCATCATCTGTATGAACCTTCAACTATTCATCTATACGAATAAGGCTGGCATTCCAAGAATAGTTACTTTTCAAACATCACCTATATGAACACCAGTTTGTCTGTACGATCCAGCTTTCGATTTGCATTCTGATGAATTTAATCGCTAGGTATGATCATTATTAATCGATTGTACTAAACGAACACCTATTCATCTGTACAATTAAGTTTAGTCAAAGATCATATGAAATGAGTCCTCGAAAAGGTAACTTTATGAAAAGTCATTTCACTATAATAATTATTCTTGACAATTTATGTTCGTCTATATGAACCTAAGTTCGTATTGTGCAAAGTTCAAATTCATATGCATGAACTTAATTTTGTACTGTACAAAATCATCTGATTTCTAGAAATGAAAGCCTTCCTTTAAATTTCTTCATAATCTATTCCACATTTAATCCTTTTCAATCCTTGTGTTCAATCCTTCTAAAATGGCAAGTGATAACAAGCGAGATCGATAGACTAAGGGGAATTCATCCCATACTGAATGAGATGATAATTTTCTTTCAAAAGAAAACGAACAAAACTATGATAGGTTTGTTCAAGCAATGATTACTCCTTCCCATTTTCTTATTCAAGAAGACATAAATATTAAAAATCATGCCCTTATTTGACCCCACACAGTTTTCATTCATTCTCACTTTGATTTATGCATTTCAATATGACACCTTTTACTATTTTATTGTAAATCTGAGAATGAGAGAAAATCATACTATAATGTCCACTTATGTCTTCCATCAAAGAGTTGAAATCACAAAAGAGGATTTGGGTACATTTTTGCATCTTAGAACTGAAGGAGTTTGAGCACATTCAATGATTTCTAGAAGTGATTTTGACTGGATAACTGTTTATTAAACTCTTAGGGGAAGAACTTTAATCCAACATTTACCCCTTGTTCAGACTTTGAATCAAAATGCCAAGATCATCCAACATGTTGAAAGCACGAGGTGCATTAAGGGTGGGGGGGGGGGGGGGGGGGGGGGGGGGTGAATTGGAAATTTGTTGTACTAAAGTAACAATCCTAAATAGGAGTTCTAAATTTTTTGTTTCTAAATTTTAAATAAAAAAAATAACTTGATATGGGAGTGAATGATTAAAAAATGATTGTACATAAGTAGAGATATTTTAATCACATAACAAAAGATCTAGAATAGACTTTTCACCAAGCAGTTATAATAAATATAAAATGCAAAACATAAGTAAAGTGCAGTAAATGGAAAAATCACACCAGAAGATTTATAGTAGTTCAGTCACTTGACCTACGTCCACTCCACGGAGTTCTCCACTCAGAGAATTTCACTACTCAAAAGTAATTCTCCTTTTTCCCCCACAACAAGGTGGAGAAGCCTTTACAAAACCTCACTTTCACCTTCCCCGGTGTGGCGGAGTACCAAGCACTAAGTCACCCTCCCGGTGATGGAAGCGAACATTCTCATTTTTCTCCCTCTTGGAAAAGGCAGAGTACCTTAGAGCACACTGACCTTAAATGATCTCCCCCTTAGAAAGCTTCCCATAAGATCTTCTCAGGCCACAGGTGGAGCAAGCATGTAGCAGGCTTGGAGAAAAATATGTGATCCCCTCACACTCCTTATCCCTCACAAACTCACCTTCTCCATCATCTCACAAACCCAAGATCTTCTCAAATAACTCTCTCTCAAGAAGTCCCCTTCTTGTCACGTTCCTCTCTTATATTTTCTTTCAAAAGATAGAAGTTTCATATAAAAATCAAGCTCCAAGAAGCCCTAAATTTTCAATTTAGCCATTTCTATTCATACAGTATAATCCAAGATTATGCGGTATGATCATTTCAAAATAGCCTTCATCCTGGTACGAAGGACTATGTGTTGACCTCATTTTGGTATGAGGTCTCTAATGGGATTCTAAAGCTAGCTCAAACTCAAATCAATCAAATTCCAAGTCAATTCCAAACCCAGATCTTAGGTTCTAAGGCACTGTCCTAAAGATCTTTTCTAATGAATTTTTGAACACTTCAAAACTCTGTCAAATGGACTCTGATTCAGGATCTGTCAGTTTCATGCTGATGGGACATGTCTCTAGAGTCAAACCTTCAAATTTGAGCCCATTCTAAGGTCTCTAACCCCAGAAACTAAATCCAAATCCAAAGGCTGTAAAACCTTCAAATATTTACAGCCTATGCCATTGGACCTTTCATCTAGTGGATCCTAACCCTGGAGTTTCCTCCAAAGCTTCCAATTGCTTCTAGACCTTCAATCCTGACATGTTGATCAATAAACTGCAATTTTCTGTACTCATTTCAGCCCCCAGTGGTCATGAGCCCAAAATGACCAAAATACCCCTATGGGGCTCAATTTGGGATTTCAAGCCAAATGACCTCCAAATTGAATGCAACCACTTTCAACAAATTTCAAATGTCATTTCAAACTTTTTGAACCCAAACTCAGACCCTGGGTCAACCTGGTTGACCAAATCAACCCAGGTTGACCAAACAGACCCTTAAGAGCCAAAATGAGCATTTTGACTGAATTGACCTCCTTAGGCCTTGGGACCACTTCCAATGGTCTCCAAATATCATTTCAAACCTGTCTAGTCCATACACCCTACCCTGGATCAACTTGGTTGACTTAGTCAACCTAGACCTAGATGTCCCTTAAAGCCCTTAATGGGTTATTTCAACCCATTCAACCTATCTACCCTTTCAAGCCCTCAAAACAATATCAAAGCTTGAGTCAAATCAATTCAAGCTTAATTGAAGTCAAATCACATCAAGTTTGACTTGGTCAAACTCCAATCCTTGGTCAAATCCTCCTTAAATTTTATTTATACATTTAATGTTTGAACTAATGGTGTAAGACTCCCTCCAAACCAGCTCACTAGACTACTTCACTGCCACCTCAGTTTTCATTGACCTATTGTCAAGCAGTTAATGGGAGCTTGAAAAAAGGGTCAAACATGGTCAAATACCCTCCCAAAAACTAATCCATTTCATTTGGGACTAATCAACCTATCCAAACACATCCCAAAAGTCTCCTGGAATCCTCCTCATCAGTTTGAACTCATTGACTGGTCAAACCAGTCAATGAAAATCTCCAAAACCATTTCAAATGGTCAACCCGCTCAACCTAAACTCCCCAGCCTAAACCCGGTCTGCCTAGCCTTTGGACCCGACACGAAAACTATCCCCCATTATTCATCTCATTAACTGTCGCATAAATCCTAATCATATTTCTATTTATCTCATCTTAAACGAAGTTTAGGTTTAGGGTTTTTGACTTCACAAGCTTAGTGACAAAATCAAGACCGTTCGTTCATTCTTTTTGCTACGGGCAGCCATGATTTCATTAGACCGGCAGTTTGATTAGATCCCTTGTGATCATCTACAGAACGGGTCTTATCCGGCTACATCTGATCCGTTTATTCCTAACCGTGGGATATATTTTATACCGTTTGATCCCACTCAACTCGATAAACGGCGGGATCTAATCCTGTTCGTCGGATCAGAGGTACAAGATCAAATGGCCAATATTCACTGCTAACTCATTTCACTGAACTGTGCCATTGATCGCTGCAATCCCGCATGGCCCATTCGCCTGCTGCCGCATGGAAAGACACGCCGCCGTCGTTTATAATAATTAAAATAAATTAGTTTAAATGATTTTTAATTTAGAATCTTCAAAAAATCATAATAAATTAAATATTCATCCAAAAATTATGTATGATAGGTTGTTCTCTTCAGATTAAAAACTTCTTTAACTTAAAAATATAATAAAAGTAAAATCTCAAATATATAAGGAATTATTTAATTAATACGATTTTTCTTATTGTTTAAATAATTCTTCAGATATTTATTCTATTTATTTCAAACTTTTCTATGTTTAGTTATAAGCTAAACTCTAGCTTCAGTAATTTTCTTCCAGGTATTTGAGCTATATTTCTATATTTATTAAAATTATGAGTTTATTTGTTGAATTAATTCATATATTTTAAAAATTATATTATAGATAAATTTTAATTCAATTCCATGCACATAAATTTTAATAAAGATGTTTAATCAGAGCTTAATCATCATTATATGAATATTATGGGGGATGTTAAGTGCTTAGAGATTACTCCTTACCGTCATTCTTTACTTGAATTTTCAAATATAGAGTTGTGCTCTAACTCTAGTATTTGAAAATTCATCAATTCATCATTCTTCATAGATTTAGCACACTTGTTCATGATTGTTGTGGTGTGATATTAATTAGTGTTCAAGGGTTAGATGAAACATTGATTTGCTATCCTACAACCTAGCGACACTAAGGACAACAAATAAGGATTTGTGTCTTAGCCAACTTAGCCAAATCTAGGGAGAACTACACACATCCCTTTTGGGATGAAATTCAAACATAGAAAATTTGTGTCATATATCTAATGATCTAATATACCTTGATTTGACATTAATTAATCTTATAACAACTAGTAGATTAAGGATTTTTCTCTTTTGTTTTAATAAACTCTAAATAAATCAAATAAAATACATCAAAATCTATAATTAATTTTAATCAACTTTAATCAACCTCAAAATCAAACTTACAATCATTCAAAATCAAAACTCAAGGTTCAAACGTCATTAATACTAAATCAATCCTTAATTAAGCAATCAAACACTTATAAATAAAATTCATTAACTTTCAACATTAATCATACTTAAGCTACTTAATTATATCGGGTACCACTGGGTAACCCAGGCCTACGAGGCTATTAGCTTAGCCCCAATGAAGGTGAAATAAACTTCACGGTCTCGGTGAGAAACAAAGGTGATATCCAACCAACATTAAAAATTAAATATCTAAATTAATTTCAAATCATTAATAATTCAATAAACCTTTAATTCTTAATAATTTTGAATATTATTAATTAAAATCCATTAATTATTCAATTAAATTCTAAATTCCTTTAACCTAAATTAATTTGATAATTTGATTGATTAAGATTTATCTTAATCAATCAGATTGGATAATTAATTTAGATTAAACAAATTCGGGTCTTCTATGCTTAAAGTTTGATTCCTTTTAGAGGACTTTGGGCAATTTGATTTCAAAAGACTCTTAAAACATTTAAATAACAAAAAGATCTCCTATGGGTTGTGCACGACTCCTTTTAGGAAGGCACTAACCCATTTGGATTTGGAGATCTTCAAACAAAAATAATAAACTACCGACCTTATACGACGTGCTAGATTCCTTCAGGAGGGCACGTGGTAATGCATTCATAAGGTCCCTTTCTCTTTCTCCAATAAAACTTTAGGGACTCTCAAAATAAATACCTGTCTTCCATATAAGATGGGTGTTCGTTCTGGAATTCCTAGGACTTATAAATTGATAATTTCCTGCACTTAGGGAATTATCAATCTATAAGTTCTTTATAACTAAATAAAACAACTTTAACTTCTAAAATTGGAATAATTCAAAAATTCAAATACATTCTACTTAAATTCTAATTAAATTCCCTTTTAGCTTTTAATAAATAAACCCTAATAATACATGTAATTCAAACAATAATTCTTATAGGACCTATCCGAGCCACACGACTTCTTTCACACACTTAGATGCTTGCTAGGACTACCAACTTTAGCCTAGGCTAGGCTGGTGGTTTGTTGTGATTTTGTTTACGGGTGTCTTGCCTAGAGGGCACCTATATATGATTGCTTACTTTTCTATACTGCATAAGCATGCATATTTATTTTCTTTTCTGTACACCAGAGTGCGGAGTGAATAAAGCGAGGGCCGTGTACTTTACTTTTCTGTCTTTACTTTCCTGCATTTATAACTGTACACAACGCACTCATAGCATGCATAATTACATAATTCCTCTACTTATCCTGCTTTTACTTACCTGCAAATTAGAATGTTCTTAGGATCTGATGTATTAAAAAGAAATGTAAAGCTTTTTATTTCCTAGATTTATTGTATATAGATTGAGTCTGTACAGCGTCTGGAGTCTGTAAAAGAATTAAAAAAAACTGCTTATATACATACAAATGGGGTTCCAAAAAGTGATATCCTCTCTCAGGAGGACGTTCCTTTTTTGGAATTCCATAGAAGACTCGAAGCCTGAAGACCATAAGCAGTTGTATTTATATCTACTTTCTTATAGGCTTAGAATCCAGGTTTGTTATCGGTGGAACCTGGCCACCTTTACCTTATTGCAAATTCTGGGATGTAATCGATAAATTCAATATTAATAAAAGCAGCTCTTTCATATATATCTGTTTCATGCATCATTAGCATTCGTGTAGATTTTTAGTTTTTTTTGTAAGCATATTCAATTGCATATGGTTTAAGATCCTTAAACCACTCCTTGATTCCTAGGATAGAGCCATATTAACTCTTGCATCATCGGCAAATTGTTGTGATTAGGATTGTTAGCTGGCAGCCCACTCTAGGCAGGTGGTAAGTCCAGATCGTATACACTTCTCTCTGCACATTCCTCTTTCTAATCAATTCTAACTCTTCTAAATTCAATTATATAATCTAAATCCTGATCGTGAAAATTTAATTAGCCCAAATATTTAGTTAAATATATATATAATTTTGGAAATTATTTAGTCTTCATTTAAATCGAGAGTATTCTCTTAGGAGATGTAATTAACTATAGAGGCTTGCCCCTATAGGGAGTCTAGATCCCAGAATAATCTAAACCCTACCTTAGTTTCTTTCTAGGGTAGGGGAAAGATCTGTGGACGTAGATTAAGCTTTATTCATATTCGGGAAGTTATTTCTATAATTAAAGAATTGATAAATCTTTGATTTGCTCTCACAAGCAGATCAAATGTCTTCTATATTTAATTATAGAAATAAATTCACACTTCATTGATCTAATCAGGTCGATTAGGGAATATACCAGTCATCCCTTTAGGGTGATTTGAATATTCCCTATACTTTACCTGATTAGAAGAATGAACTATATGCTTCTTCCTTTAAAATCAATAGAAGAATATTAGTCTGCCCCTCGGGGCGGTATAATATCCGACTATGTGGATTTAATAGGAAGAAGATAGTCTAAATATAAGTAAAGCAAATCATGTGAGTAAATAAAGATCTTATTTTAAAGAAAAATCTTGCTTCATCTAAATTTTGTTTAAATTCATTCTTGTAATCAAGAAATAAATAGGTATTTGATTTACTTTCACGAGTAAATCAAATATTGTTTGTATACTTGATTCTAGAAATGAATTAACAATTCATTAGTCTAATTAGGTAAATAGGGAAGAAATTAATCATCCTTTAGGATGATTCGTATACTCCCTACATCATACCTGATTAGGAAATTGAATCGTCGTTCCCTTTCTTTAGAATCGATAGAAGAATATTAGCCGGGTCTTCAGAGCGGTCTAATATCCGACTATACAGATTGAATTGAAAGAGAATATTCAAAATATAAATAAAGCAAACTATTTTCAATATTTAAATAAAAATATATTTTATTTTAAATTAAAAAATGAATTTTAAAATTCTTTTTCTCTCCCCCTCCTTTTCTTTATTTAAATAAGATAGATTTATTTTTTTTAAAAAAAATTTACTAAAAATATATTTTAAATAAAATATCAGGTTAGTCATTAGATTTATTTTCTCACACTATGAATAGGCAATTTTTTTGAATAACATCGTATAATACGATACAACATCATCCAGTATAATATGTTATTTTCCTTCTATTCGTACAGGATGAATGCTGGGATAATGAAAACTCATCTCTGTTCATTATCTGGTATGATCCACTTCATACATTATGATTTATTAAAAGTTTAAGGTTGTCTGTTACGATATTTACATCGTCTAGTATGATTAGTTCAAAAATCAATGGATCGTCTGATATGATATTTGGGAAGATCAAAAGTAGCCTCACTTTATCGTACAGTATGAACTGGGTTGTACAGTATGATCACCAATCAGTAATTAATCCTTGATTTAATTAACTAATCACGGGGGTTAATTTAAGTAAGTATTTAAATATTTATATTGTATGATTTAGTCATACAGTACGATCAATTCAAAATTTATGATTTGAGAACTTACTTAAATTAATCTGGCAACTAGGGTTTCAAATTAAAGCATATCGTACAGTACAATACTAATCATATATTATGATAAGTTTAAAGATACCTGTTGAGCTGCAGTTGTTCATACAGTATGATTTAAAATCGTATAAAATCGTATAGTACGATCTACATAGAGTTAAAAAAATTCACATAAAAAAAGCTCTCCCTCTATGTGTGTGCATGGTTGCTCAATTTACATACACTTTGTGGCTAGACTCAAGAAAGAAAAAAAGTTAAAAGGAAAATACAGAGTTATAGACATCACATCTTATTCTAACCAATCTTGAGTCTTATATTATCTTGAGTAATATTTGATCTCCCTGAAATGTTAGTACTCACAAATAAGAGCAATATCAAAATATTCAATGAATAATAAGATAATCCATATTGACATTATTTATCATCATTAAAATCTAAGGCTAGGGGTCATGGACTGCAATAATATCCCCCTTTTTGATGATGTCGATAAGCAAGTTAATTTAATTTTTTTTTGTTTTTTTTTAAGTAAACATAAAAGCATGAATAAAAGTATGAAAAGATAAACAAACAAGCATTTCATTGGAAGTAGAAAAGATAAAAAAGACATTTAAACCAAGCATACTAATTAAAATACACAATAAACTTCTCCCCCTTTTAGCATCACCAAATAGAGGAGTAACAAATAAAACATAGAAAAAACATAAGACAGTGATAAGTCCAAAAGTAGGATCCTAATTAGGTGGTGGTGGAGGTGGTTGAAAGTAGTGGTGGATGGACGCAAATTGCTAATCAATCGAAGAAAATCTTTCCCCAAACCATCACATGTCCTCCTCATATTGTTGGTGTTGTTATTGGTTGTGAGTGTTAAGTTGGGTTTAGAGCTGGTCAAATTGTTTAATTAGATCATCACGAGGATAAGTTGGTGCATGTCCTTGTTGTGATGCATGTCATCTTGGTGGAGCAGGTTCTCCTGCTGGAATAGCCTCTCCTTCTTCATCAAAATCCAGTTCATCTTGCAATTGCCCCTGATGAAATAAAATACGGAAGGAGGCATCCGTATAGAAAATAGATAGATTGTCAGTTCACTAGGATAGGTTAACAGGTATTTTTGGTGAAGAATGTTACCTATGAGATAACCAGGGGCAAATTTGAGTTTTCTACGGGTGGTAGAAAGGTGAACCAGGGTCATGTTTTGGATATAGTCAAGAATTAAATCGGCTGCATCAAATTTAGTGTTTCGCATGATGAGGTAGCTAACAACATATAGGATTGGGGTCATGCGAATCTTATCGTTAGCTTTGGGTATGATTGATGTGCGAAGAACATGATGAATGATACGAGCATTTTGGGTTAGGGACGGGACAAGTGGTTGATGTAAGTGAAAAGAAACATTTCTAAGGACTAGATTGATGGCACTCCAGTTAAATTCGTTTATAAGGAAAGAGTGGGCTCTAGGAGTTTCAGTAGAAAGCCTGATGTACTATACAATATTGACTTTTATGATTTATACCTTTTGATGACATACAAAGGAGGTGAGGGTCAAGTTTTCTACATTCATAGTTATATTTTGCTAGAAATTCAAAGAGTGGCTTAGAATTGTAAGGGAATGCCAAGATGAGTAGGAATTAGAAAGTAGTGGATGCAAATACAATTTTTGGACTATCATACAGTATGATCTAGGATCATACAGTATTATGTGCAATTATGTCATCTGGATGAATGGTTGGGAAAAGGTGGACAAATCATACAGTATGATCAGTATCGTACGGTATGAAATGAAGGAATTATGTTCGTCCCGAAGGGTCATTGATATGACTTTTGACAAAAAGCTTTCGTATAGTACGAACATATGTTTGTATAGTACGAATCACAAATATATCATACCAACCAACTTTAATTCATCCTAATCTATTTGTACATGTGGATCGTACAGAACAAAGAAGGGATATCATACAATATGAAGAGCAATTATATCATACCAAATGAATTGAATGTACAACCACGTGTATCATACAGTATGATGAGAATCGTATAGTATGATATGTAGACAAGAAATTGAATATGGACTTTTGGTTTAACAGAGGGTTGTGATCTGTGAAGTTTTGATAGATCATACAGTACAAACATAAGTCGTACAGTATGATGGTGACAAAAAAGGTTTAAGTTGGGAGTTCAGTGGGGTGAGTGTGTATTGAATAGGAAACACCTTAGAATAGTTTTATTTATATTTTATTTTATTTTTTATCATGCATGAATGTCAATTACACCAGGTTTTGTCCTCAAAGTGCTAAAGGTGTCATAGGCTAGTGGTTTTATGAATATGTCTGCCAATTGATCTCCTGTAGCTATATGCTGCAATTCTATGTCTCCTTTACCTACATGATCTCTTATGAAGTGATGTCTAACATCTATGTGTTTTGTTCAAGAGTACTGAATTGGATTATTAGATATGCAAGTTACACTCGTGTTGTCACATATAATTGAGATGGTTCTTATGGGTAATCCAAGATCTAAAAGTTGTTATTTCAACCATAGTACTTGTGCAACATAACTTCCAGCTACTATATATTCTGCCTTGGCCATGGAGAAGGCTACCAAATTTTTCTTCCTACTAGACCAAGAAACTAAAGATTATCCTATGAATTGATAGGTTCCATATGTGCTTTTTATATCTACCCTATATCCTTAAGATTTCAAAGGAAATGCTGTGCCTAGGATACCAAATTCCTAAGTTTGGGGTCCCTAGTAGATATCTAAGGATTCTCTTGACCGCATTTAAGTGAGATTCTTTAGGATCAGCTTGAAATCAGGCACAGAGGCACACACTAAACATTATGTTCAATCTACTTGCAGTTAAGTAGAGGAGAGATCCGATTATTTCTCTATATTTTTTGGTCTACTAATTTTTCATTCTGGTCTTTGTCTAGTTAAATCATAGAGCTCATTGGAGTGTTCATAGGCTTAGCACTATCCATTTTATATTTTTTAGAATATCCTTAATGTATTTCATTTGTTTAAGAAATGTTCCATTTTCCTTTTGTTTTACACTAAAACCAAAAAAATAATTAAGCTCTCCCATCATGCTCATTTCAAACTCATTACACCTTATTTTTTAGAATTCATCATATAAGGTTTTATCTAATGATCCAAATAGAATGTCATCTACATAAATCTGAATAATGAGAATTTCATCTTTAATCTTTTATAAAAAAGAGAGAGGTGTTCACACTACCTTTAACAAATCCTCTATATAGTAAGAATGAGCTACGTTTTTCATAACAGGCTCTAGGTGCTTTCTTTAACCCATACAGTGCCTTTTTTTAATTTGAATACATGGTTTGGAAATTGTGAGCTTTTAAATCTATGGGGTTCCTCAACATAAACATCCTCTTTGATTACTCTGTTTAGCAAAACGCTCTTTACATCCATCTAATATAATTTAAAACCTTTGAAGTAAGCAAAGGCAAAGAGCACCCTTATGGCTTCTAGTCTAGCTACTTGGGCAAAGGTTTCTTTAAAGTCTATGCCTTCAATCTGATTATACCCCTTAGCTACTAGTCTGGCCTTATTTCTTATAACGGTTACTGAGTCATTCAACTTATTTTTAAAGACCCATTTTGTTCCAACTACACTCTACTCTTTAGGTCTCTTGACTAATTTCCAAACATCATTCCTAGTAAATTGGTTCAATTCTTCTTGTATTACTAGGTTCCAAAATTCATCTCCTAAAGCTTGATCTATACTTGTGGGTTCTATCATAGAGATGAATGTGGAATGACTAACCTCCTTTCAATGTTCGTGCATATCCGTGCCTAGTTCTCATACCTTCTGATGGGTCTCCTAAGATTAATTCTTTAGGATGACTAGAAGATTATATCTATTCTCTATGCAAGTCTTCTTGAGATTCTCCCCTTTCTCCTATGGTTATTATTTCTACTCCCTAAATTGACTCTACTTCATATTCTTCAAATTTAATTTTAGAGGACTTATCTGATTCATCAAACACTACATGGGTGGACACTTCTGCTACTAGGGTTTTCTTATTTAAGATTTTATAGGCCTTACTTACAGCTAAATAACCTAAGAAGACCCCATCATTAGCCTTGGGATTAAATTTTCCTAGGAGAAGTTTTCCATTTATTAAGATAAAACATTTGCAACCAATGACATGTAAGTGCGAATGATTCGGTGTCCGACCCTTAAGGAGTTCATAAAGAATTTTATTCAACTTCAACCTAATGTTCACCCTATTTAATACATAATATGCCATGTTTATCGCTTCTTCCCAAAAATATCTAGGAAGAGTGTACTCAGCTTACATTGCCATAGCAGCTTCTACCAAAGTTATCTTCTTTCTTTTTGCTATTCCATTTTACTGAGGAGTTCGAGAGGCAGAGAAGTTATGCTCTATTCCTATCTCTTGATAGTAGGATTCAAAACTTTCATTTTAGAACTCTCTACCATGATCACTATGGATTATTAAGATTTTGCATCCTAATTTTCATTGAATCCAAGTGGAGAAAGTCTTAAATTCCTTAAACGACAAATTCTTATGTGCAAGAAATCTTACCAAAGTGAATCTAATAAAGTCATCTATAATCACAAATCTATAATTCTTCCCACATAGGCTAGCTGTGCTAATGGGTCCAAATATGTCCATGTGAAGGATTTTTAGTGGCCTAAATGTACTGACATCCTTGATTGATTGAAATAATGATTTTACTTATTTTCCTAGTTAGCAGGCATCACATAGATGGTCCTTAGTAAAGTCTAACTTAGGTATGCCTTTAACTAGGTTTTTCTGAGTGATATTCCTAAATGTTTTCATGCTAGCATAACATAGTCTCCTATGCCATAACCATGAATCATCTATTATTATTTTTAAATACAATGAATTTGAATTTTCAATACAATCAAGATCTAACATGTAAATATTATTTATTCATTTTCCTTTTAATACCAGTTTATTATTTAAACTAATCAAGTATTTTTTGGAAAGAAATTTTATGTCAAAACCTTTATCACACAATTTTTTAATGCTTAACAAATTATGCTTTAAACCATCAACTAGCAAAATATTTTCAACTAAAAAATTTTTAGCATTTCCAACAACATCTGAACCCACTACTTTTTTAGTGGTATTGTCTCCTAACGTCACTTCGCCTCCAATCCTGATCTCCAATTTAATGAACTTCTTCATATCTCCAGTCATATTTCTTGAGCAGCCACTATCTTGATACCACATGTTCTCACTAGGTCATTTATGAGAGTACCCCTATAAAGTCATTCAAGGGTTAGATTTGGGAACCCAAGTGAGTTTAGTTTCCTCCTTATGCTTGCACGGAGAAAAGTAATAAGATCAGTATTTGGTAGTTACGAATAAGTCCAGTCATTTGTGAGAGCACCCCTACCACTTGTAGAGTTCGAGAAATCATCTTCCAATAAGATACGCCGTACAGCAGTATGTGTCCAACATGATAACCAAACTCGTCCTTATCTTTGGCATCTTCATGCGACAAAGAGTAAACGCCTCAAAGGGGCATGGAAGATTTTAACCATAATTGGGCGACATACATGCACCAATCCAATATTATCTGCAAGTCACTGAAATTGTACTTCAAAGTTCATCTGCCAATTTATAATAAAAACCTTAAGACAATAGCTAGATTTAAAACAAAAAAAATCATTACATGAATCAGCTCAAAATTTAATGTTCAAGTATCGTATATGAAAGCTTGGGATGCACGAAGAAAAGCAATAAGATCAGTATTTGGTAGTTACGAAGAATCATACACTTTGTTATATTTGATGATGGAAGCAATACATTTAGCAATCCCTGGTTTTGTTTATAATATTCAAGTAACACAGGGAATGCAATTCAAGAGCATTTTCTGGTCTTTTGGACCTAGCATAGTGGGTTGGGAATATTGTCGACAAATTGTTTATCTTGATGGTACTTTCTTGTTAGGAAAACATAGAGGAACATTGCTTGCTACTGTAGGTGTGGATGGAAATGGTGGTTTGTACCCACTCGCCTTTACAGTGGTTGAATCAGAATCAATAGAATCATGGACCTGGTTCTTGTAGATGTTGCATGATCTAATTGTAAGTACATAATTTCATCCTAATTTATGCATTATATCTGACAAACATGACAGTTTGATATGCGGTTGTAGTGAGATGTTCTCCTAGGACGCACATCTCCATTGTCTGCATCATTTGCGAGAAAATTTTAAGAAAGCTCTACGACGACTTATTGTCCTTAACTGCGATGCTGTTTGTGATAAAATGTAATGGGCTAGGAATACATATGATATTAAAATCAACAAGAGGTATATGAAAGACATCCAAAATATAAAGAAAGAGGCTTATGACTGGTTGATGGAGAGGGATCGTACAAAGTGGGCTTTAACTTATGATGGTGGATTTTGATATGGAGTAATGACAAAAAATTCCTCTAAATGCTTTAACGACGTCCTACAAGAGACTGTGGATTTTCTATACAAGGCCTAATCATGAGTATATATTACAATCTTGTCTCATTATTCTAAAAGCGAGTAGCCAAGGTTGAACATTGGACTGCTTCAGATAGCTCATCATTTATCCCATGCACAAAGGCAGTCTTGGAATTGGCCGAACGACAGGAACGTAGAAGTCCACAACCAACCAAAATTAATAACCATGAGTTTGAGGTTATTGACATGTCCTGTAGGTCTTACCGCTTCATTATCTCCATAAACTTGCACTTGTTCATGTGGTCACCCACAGATTTATGACACTCCATGCAAACATGCAGCAATTGCCTTGGGTTCACGATGTTGGGATCACAATGTTTTTGTATCGACCTACTACACCTTAGCATGCTACAAAGAAAGTTTTTCAAGAAATTTTTATGTTATCATGGAGAGGACACTATGGCCACCATATAACGAAGATCATGGGATAATACCATTGTTGGCACCAATAATCCGACGTTATTCAGGTAGACCTAGAATTAACCAGTATTATAATAGTATGGATGAGACCCATGGATCCTCAAGTAGAACATGCTCCTTCTATCATAACAGGGGTCACAACATTGCTACATTCCCTACTAATCCAAGGGCAACTAGGAGGAGAGATTAGGGTTGTTGAATCGGGTTATGGACATAGGGAAAAAGTGTAATGGATATGTTATTTCAAATGTCATATTTCTTGTACTTCAAAAATTAATTAATGTAATGAGGTTAAATGTGCTTTAAAATTAATTTTCTTTACATACGTCATAAATATTCTTTACATACGATAAATGTGGCTTTTACTCATTAATTTTTTTTACATATCCTAATAGAGGGTATGGAAGGTGTTGAAACTTGTTCACTATGAATTAGGTTGTTAAACCTAAGCTTATGCCCTAGTGGCTAACCAAGAGGGGGGGGGGTGAATTGTTATTTAAAAATTTTATCCTCTTTTAAAATTTAAAATCAAGAATTTAAATTTAGTGAATTTTATAGGAAAAGTTTTTAAATCACAATTTTGAAACAGTAAAACAGAAAAATAAAAAATAGCGGAAAAATAAAAGACACGAGAATTATAGTGGTTCTTTCAAACTTGATCTACATCCACTCCCCGGAGGCACCCTCCGAGTATTGCACTAATACCACTAGTGACTCTCCTTTAGCACCCACAACAAGGCGGAGAAGCCTTTATAAAAACACTCTTCCACCACTACCCGGTGTGGCAGAAAATCGTCATCCTTTTACACTCTTCCTAGTGTTGGCAAAGAGACATCCGTCCTTTAACACTCACCCGGTGTAGGCAAAGAACCCTTTATCCTTTCACACTCCCCTAGTGTGGGTAGAGAACCCTTCGTCCTTTCACACTCTCCTAGTGTGGGCAAAGGACCCTTCATCCTTTTACACTCTCCTAGTGTGGGCAGAGAACCCTTGGGCTGTTCACACTCTCCAAGTGTGGGCAGAGAACCCTTCGGCTGTTCACACTCTCCAAGTGTCGACAGAGAACCGAATCTGCTTGACAGATCTTCTTCATAAGAAATCTAGAAAGAAGAGAGAAAAGAGTGAAGTAAACACAAATCAAAAGTAAAGATTCTTATCTTTGAACACCAAGTGAAGCCTTCATGCTCTAGTAGGAAGAATCCTCCTTCAAACACTCTCTCACACTCTCTTCTTAACTCTTCTTTCAATGGGCACGAAGGTCAGTAGGCAAAAAGATTAAGTGATAGTCTAAATTGGACTATTTATATGAAAGACAAGAAAAACCGTCCAAAAACTACAAATTTTCAAGTCAACACGAAGTTGATCGTGGATCATCCTGGACTATTTTACTTAAATGTGTGGAAATGAACCAAATGTATATTGGTACGAACTAAAATCATACCCGAGCATCATCCTGTATGAACTAGGTTCGTCCGGTACGAACAGTTATACCATAGGTCGGTTCCCAAAAACTACAGGACGTCGCCAAAATTTGAAGAGTCGGTTCACTTCGTCCTGGGATGAATATGAGTTCGTCCGGATGAAATTTTTACAGAGAATAATTCATCCTAGGACGAATTTACGTATGTCCGGACAAAAATTTTCCAGAGAGCATTTCGTCCTGGCGGGAATATGAATTTTGTCTGAACAAAATATTTCCAGAGAACATTTCATCCTGGGTTGAATTTGAGTTCGTCTGGACAAAAATTTTCCAGAGAGCATTTCGTCCTGGCACGAATATGAATTTTGTCTGAACAAAAAATTTCCAGAGGACATTTCGTCCTGGGACGAATTTGAGTTCGTCTGGATGAAAATTTTCCAGAGAGCATTTCATCCTGGCATGAATATGAATTTCATCTGAACGAAAAATTTCTAGAGGATATTTCATCCTAGGATGATTAAACATTTGTCCTAGATGATCAGGACTTAAAAAATTTTCTTCAATTTATTTTTGTTCCATTGCTCTTTAGAGGAGATAACTAACTTGCTCGTCCCGTACGAATTATGTTTGTCCCGTACGATCAGTATAAATTCTTAAAGATCTCCTTAAGTGTGTGTGTGTTTATTTGTTCAATTACAATCACTCCTTCTCAAACTTAATTTAAAAAAAAGTACAAGCTTCAAATTACAAAATATCTCATGCTGAATTTGATTTAAAGTCTTCAGTAGTCTAGAGATCGATTTTCCTGAAATGTTAGCACACACAAGAGCAAAAACAAATCTTCCAAAAAGTGTTAAGAGATATCAATATATAAAACAATAATATTTGGAATCATCAAAACTATCAAGTTGCAAGAATGTAAAACATGTAAATAACAACTCTCTTAACAATCTCCTCCTTTTTGATGATGGCAAAACAATTATTATTTGTATAATTTCAAATTCTAAGAATCTCCTAAACTCACTCTGAATTGATTAACACGTAAAAATAAGGTGACAATTTAATCATAATTTTTTATTTTTCAAAATTTTTTAGAGATACAAAACAAAATAAAAACACACCAAAACAAAACAAAAACACATAAAACAAAAGCACATACGAACAAATAATTTCTCCTCCTTTTAGATAACAGCAAAAAGTGAAGAAGAAAAAAGTCCTGAAATGTAAGCAGTCATATGAAAATCATTTGATAATTGAACCTTGAAAGTGATTGAAATAAATTTTGCAAACAAAATCAATACATTAGGCAAATCATAATAATTCATAGAATTTAAGAAGAGATATAACATTGATAATAAAAAGTATATATCAAAAACATGAGTCAATTTAGACACTAAAATAAAGAAAATCATTGCAAAAAGGATGAATAGAAAATTTGTATATTTCAAATTTCAATATTGAATATAAATGTACAGAAGATCAATTTGAATTAAGAGATTAAAAGATTATGGAAAGAAATAACTACGACATGTGGCTCTTTGCGCATCTTTTTTAAATTTGTGGCACATTTTTATGCATTTTTTTTTACTTGTCGGCTTATTTTGTGTCTCTTTTCAACTTGCGAACCATTGCGCATTCCTTTTGATTTTTGTATATTTGTACATTTTTCAAGAGTAATTTTGATCTTTCCAAAATCAATAATAAAAAATTTTAAATTTTTCTAAGTGCATAAATATTTATTGATAAGTGAAATATAAAATAAGAAAACATCATAGTTGCAATAATAATATTAGACATTAATGTAGTCTAAATAAGAGACATGAAATTGACAATATTAATTACATCAAGTTATAAGAAATACTTAAATTTAGAAAAATTAGATTTCCAAATGAATTTAATTTTAACTTGCATTTCAAAGTATAGTAATTTTAAGATAAAAAATTATAATGATTGTCATATAGACTAACACACATTTTAAAAACAAGATTAAAGTCAAAACATAATAACTTATATTAATATCAAAATGAAAGATATTACAATTTAAGAATATGATATCAATACATCATAAGATTAAAAAAAAAAACATCTAACAAAAAGAAAAAAACATCACACTTACCTAAGCCACAAAACAAAAATAATAACTAAAGAAACACATAAAATTAAGTGCAACTTTTACTCAAAAGGACCCTGATCTAGAGGAGGAGGAGGAGGTGCAGCACCAAAGAAGTTATAGTAGCTGCTAATCATGATCATGTTGGAGTTAATACCGTCTATCTGCTCCCTCATCCATCAAGTGTCATGTTAATACTATGCAGCCTACTGCTGAAGATGAGTCTCAATTTGATCAAAATGATGATCAACATGAGTCTCAAGGTGATCAAATATTTGACCCAAATCCTGATAATTTGGTTCATTTGCAGGTGCAGGTGCAGCTTCATGTTCTTCCTCAGTATCACTAATGACATGTGTTTTACTTGGTTCTTCTTTATTGAAGATTGCTCTAAATGATCCGTCGTTGTAGTACAGCGGTTCTTCATAGTCTTGATCAGGATGAACCAAAGCGTATTTCTTCTCCAGAATATAGGCAACTAGATGTCCTAAAGCGATATTCTTCTTTCTTTTATATTCGATATGACCAATTTCAGAGAGTCCATAAAGATAATCAATGATAAGTTGGGCTTCATCTATAGGTTCTTTGGTCATGATCAAGAAGGTCACCATAGAAAGAAGAGGAGTAATGTTGATTCTATCACCAGTTTTAGGAATAATAGAAGTTCTAAGAATATACTGGATAATATGAGCATAACGAGACCAAATACTTTAGGCATATGCTCGTTAAAAATGATTCCTCTAAGTACTTTATTAATTTCAAACCATTCATATTCAGTTGAGGTGATCAAGGTATGTGCTCTAGCTCCCTCAGTCCTTAAGTTAAGAAAGGCTCCTAAGTCAGCTTTGGTGATTTCAACTTTTCTCTTAAAGACAAAGGAACAGATAATAGTATGGTCGGAGTTGAAAGATATGTTTGCCAGGAAGTAGTGAAAGGTTTCTTTGCTGTAGAGATAAACTAGGGTGAGGATAAAACCAAACTGAGTTGAAGCAAACAAGTTCATCACCTAAAAGGTTAGTTGCTCATGGATAAGAATTCTAGAGGGTGTGATCTTGGCGGAGACAAACCTAGGAAAGGATTCTTCATTGGCTTTAGAAAGGAAGTTCTCAGAAGAATTCTTAGGTGGACCCTTGGCTAGAATCTTTTGACGCTTGCTAGAACTTGCCATTGATAGGATCTAAAGAACGAAAAGATTTGAAAGTGAAGTGAGAGTGTGACTGTTGAGTTCAAAAGCCCATCTATTTATTAAAAAATGATTGTTCGTACAGACGAAATTTTACGTTCGTCCTGTACGAAATAGATTCGTCCCGTTCGAAAAAAATTTGTATGGAAGAATGAATGCATCAAAAATAAAATGGCTTTTTGTAATCACACAATTTACGAAGCGTCCTTTCGTACAGACTTTTGACCTAAATGATTGTACAAACGAACACGTGTTCGTCCTGGGACAATCAGAACTTATGATCATTTTAATTACAGTTGAATCCATCCCCGCATCGAACCGCCATGTGTTCATCTGGACGAACCAAAGGTTCGTACGTACAAACAGGCATGTTAAAAATGATCTTATCCATTCAATCGACATTCAATCGTCCTGTCATTTGAACAAGTTCATCCTGGACGATCGTACAGACGAAGTGAACATTAAAAACTAAAAAAACTGCATGCAAACAGTTCAAAATTCGACAGTTTGACACACGACACAATTCATCCCATACAAAAAAATTTCGTCCCGGACGATTGTCACTCAAAATTTTCAAATCATGCACTCATTCAAAATTAAAACACAAATATAACAAAAAATGCATAAAATTACAAAAACAAAAAAAAAACTCAAATACTGAAAATCACAAACAAAAGATCAAAAACTAAAAAAAAAAAACAAAAAAATATTAACTAGAAAACACATATCAATGTTGCAGAAAACATTTTTAATTATGCATTCAAATCAATTACACAAAGCCTTTTTCTTAATACACTAAAAGTATCAAAGGTTAAAGGTTTTGTAAAAATGTCTGCAAGTTGATTTTCAGTAGAAACATGAGTGAGTTCAATTTCTCCTTTGGATACATGAACCCTTATGAAATGATGTCTTATGTCAATATGTTTGGTTCTTGAATGTTGAATAGGATTTTTAGAAATACAAATAGCACTAGTGTTATCACAATAAATTGGAATAGTTCCTATAGTTAATCCTAAGTCAATCAACTGTTGTTTTAACCAAAGTACTTGTGCCGCACAACTTTCTAATGCAATGTATTCAGCTTTTACAGTAGATAGGGCTACTGAATTTTATTTTCTACTAGACCAAGAGACTAAAGAATTTCCAATAAACTGACATGTTCTAGAACTGCTCTTTCTATCCACTCTACAACCTGCAAAGTCAGAATCTGAATAACCAATTATTTCAAATGAAGAGCTAAACTTAGGATACCAAATTCCTAAGTTCTGAGTTCCTAACAGATATCTTAGAATCCTTTTTACTGCTGTCAAATATGATTCTTTTGGATCTGATTAAAATCTAGCACACAAACAAACACTAAACATGATATCAGGTCGGCTAGTAGTCAAGTAAAGAAAAGATCCAATAATCCCTCTAAATTTCTTTTGATCAATAGATTTTTCCGTAGGGTCCTTATCCAACTGAACTGAGAAACTTATAGGTGTACTAATAGGTTTAGCATTGTCCATTTTATACTTTTTTTGGATGTCCTTAACATACTTTGACTGATTAAGAATTGTACCTTACTCAATTTGCTTGATGCTAAATCCTAGAAAGTAACTTAAATCTCCCATTAGACTCATCTCAAATTCACTACTCATTGTTTTAGAAAAATTATCACAAAGATTTTTATTTGAAGATCCAAAGATGATGTCATCCACATAAATTTATACAATGAGTATATCCTTTCCAACTTTCTTCAAAAAAAGAGTTGTATCCACACTTTCTTTTTCAAATGATCTTTCAAGTAAGAAGGTGCTCAACCTCTCATACCAAGCCCTAGGTGCCTGTTTCAATCCATATAATGCATTTTTTAATTTGAAAACATGATTTGGGTATTTGGAATTTTCAAAACCTGGTGGTTGTTCTACAAAAACATCTTCTTGAATTACCCCATTTAAAAATGCACTTTTTACATCCATTTGATACAATTTAAATCCTCTAAAATAGGCAAATGCTAGCAAAATCCTAATTACTTCAAGTCTAGCTATAGGGGCAAAAGTCTCCTCAAAATCAATTACTTCAATCTGATTATACCCTTTAGCAACTAATCTAGCCTTATTTCTAATGATCACTTCTGAGTCATTCATTTTTTTTAAATACCCACTTAGTTCCAACTACACTTTGATCCTTTGGCCTTGTAGTTAATTTCCAAACTTTATTTCTTACCAATTAATTTAACTCTTCTTGCATGACCAAAATCCAAAATTCATCTGAAAGTGCTTGATCAATATTAGTGGGTTCTATTATAAAAATGAAGGCTGAATGATTGACTTCTTTGTTTAATCCATGCCTAGTCCTTACACCCTCACTAGGTTCACCAATTATCAACTCCTTTGGGTGATTTTTAGAAAATCTCAAATCTCTAGGTAAAGGGTTTTCTATCTCCAAATTTTCTACCACATTTTCTTTCAAATTTTCTTTCAAATTTATTTTATCAATCTTTTAGGAGTTATCCTCAATCTCATCTTCTACAACATTTGGCTCTTCCAAATTTCCAGATTCATCAAATACAACATGTGTGGTCTCCTCAATTACCAAAGTTCTTTTATCGAATACTCTATATGATTTTCCAACACTTGAGTATCCAACAAAAATTCCTTCATCCGATTTTGGATCAAATTTTCCTAAGGCAAATTTTCCATTGTTTTGTATAAACACCTTGCAACAAAAAACAAACAAATAAGACAAATTAGGTGTTGTTTCTTTTAGCAATTCATAGGGTATTTTATTTAAACAATATCTCACATTCACCCTATTCAGCACATAACATGCAGTACTAACCACCTCAACCCAAAAATATTTTAGAAGTGAGTATTCTGCCAACATTACTCGTGCGGCATCTATTAATATTCTATTTTTCCTTTCGACTACCCCATTCTGCTGAGGGGTTCTAGGTGCAGAAAAATTGTGATCAATTCCTTTCTTCTTATAAAATTCCTCAAATCTCTCATTTTCAAATTCTCCTCCATGATCATTTTGTATAGAAATAATTTTACACCCAAGTTTTCTTTGAATCCATGTCGAAAAATTTCTAAATTTCTCAAATTATTCACTCTTATGAAATAGAAATCTAACCCGTGTGAATCTTGAGTAATCATCCACAATCACAAATCCGTATACCTTTCCTCCTAGACTTACAGTTCCAATTGATCCAAAAAAATCCATATGCAAAATCTCCAATGGTTTACTAGTTCTAAGATCCTTATTGGACTAAAAAGAGAACTTCACTTATTTTCCTAATTAACATGCATCACAAAGATGATCCTTAGTAAAGTATAGTTTTGGTACTATACCTCTCACTAAGTTCTTTTGGGTAATCCTCCTAAGGTTTTTCATGCTAGAATGACAAAGTCTCATATGCCAAAGCCATAACTCATCAGATACAGTTTTCAAACAAAAAGTAGTAGAAGTTTGAATGCAATTTAAGTCTAGTATATAAACATTATTTACCCTTTTACCATTCAAAATATCATTTCCATTTAGGTTTAATATGTAGCTAGTAGGAAAAAATTTCAAACAATATCCTTTATCACATAGCTGGCTTATACTTAACAGGTTATGCTTCAAGCCTTCTACCAATAACACATTTTCAATGTAAAATTTCTTGAGATTTTCAATTATACCTGATCCAAACACCTTCTTTGTGATATTATCTCTAAGTGTAACCTTGCCTCCACTCCTGGCTTCCACCGTTATAAATTACGCAGTATCTCCAGTCATATGCTTTGAGCATCTGCTGTCCAGGTACCATATGCTCTCATGAGATCTTGTATGAGAGTGACCCTGCAAAATTATCAAACGTTAGACTTGGGAACCCAAAAAAGTTTGGGTTCTCCTTTTGACAATTTATAAAGAGATGCATGCATAATATGTCTAGGTTTATGCATCTTAGGTTTCCACACCAAGTAAGTTTTCTTCTTCAAAGTATAGGCGTGAGCTATGTGTCCAAACAATCCACAATTATTACATTTGACTTTTGGAAAAGGATTCCTAAGTCTACTAATACTATTCATTTGTTTTTTAGAGATTGCATAAATTTAAGATACAAAATAGGATTAGAGAAATCTTCAAGTTTAGGGGGTATCCTATTATCCTCAAGAGATTTTATCATTAATTTGTAAAATGAATTCATATCTTCCAAAATTCGATTTGTATAATTTGATCTATAAATCTTGCTCTCTGATTCATCCTTAAACTTTTTAAATTTTTTTTCAAGTTCAGCATATGATGATTTTAAATTTTCATAAATTTTATTCAAGTTATCAAACTCATCAAGTAATTTCATGTGGTTGTCATCAATTAAGTATGATCTTTCCTAAGAATTTCATGATTCTTTTGTAGTTCTTTAAATTCTAAACTTAGACTAGCATGCATTTTCTTCATTTTCCTATATGCATCATGCATGTGTTCAAAAACTTCAAAAAGTTCATTATAACTTAAGTCACATACCTCTTCTTGATCTGACTGATCAAGATTATCGTCCATTAAACATAGATTAGTGATTTCCTCTTCCTTTTCTGTCTCTAATGAGTTCGAAGCTGAGTCCGCCTAAAAAGCTCTTTAGAATTTCTTCTTTCCCTTCTTTACAAAAGGTTTCTCCTCTACCTTCTCCTTTCTAGGAGTGGCTTTGAGTTTTGGGCAATCTATCTTTATGTGTCCAGGTTTCCTGCACTCATAGCAAATAAATTCATTTGAAACCTTGACATTTATATTAAATTTATCTCTATTCCATTACTGGCATCTCTTCTGCTTCCTCTTCAGAAAGTTTTTGAATTATCTAGTCATCAATGCAATATCGTCTTCATCTTCAGGTTGTGAGTGTTCACTCTCAGACTCTTCCACTTTCAGTGCTATGTTATTCTCCCTTCGTGATTCACCTGCATCAATCTTTCTTTAGCTAACTCTTTGCTAGTAAGCAATTAACAAACCAAAAAGATTATCAATAGAGTAAATGTTTAGATCTTTAGACTCTGTAATTGTAGTAATTTTAGCATCATAAGCAGTAGGCAAACAACAAAGAATCTTATTAATCATTTCAGCATTCATTAGTTCCCTACCTAATGCATGTAAAGAGATGACTATTTGTGTGAATCTTGTGTACATAACAGAAATGAATTCATTAGATTTCATGCGAAACAGTTCATAATCATGCAACAAGATATTAAGTCTATATTGCTTAACCTCATTAGTCCCCTCCTATATTATACGAAGTCTATCCCATATGTTCTTTCCACTCTTGCAAGTAGAAACCTGCATGTAATCTTCTTATTTAAGTGCACAAAGGAAACTGTTCAAGCATTTGGCATTTAGTTGTGCTAAGTCATATTCTTCTACTGTCCAATCCACAAAAGGAGTTTCAACTCTAACTCTGTCAACTAGTCTTGTTGGTTTTGTATACCCTTCATGAACTAAGATCAACATACGATAATCATGACTGTAAAAAAGTAGACATGCGTGTTTTCCAAAAATCAAAAGGTATATTATCGAACAGTGGAGGTCTAGTTATAGAGTAACTCTCAGGTGTATTTTGATTTCTAAATGTAGCCATCTACTTTAATCAAAAAGTAGTATAAACTTATAATTTTAAAACAATGCTCTGATACGACTTGTTGAAACTTGTTCACTATGAATTAGGTTGTTAAACCTAAGCTTATGTCCCAGCGGCTAACCAAGAGGTGGGGTGAATTGATATTTAAAAATTTTACCCTCTTTTAAAATTTAAAAATGAGAATTTAAATTTAATGAATTTTATAGAAAAAGTTTTTCAACCACAATTTTGAAACAGTAAAATAAAAAAATAAAAAGCAGCAGAAAAATAAAAGACATGAGATTTATAGTGGTTCGGTCAAACTTGACCTACATCCACTCCCGGAGGCACCCTCCGAGTATTGCACTAATACCACTAGTGACTCTCCTTTTGCACCCACAGCAAGGTGGAGAAGCCTTTATAAAAACTCTCTTCCACCACTACCCGGTGCGGCAGAGAACCGTCATCCTTTTACACTCTTCCCAGTGTTGGCAGAGAATCGTCCATCCTTTAACACTCTCCCGGTGTAGGCAGAGAACCCTTCGTCCTTTCACACTCTCCTAGTGTGGGTAGAGAACCCTTCATCCTTTCACACTCTCCTAGTATGGGCAAAGATCCCTTCGTCCTTTCACACTCTCCTAGTGTGGGTAGAGAACCCTTCGGCAGTTCACACTCTCCAAGTGTGGGCAGAGAACCCTTCGGCTGTTCACACTCTCCAAGTGTCGGCAGAGACCCGGATCTCCTTGATAGATCTTCTTCACAAGAAATCTAGAATGAAGAGAGAAAAGAGTGAAGTAAACACAAATCAAAAGTAAAGATTCTTACCTTTGAACATCAAGTGAAGCCTTCACACTCCAGTAGGAAGAATCCTCCTTCAAACACTCTCTTACACTCTCTTCTTGACTCTTCTTTCAGTAAGCACGAAGATCAGCAGGCAAAAAGATTAAGTGATAGTCTAAATTGTATTATTTATATGAAAGATAAGAAAAACTGTCCAAAAATTGCAAGTCAACACGAAGTTGATCGTCCCGTACGATCATGGATCGTCCTGGATGATTTTACTTAAATGTGTGGAAACGAACCAAATGTATATTGGTACAAACTGAAATCATACCCGAGCATCATCCCGTACGAACTAGGTTCGTCTGGTATGAATAGTTATTTCATAGGTCGGTTCCCAAAAACTGTAGGACGTCGCCAAAATTTGAAGAGTCGATTCACTTCGTCCTGGGACGAATATGAGTTCGTCTAAACAAAATTTTTATAGAGAACAATTCATCCTGGGACGAATTTGCGTTCGTTTGGAGGAAAATTTTTCAGAGAGTATTTCGTCTTGGCACGAATAAGTATTTCATTTGAACGAAAATTTTTTAGAGAACATTTCATCCTGGGACGAATTTGAGTTCGTCTGGATGAAAATTTTTTGGTGAGCATTTCATCCTAGCACGAATATGAATTTCATCTGAACGAAAAATTTTAAGAGGACATTTCGTCCTGGGACGAATTTGAGTTCGTCTGGACGAAAATTTTCTAGAGAGCATTTTGTCCTGGCATGAATATGAATTTCGTCTGAACGAAAAATTTCCAGAGGACATTTCGTCCTAGGATAATTAAACATTCATCCTGGACGATCAAGACTTAGAAAAATTTTCTTTAATTCCTGTTTGTTCTATTGCTCTTTAGAGGAGATAACTGACTTGATCATCCCGTACGAATTATATTCATCTTGTACGATCAGTATAAATTCTTAAAAATCTCTTTAAGTGTGTTTGTGTGTGTGTTTATTTAATCAATTACAATCACTCCCTCTCAAACTTAATTCAAAGAAAAGTATAAGCTTCAAATTACAAAATATCTCATGCTGAATTTGATTTAAAGTCTTCTGTAGTCCGGAGTTTAATTTTTCTGAAATGTTAATACACACAAGAGCAAAAACCAGTCTTTCAAAAAGTGTTAGGAGATATGAATACATAAAATAATAATATTTGGAATCATCAAAACTATGCAAGTTGCAAGAATGTAAAACATGCAAATAGCAGCTCTCTTAACAGAAGGTAGAGGGGAAAGAGGTATGCCAATATGGTCTAGATGAGGTAGTCGTGCACAAGTAGATGTGGCAGAGGTAGATGAGCAACCAAGCATATCTTTATTAGGGGATGCTCATAAAGCTTCATGCATTACTGAGGTATTTTTTACCAAACATCATCAATTATAATGAACTACTTCACCAATTTGTAACTTATAATTTCACATGCTGTGCATCTTGTGGGTTCAACCCACCTACATATGGCACGTGAGTGGCCAGTTCATTATCGAAGAATGCTCCATACACTATATATTACAGGGTTGGATTTAATTTGGCACCAACAATTCATACAGTTGGACCACTCTTTGATTGCTGCATTGGTTGAAAGGTGGTGTCCAATAACGAACACCTTCCACTTACCGATAGGGGAGATGACGATTACATTATAGGATGTTCAGTTGATCTTGGGCATCAAGATTGATGGTGCTCCAATTATTGATAGTAAAATGGTCGGATTAGGGTTATGTTGGGACACATGGATTGATTGCTGCAATGAGCTTTTGGGTTCCCATGCAGACCCAAATTTTACATACCATGATCCTGATGACCTTGATGTAGAGGTTATCTTCAGAATGATCCATTCATAAGCTTACTCAATTTTATCGCTTCAATAGCTTAGATGGACCTTTTATCATGATTCATATGAAGATTTACCCCGACATGTATTCCTTCGACATGTTAGAGCATATATTATGTATATTCTTGGTTGTTACTTATTGCCTGATACCTTAGGATCCCACATCCATATGCAGTATCTACCATTACTTAAGCACATAGAGAATTTTTCCCAATACTCTCTTGGTTCGGCTGTATTGGGACATCTATATAGAGAGTTGAACCTAGTGACATGACCTTCCTAAATGTACATAGTTGGATGCCTTCCCCTATTATAGGTATGGGCTTGGGAGAGGATACATGTTGGCAGGCTGACACTTTGAGTTCCATACCCGTGGGATATCATCGGGAAGCCCCTAGCTTTAAGGTAATTTTTCATTCACTTAATATCTTATGATGTGTTAAACTTCATGAATAATTTGAGTAACACAAACTCATTAAAGGTGGGCTAAGGAAAGAGTGCGAGAAGTTCCAATTGGAAGCATAATGACCTATAGAGATGAGTTGGATGGACTTCAACTAAGCTAGGTATTTATAATTTAAATTAAGTATATTATAATAGTTAATAATAATTTGGTACTTCTTCGCTCAATGCAGGCCATATTTATGCCTTACTCGGAATCTATAATGGGTATGATGCCTCTAATATGCCATGAAGCCAACGACCTATGGACGGCTCCTGTCCCATTGATTAGCTAGAAACATGTCGAGTGGCATTTTCCTGACAGGGTGATGTGAAAATTTGGAGGCATACAATCTCGCATGATGGAGCCCATGGAGAGAGATTTTCATCAGGTTAAAGGAAAAGGTCGAGCTAAGGTAGATTGGATTCATTATCATAGAGGATATATTGAGATGTGGAATAATAGAAGAGCGCTTATTACAACCATCAGGCAGCCATTAGGAGATGATAGGGAGGAGTTAGCAGATTATTTATAATGGTATAAATAATGGGCCTCCCTCTACTTACTGAAAGTATCAATAACTCCACCAGAAAAAATTTACCCACGGTCACTAGCGGAGAGGATAGTGGTACGTAATTATGTGCATATTTAAAAGTGTCTTAATATATAAGTATATTATATTATGCTTAATATTGAATTTGCATTTATAGTTCGATTACTTCTTACGTATCAAAGAAATTGCCGAGTCATATGCTACGAGCCAGATGGAGAGTGGAAGCTCAATATATCAAGGATATGCAGACATTCTCAAACTTGCAAGATAAGTGGAGTAATTTGTGTATATAGACACCAATGGCTAACAAACTCGATAGGAGGATGAACTTTATAGATGGAGCTGCCTGCTAGGAGATCTATATCTCATGCTTTAGGATTACAGTTAATTCTTGTAGACCCGCTGAGACTTTCCATGTATATAGGATCAACTGATTCTGTCAGACCTTTTGGAATGATGGGAGTAGGCCATTCTATAATACGTGGTGAAGGGAGTTTATCTCAAGTAAGAGGAGGGCATTAGACGATTCTAGAATCATAATGGGCCGATATAATATCTTTGTATGGGCCAAAAGCTCCATATGACTTGAATAATCCTATGAGGATGACCCTATTTGGCAGCCCGAAACTCCAACCTAACATGACATGGTTATGTAACAAGTACAACCTTACATCGACACTGCACGGAAGGAAGGGGAGCATGAACAAGAAGAAGACCCACAGCTCCATAGGAGGAGTTGACAGGAAACCTCAAGATATACCCCTGGTACAGATGCTCTCAAACCTAGAAAGAAGAGGTAATATAAATTTAGGAATACTTAATGTTGTATTATGTTTGAACTTTTATATGTAATTATTTCAGATTATGTAATATATTCTTTATTATGGGTTCAAAAATTTCATATGTCATTTTATAAAATTTTATTTTATGTAACTATAATTTCTAATTATTACACAACTTCTAATTTCTTTTATTAATAAGAATTTTTTTCATCCATTCCTTTTTTAATTAGACTATTTAATTTTATTATATCATATTTGCATTTATGTATATATCCTTTTCCGAAGAATTTAGTACTAATTTAAGTTAATATTCAGTATATAATGTCATCATCATCAAGGTCCTCATTATCAAGGCTCTCACCATCAAGGGATTTCCTTCATATAATCCCTAGAAAGAAGTTGATCTATGATGGTACTCTTCGATTGACAAAATATATGTTATATGCCACGGATGAATTCCTGGTGGAAAAAATAAGATCAAATAAAATTTTTTGATGTTGAATACATGAATGGTCATGGTATGAAGACAGCAGTTTTTGGGATGCATATGATGAAATAATCAAAACTCATTATCCCATGTATGTGGATGGAGCAACCCTTACTGATATGGGTTAGAAATTTTTACATCAAAGATTCAGGGATCATGATAATCATTTTGCTCCTACGAGTATTCTTAAGACAAGAATTAGTGAAATTTGATGGAAAGAATATGGTTCTGTTGTGATCAATGTTGAAAATCCAAAAGCTGATGTGCAACACTGTATTCTTTATACTAGATGACATATTTTATTAGATGAATTTATATCTGAAAAATATCGAGAGCTGGATATTATAGAAGATAAAAAGGAGTTTTTGAATATAAAAGATTAGCAATACATCCAAAAAAAGTTCACAGAGGACTTCATATATTGTCCAACTTCAAGCCAACTCCAAGCGTGTATGTGCATAGTAGTGACCCATATGTAATAATAATTTTTTCAGTTTTATTTCAACGCTTATCATATGCATTTCATATTGTTATTGAACTTATCATGTATTTTCATGAACTTATGGGGGCAAATTTTGAGAAGGAACACATTTGATGTGGTATTTAGGATATGGATCATGATAAAAATTTAATTTAAAAAGGATCTTTGTGGGGAATGTTTTGCAAAAAACGTGAAACAAAGCTATGTTTTGGAAGAGAACGCAAAGAGCTTTTGCATTTTCTTCATAAAACGTGATGGGGGTTCACATTTTCTTTTCCCTAAAAAATTGAATGGAGAGAGAGAGAGAAAGAAAGAGATGCAGTGAGAGATATAAAGAGGTTATTAAATATATTATTTAAATAAATTTATTTTTTTTTTGTTTTTTTTGGAAAAATATGGCCTTAGCCCTTTTCATTAATATAAGCTTGTTACATGTAATGAAGAAAGGAAGAACAGAGAAACTATGACCTTGCCAAAACAAACAAGGACCAGAAAATGGGGTAAAAACAAAATCCCCATAGCAAGAAAAAGCAAAAAGTAGACAATACCAAAATAAAACACAGTAAAGAGGAGGAACCAAAAACACAGAAATACAGGCTGAGAAAGAGAAGAAGCCACAGGCTCAGGAATTGCCGCTCTCTCAACCTGGTTGCAAAGAAATCAGAGAAAGTATCCTGCCATCCTAAGGAGAAAATGGCAATTCGTTCATCATTGCCGATCCAGCCTGCCACCAGCAAAAAACTAGAGCCAAAATATGGGACCAAGCTTCCCATATAAGAACAAAATAGCATCCAACAAATAATCAAAATATCCAGAAAAGCTTGCAGTCCTTAGCTAGGTATAGAAATTCCCAGGAAGACATATAAGACGCCACAAAGACTACAGCAGATCCATTAATTTCACCGCCTCCTTCCATTTCAGAATTTTAGATAATACAGCAGCTTTAATTTTGTGAACTAAGGAGGTGGAAGAGGTATATTTAGCACCAAATTTCCTGTCATTCCTTTCCCTCCATATATGATAAACATATGATAAGGAAAAAGAAATCCTTGTAATTTGTTTGGGTATCCGCAATATATTCAAAAATTTGAAGAATGTTGGGCCTCAGCAATAAAAACCCCAGATTACTCATAAGATTGGAAAGAACAGAAAAAGAATAGTCACACTCGAAAAAAAGATGACTAATCTTTTCATAAGATTGATGACATAAAGCACATCTAGCATCCACCATGATCCTTTTAGCAATAAGGGAGTCCGCCGTTTTTAATCCCCCACAAATAGCCATCCAGCAAAACGAGGAGTATCTGATAACATACCTTTTATGCCAAACAAATTTACACCAGTTAACCTTTTCAATATTTTTAAAGAAATGATTTTGATAATCTTTATTCTTGCATTGCTTACCACTACCCCAACATATGTTAACATGAGAGCCCGGGGCAACAGCAATATCAGAGAAAGCACTTTAGACTTCTTCAGACAAACCCGCAGGAAGTGCCCATTTTTCCCCCTCTAGCATAACAGAAATGCTTTCATTTATAGGAAAAGTGCTTAGAAAGGAATTGAAGATCATGACCTCATTGAGACATTTATCTTTGTACCAATGATCCCAGTATAAAGCAAATTTTGAGGAGGCTGACACTATAAAGTGAAAGCAATCTTTTGCAGTTAAAGCATCACTACAAACTTGCTTCCAAAACTTAGAAGCTTTAGAGATAGGATCCTTCCAAGGAGAAATATAAACTTTAAGTAACCAAATACTCAGAGGACTGACAGAATTATAGACTCTAGTGATAAGGGAACAATTGAAGCTAAATTGAAGAGAACTCAGTGACGGAAGACCAACCCCACCAAGTTCTTTAGGAATACAAGTCTTTCTCCATGATATTAAATGCAGTTTTTTGGCCTTTGTATCTCCAAAATATAGGAATTTAGCATATAAACGATCAATTTTCTTGATAATAGTTTTAGGTATTATACCACCACGAATCCAGTATGCAATCGTGTTCCAAATGGTATACCTAAGAAACTGCAGCCTACCATCAAAGGATAAAGCTTTAGCCTTCCAACCAGACAGTTTGTTGGTGATACTTTCCATAAGAGGAGAAAAACTAGCAAGCTTCGGATTATATGGAGACAAAGGCAGCCCAAGATATATCATGTAAGAGACTGTTTTAAATATGTTAAGGGAGGCACATATACTATCAGCTATTTCACATTTCGTAGGTAAAATAATAGAGCTTTTATCATAGTTCACACTGAGACCGGATGCCTTAGAAAACTCATTAAGAGCTTGAGCAAGTCTTCCACAATTAATAAGATCAGCCTTACCAAAGAGAATTAGATCATCCGTATACATCAGATGGGAGAGCCTATAGTTACCAATAGACAAAGCTTGAAAGCAGTTATCCTATAAATTGTAGTCAAGCAAGCACGACAGAGCAACCATCACAATGCTAAAGAGGTAGGGACTAAGAGGGCAGCCCTTCCTAAGACCGTTAGTAGAGGAGAAAAAACCTTCCAAAGCTCCATCTATGCATAAAGAAAACCTGACATCTTTAATGTAGGCATCAATCCATTCCACAAATTTAGTAGGAAAGCCTTTTTGCTCCATTCTAGATTTAAGAAAGTCCCTAGACACACTATCAAAAGCTTTTTTAATGTCTATCTTCACACACATGAGCTGAAAATTAGAAGTTTTCCTAGAGTGTTGAAGAATTTCATTGGCCAAGATCACATTGTCAGTGGAAATTCTGTTTTGGATAAAACCAGCCTGGTTGTCTTGTATAATAAGGCTCATAATGGGCTTCATCCTAGCAGCCAAAACTTTTGCAATGATTTTATAGGAAGTGTTACAGAGAGCTATAGGGCGGAAATCTGCTATAGCTTCAGCCTGATTAGATTTAGGAATTAATGTGATGGCTGTTGCTTTGATGGAATGGGGAATGTATGCATTATAGTGGAAGTACTTAATAGCATTACAAACCGAGGAACCAATCACCCACCATGTGGCTTTAAAAAACTCAAAGTTAAAATCGTCTGGACCCGATGAAGAATCAGAAGCTCCAGAATAAACAGCAAGCTTGATTTCAGAATCTGTAAAAGGGGCGATAAGTGAACCAATGCAATCAAGAGTGATAGTTTTCCCAGCAGGAAAGAGACTAATGTCATAATCCAAGTTTCTAGGAGCATTAAAAAGCTGTTGAAAATAAGAAATAGATTCATGTATAGCATCAGAGATGGAAGCATTCTGGTTAGACATGGCTAAAGTAATAGCAGTGTTCTTGTAATTCCTCCTCATATGAATCCTAGCGTACAGAAATTTAAGGTCATCCTCTCCTTGGGCTAGCCATTTAGATTTAGCCCCTTTGTTTGATCCAAGAAAACTACATTGATGAAACAGTCCCCAAATTCTGATTTATATTTTTCAGATCCATAGAGGTTTGAATAATATCATCCTCGGCTTCCAATCTATTCATACAAGCTTGTTGTTTATCCTGGAGCCCTTTAATTTGCTCGGCCATACAGTTAGAGGTAGCCCAGGATTTACTTTTAATAGCCACTTTCATATTTTTGAGTTTAGCATGAAGATCCACTAAAGGATTGTTATTGACCTTATACGCAAAAATATCAAATAATAGATGCCAGAATTGCTCAAATTTGATCCAGTAATTTTTGAATAAGAAACGATGCATACTCTTAGACTTCTCCCTTGATTGAAGGATAATAGGGCAATGATCAGAAGCCACAGTGCTTGAAATCTTGTAGAAGGAGTCTGGAAAAGTGGACAGCCAATATTCATTTACCAGCATACGATCCAGTTTAATATGAATTGGTTTATCGTGCTGTTGATTAAACCAAGTATAAGTAGGTCCAATGGCAGCCAAGTCTTTGATATTAGAGTCAAACATAAGACTATTGAAATCAAAAAGTATTTTGGTGAAGAGTGTTCCCCCCAAGTTTCTCAGAGGGGAACCGACAGCAATTATAATCCCCCATCAGAATCCAAGGAATGCCCTCAGTAGGAGTAATGTTCCTTAGGTCTTCCCAAAGGACTTTTCTTTCTACCTGATTGTTAGATGCATAGATCACAGAAAGAAGGAAGGGAATATTCGAGCCATAAGAAACCATACCAGCTATCATTTGAGAGGAGAAGAAGCAAGGCTGAAAAGTTAACTTATCAGGACACCACTTAATCCAGATCCTACCCGGATTAGAACAGTGAAAATTGTTGCAACTAGATTCATAGTCATACACCATATGACTGTTAAAGAAGCTCTGATCTGAAAGACTAGTAAGCTGTATTCTATTTTCAAGAATACAAATCATGTCCAGTCGAAGGGACTGAACTAACATTTTGCAGTAAGAAACCTTATTAGAGGAAGAGAAACCTCTAATATTCCAAGAAGCTATAGACGGGCAGATCATTTACGTTTGGATGAGGAAGCAGGAGGCTTTTTGGAACCTTTCCCTTTGAGTTTAGGATTTGAAGACTTAGGTTTATTCCCCCCACTCAAATTAGATAATGATTCTGAAAAGGAAGAAGACTCATTTTTAGAGCCCAATAAGACGTGCTCTTCTGTGCCTTGAAGAGAGGAAAACTTGTTGCTCATCTTAACAATGGGAGGATTTGAAGTAGAGATTTGCCCAATAACAGTTTCACCTATACCTTCCTCCGTAGGATAGTTAAGATCAGGAATGTTAATCACCTCGGAAGCTACAGGAATTCTGGGGGGAGAAAAAGTCTTGACAGGGCTTTTACTAGCTGAACTAGGAATAGTTCCTTCCTTGCTAGTACCGCCAATTTCAGATTTCCCGTTTTTATCCACAACATTTTGTTCTTTTGGAACCCAAGTAATCTGAGAGGGAACGAGAACTAAATTGTTGGAAGAAGCTGCTATGTTGGGAATGGAAGGAGGCTGAATGACAGAGTTACTAACAACTTCTTTTCCTTTGCTATGATGAGAGGAGGAGTGCCTAGCTTGGGAGATCCTGCGAGGAATCCTAGAGGTACTACGACCCCTGGGAGGAAGATTAACATTCTTACCAGCTTGAGGATTCGCAGGACACTGGGCAGACGAATGAGCTAATGAACCACAAGAAGCACAAGGAATGGGCTTCCATTCGTACTGGACTTGAAGTTTGATAACATCCCCTTCAATAGCTACAGAAACGGTATCCGGAAAGGAGGAAGTAGTAGAAACCTGAATACATATCCTAGCATATGTAAGCCTGGTTTTGGCAGCTGTTAACGCATCAACAGCAATAGGTATTCCGATTTTAGAAGCTATTTTAGAGATACCTTCTGTATTCCAACAGATTAGAGGAAGATTGTGAACCCTAACCCAAATCGGGACAGAGGTAAAATTTTCTCTTGTGGGATTGAAATTTTTGGTCCATTTTTTAAAAATGAAAGGCTTCCCATGGAAAAACCACGCCCCTTTCGACCACACCATGTCGTAATCTTCCAACAGCGAGAACTTGAACAGAAAAAAACCATCCGTAAGAGCAATAAGTTTGAAAGTACCTTTGAGCTTCCATATTCGTTTTGCTATCTCATTTAAGGCTTCATAATACGGTCGCTTACCGATCGAGTATCCTACCAAGCAGAGACTCCATTCTACTGCAGCAGCTTCCGTGAAGTCTTGATCAAAGGGAATGATCTCCTCCGGCGTTTCCATTAAAGACACAGGGATTTGAGGAGCAGTCGGTGCTGGTTCAGCAATTATGTTAGACCATAAACGGTCTACCAAACGAGGCTTAGCAGGGGAAGCTGAAGAGGAAGCATGAGCCAAAGCAGGAAAAAAAGAAGGATCCTGCAGATCGAAGGTGGCCACCGGCGTAGAGCCGGTGGCAGCCATGGAAACGTGAAAGAAGCAAGCGCGAGGAAGGAAGTCGGCTAGGGCGAAAAAAGCTTGTGCCAATAAATTTATTTTTAAAACAAATTTTCATATTTTTAAATTATTCAAAAATAATAATTTTATTTAAAAAATATTTTTATTTAAATATAATAAAAATATTTTTACTTTTAAATTATTTATTTATTTAACTAAAATAAATATTGAAATTTTTTTGGAGATATGAATTATTTATTTGTCTCCTATTGGGCGCTTCATCAATATTTACTTAAATTATTTTTACATAACATTAGTTAATATATAATTAAAAAATGTTTTTACAAAGAATAATAACGTTATATTTTTTAAAATTGAGCTATATTTATTTAAATTATTTTATTTAAATTTTTATAATAATGTTATAATTATATAATTTTTATAATAAAATTATTTTAAATATTGTCTTAGATATATTATTAAATAAATTAATAATATATATTTAATTATTATTAAATGCATAGAGAGTGTGGGAGAGAGAGGCATAGATGTAGAGGGAGATACAAAGAGTTGGTTAATTTTAATATTTAAATAAAATTATTTTAAACTAATTTTTAAAGCAATTTTCATAATTTTAACTTATTTTTAATTTTAAATAAAATTATTTTTAACTTATTTATAACTTATTTTTAAAACAGCAATAAAACATTTTTATTTAAATATTTAAAATAATTTTTTTAAAATATATTTAAAAAATTAACGATTAAGACTAATAAAATTATTTTATATAACAATTGATCTATTTAATAAAATTTAATATTATACAAAATTAATAGATTAATCATATATAATATAAATATTTAAATAGTAACATATTTAAGTATTTAACTTAAATACTTTAGTAATATATTTTAAAATTATTTAAAAGTTTATAAATAAATAAATTATATTAAATATATATCAATTAAAGTATATTGAATTTAAATATTATAAGTATGATTAATAAAATAATTTTAATTTATATTTATAATTTAATTAATAAATTTTATAAAAAATAATATAATTTCTAATATAATTTCATTTAGAAATTCTTTTCTTTTTTATTAAATGACATTTAATTTTCATATATTTACATTATTTATAACTATTAACTTTTACCATATTTTTACTAATTATATATTTTTTATTTTAAATGAAATGTAATTTATATATATTTAAATTATTTATAACTATTAACTTTTACTTGTAATACATATTTTTTTTATTAAATGAAATTTAATTTTTATAAATTTAAATTATTTATAACTATTAACTTTTACTTAGAACACATAGTTTTAGTAATTATATTTTTCTATATTAAATAAAATATAATTTTTATATATTTAAATTGTTTACAACTATTAATTTTTTCTTAATACACATATTTTTTGTAATTATCTTTTTTTATATTAAATGCCCTAAACATTTTATATTAAATTTACCTTATGAAATATAATTATAATTATAACAATTACTATTTGTAAAGAAAACGCATAGCACTGGCTGACCTTTTAGGCTTTGTTTTGGACGACTTTCTTATTGTTTTTTAAAGCATCTTACTATTATAGAAATTTCTAGTTCAATAATTTTTGTTTACTAAAGAGCTGTTTATAAAGCAATAAAAAAATTATCCCGAATAAAATCTTAATTATTTTCATCCCATTCCATGCATTTTTCTTTTATAAATAATTACACTATGTGGCCTAAACATATTTAAAATTTCCCTTTTTCTTCACGAAATATTCTCATTAGTTGACCAAATGATGGAATCACTTCCGCTGTTTGGCAATCACCAAACAACGTTGTTCTTTGATTGAAACCTTTTGAGCAATTAGTTAGTAAACTAATTATTGTCATTATCATAATCTCAAAAGTCAACTAAAGATGTGAAGTCCTTCTCATAGATATAATTTGGCATCTAACTTACAATGAAGCTCATTTATAATATTTAAATATTTAATATTCTATATATGGCATATAAATAATATTTGACGGATATATTTTTTTATAATTAGAAAATAATAATTAAATAAATGATATATATAATGAAATTATTTATCATGAGTTAAGTTAGATGATAGAAATTAAAACAATAGAAGAATCTATGAAATATTTAAAATATAATAGAGATAAATTAAAATATATCTTTGATTATTAGTTTATCTCAATTATACCTTTTTTTAATTTATTTATTTTCTATTCTAAAACATTTTAAAATTTGAAAAAGATGACTAATATATATATACTTTTAATATTAGTATTTTTTCTATAATGATGGTTGGCATGTTTATATATGAGTGTCTAAAAAAGCCAATATGTTGAGTTTTGGTTAGACCTAAAATTGACCCAATCCAAATACAATTAAATTGAACCCGATCAGTTTAATAAAATGGTTAAAAATTTGAATATGAACCCTACTCGCTAGCAATTCGAACCAAACAAGATAACCCATTTTAATTAAAAAAAAATATATTTTTTTTCTTATTAATATTAAAATTTTAGATTAGTCAATAAAAAATTAGAAGGTTATACCAATAAATAAATAAATGAACTTAAGAAAAAAATATAAAAAGGGTTAATTTTGAGCCTATTTAAGCGTAGTCAGTGAACCCGAATTCAATTTAGTTAATAAATGATTCATAATGTATGACCGGAAGTTAATCCATTTATTAAATGAGTAAATCCGATCCTAAATTTTTTGGGCAGGGTTCGGATGGAATTAGCAGCTGGTTTTTTTTTTTTTTTTTTTTTTTGACACATCTGTTTTATATATCAAATAAATTATTTATTAAAAATTTATTATTCTTTCTTGCGTAAGAATTGCTTTTGCTTTTTATTTATTTATTTTGCCAAAAAAGAGCTCATGCTGGTGTACCTTTTACTTGGGATTTGAGTTGCTTTTGACTTACAAAAGCATGATGTGGCTCTGTTACATCACATTTTATTTTTAATTTTATTATATATTGTTTGATAATATTATGCTATTATTATGTTATATTTTTAATATGATATAAAGTTATATATAATTATTTATAGCATAGAAATGGATAAATTAGTCTGCAAGCCTATTGCATGAAACTATGAAAGGGTATTAGGTGGTGTTAGCTAATTTTTAGAGCCATTTATAGGAGATTATATTTATATGTAAATATAAATTTTATATTTTTTAAATTTCTTTATTTTATTTTTAAAGAAATTTTAAAATTTGAAAAAGGTAACTAAAATATATATTTTTTAATATTAGCTTTTTTTTTATAATGTTGATTGGTGTGTTTATAACTTTATATAGGGTTGTCAATACTTGTCAATAGATTAGATTCCGGACAAACCCGATCTAAATTTGTTTATTTAAAACTTGACAAATCTATTAAACAGGACAAAAAATTTAACTTGGACCATACTTGATACAATTCAAACTCAACAAGATACTCATTTTAATTAAAAATTATTTTTATTAGCTTATTAATCATAAATTTTAGATTAGTTGATAAAAATATGAATATTATATCAATAAATTAAATAAAATTATAAATAATATTAAATGGGCGAATGTTTAGTTGGCAGGTTAACCCAAACCCAATCCCTTCAATAAACGATTAAGAATGCATGATATGAATCCGACCAATTTATGGTTCAACTAGAAGCTAAATGTTTTCCTACATATTCTATATATAAGAAATGTTTCCCCTTGCGTGTGCTCTGCTAGGGTTCTTTCTCTGGGGGCCGCCGGCCTTCCCGGGCCCTTTTGGCCGCTAATCTCCAGGTTCTTACGATTATTCTTCTTTTGCTAAGTTTTTTTTTTTTTTTTTTTTTTTTTTTTTTTTTTTTTTTTTTTTTGTGATTGTGGCAGTTAATCATGTGAAGGATACTGGTTTCCTTGGTGGTAAATCCTTTTCGCGGTCTTTTCTTGAAGTGCTTTCTGCTAGTTCGCCCTTGTCTTCTTTTCCTGGCCTTAAAGCCGTCACTCACCATAGCTTACCATCTTTTTGGATTTTTGAGGAGGAAGTGTTTGCTTTGGTAGCACCATTAGAGTTTTTCTTAGTAGGATTTTTCCCGGATCGCCGGCCTTCCATTGACGATATTCTTAATTTTTTTTAATATCAAATTGAATGGTAGTTCTTCTGTTATGGTTCTTATTATTAAGCATGTTTTGATCAAGTTGAGCAATGATTTAGATTACAGCAGGGTGTTTGCTCATCGTTCCTATTTTATGTTTAGTTGTTATATGAAGCTTATAATATGGTCTCCTTGTTTTGTTGTTAACATTGAATCCCCTATTATTCCTATCTGGGTATGTTTTCCTAATTTGCGTCCTCATTTTTTCTCTTCCCGCATTCTCCATGGCTTGAGGTCTTTGTTTGGTAAACCCCTCAAAACGGACTTTGCTACTATTGTTGGCTCCTGTCCATCTGTAGTACATGTGCTTGTAGATATTGACATTACCAAACATTATCCGGACCGTATCTGGCTTGGCCCGGATAAGCTTGGTTATGTTCAGTTAGTCGAAATGGAGAATTTCCCGAAATATTATGGTAATTGTAAGTCTATTGGTCAAGCCAATTCGGAATGAGGTGCTCTGCTACCTAAGCATAATGATAAGTTTCCTCTCGTTTCCAATACTTATACCATTGTTGCTCAGGGTAGGGATCTTGTGGCAGTTGCCTTACCTGTTGAGCTAAAACTATCAGATTCTGATGATAATGCGGGTGCTGGGGTTGACCCCTGTGATGGGGGTATTCCGTCTGCTTATGCTCCTCCTACTGCTTCGCTATCCTCTTCTTTAATTCATTTGGATAATGTTTCTGTGGTGGCTCTGGTTGCCTCTCTGTTGCTCCTATCTGTTGTGAATTTACCTGTTGATAATTTTCCTTCCCCCTCCTTACCTGTTGCTAATGTTACGGGTAGTCCTAATGTTGCTAGGGTTGATCCGTCTTTGCTATTGATAACTTGGTTTCTATTCTGGCTATTGAACAAAATTGTCAGGCATTGGCTGACATAGAGTTAGGTGCTTGTGATGTTAATAAAAGTGGTAATGATTTTTCTAATGGCAATTCTTGTGTAGATGTTGAGGCTAATTCAGGTTTTAGGTCTCGAGTTGGTAGCCCTTCTGGTGTGGATGTGGCTGTCTCGGGTTTGTTAGGCTCGACTCGTACTATGAATTGTGTGGATATTCCTATTACTTTTATGTCTAATTCCGAATTAAAACCTCATTTGGATTGGTCCTCAAATAAATTGATTTTAGTTCAAAATGAATGGTTGGACATGGATGAGGAAATCACCACTTCTTGTGAGGTTGTTTCGGATGATGTGGGTGACAACGTGGATGATGAATTTATTCTCTTTGGTGGTCGTAGAAAAATGTAAAAGTAAATCTAAGAAGAAATAGCTATTGGGTTTCCATCTTCGTTTCGTTTGCCATGGGCTTTCGTGCGCTTTGCACTATGATGAAGCAGCTCTCTGCTTATCACCTTGTTGGCCATGGCTTGTTGGCAACCTTGGTGGTAAGCCTCTGCTTGGTGGTTTCCTTGGCTGTTGTTCTTCTGTGTTTGTCACCAATGGATGGCCTATGCCTGGCTGCGGGATCGTTGCGGGGAGCTGTTAACCTGAGTCCGCTATTGGATCGCCTTTTGCATCCTTTCCTATCTTTTCTTATTCTTCTTTTGATTTCTAAGCCTTATCTGATGTACTTTTATTTTCATAGCTTCTTGTACTGCTTTTTTTTCTTTTCTTGAATAAAATTTTTATTTGAAAAAAAAAAACCTGGATGCTAAACGTTTTAAGTCTGATTCGGATCAGATTAGCAGGTTGGATCAATATTTCAACACTCTTTTTTTTTTTATATATCAGATAAAGTGTTTATTATTATTATTTTGGCGTAAGAATTGCTTTTGCCTTCTATTTATTTATTTTGTCAAAAAAGAGCTCAGGCTGGTGTATCTTTTACTTGGGATTTGAGTTGCTTTTGATCTACAGAAGCATCATGCGGATCTGTGACAGCACATTTTATTTTTTTATTTTAATTAGATTTTGTTTGATAATATTATGTTACTATTATATTATATTTTTAATATGATATAAAGTTATATATAATCATTCATAGCATAGAAATGGATAAATTAATCTGCAAGCTTGTTGCATGTATTTTTTTATTTTTTTATTTTAAGCATGTTGCAGATAGTTTTTGCAACTGTTTTATTATTAGTTTTTTAAAAAATTATACTTAAAAACTGCTGTAAAAAATATTAAGAAAATTGTCCCAAATGAAGGATAAAACTTTCTTTACTTAATATTACAGAAAAAAAGCATAAAGAGAAAATATAGATAGTAAAATTTTGTTTGGGATAACTTTCTTACTACTTAAAGTAGCTTTATAGTATGAAAATTTATTGAATGAGAAAATTTATACTAGAAAACTACTTTATAAAGCAATAAAAAAGCTGTCTCAAATGAAACCTAAATCTTGAGAGAATGAGCTTAAATATATGCTTTAGGGTTTAGGATTTTGTATAAAAATATCTTAAAAACAGCATAAAAATAATGACAAAAAACTAACGCAAATAAAGCCTAAGATAAAATATACACTTGAGCATAAATGAGCTAACATGTCAAAATATCCCCTCGATCAGAAAAAATCTATATGGAAAAAAAAAAAAAACAGATACATGAGGCAAATGGACCAAAAAATAACAATTAAATTAATTTAAAAGGCAACTCAATGAGAGGCAAAATTTGAAGGTTTTAAAATAAGAAAATATACTTTAATATTCTCTTAGTAAAATATACTACTAATTAAAATAATCAATAATAAATAAGAAGTACATCTGAATGACTTTTCAATTTTTTTTATAAACAATTATAAGATTAGATTCAACTTTTGTAACATATTTCAAAAAAATTTGAGATGATTTAATAAGAAAATTAAAATAAATTATTAAAAAGATATAAATTTAATAAAATTAAAATAAAATACAAACGAGCTTAAATTCCATTTAGGAGTTAATCTTGCTATTCCATAATTTTGGGTCCCATCTTAATAATAAACTAAAGTTTTATCATTAAATAATAAAAAAATAATAAATTGAAGTAATTAAAATAAGTTCACAGAGATTATTCCCAACTTTAGAGAATTATTTTGTAATTTTTGTGCATCATCTAAACTTAAAATAAAATTTAGTAAACTCTAGATTAAATAATTAAATAATTAAATAACCTATAAATTAAAAAATTTCATTAATAATGAATTGGACAATTCAAGTGGAGGAATGCATCAAGTCAGCTATCTGATAGAAAAGGAATTCTCAAATTTAAGAAAAAAATTGATACAATTGTTTTGAGACCTGCAATATATTATGGTTCAGAATGTTGGCCATTAAAAGAGAAGCATAAAATCAAGTTAATTATTGTAGAGATGAGAATGCTCAATGGATAAATAGTTTTACACTTACACACAGAATATGAAATTAGTATATATGTGAGAATGTTGGAGCAGCACCAATGGCAAATAATATTCGAGGGAGTTGTCGTAGATGCATTGGTCACACAAAACATTGGTTTTTCGATGACCTGGTGATCAACATCACTAGCTTAATGGATGAATGAAGGTGTTGACTTCCTAGATGATGTAGTCAATGGTTTAGATGAGGCCATCAACATTCTGGGTGAAGCCCTAATTGGCAAAGGACAGCACGGGAAGATAGCTCATGAGCTAAGTCGAATAAAATGAGAGTACACTTTTGTGAGTTCATTATGAGCCAAATAAACTTAGGGTGAGTCTAATGAATTCATTTCTCTTTATCCGTCACACTTTACCCAAAAAAAAAAAACATTAATACAATAATTAGGATGTCCAACTTTAATTACATGAATTTTAATTTTTTATTACCACAACATGTTTCATCTATCATGTTCTTTAGAATATATAAATTTCATAATTTACAGCAAAACACGAGTAAAAATACTTCAACGTCCTCATATGCGTGCATAAATGCAACACCTCATAGAAAATTATCATCTAGCTAATTTGCTCATTTGTTTACCTTTTATTGTGCTGTACTTTATTTTTTTTATTTTTTAAAAAAAGTGTGAAATCCAACAGCTCAACGTGTAAAAAGGTCAACCAAATCCAAAGTTAAAGCGTCGGAGAAGATGGCGCTGTCGGTGAGAAGAAGCAAGTAAATTAATATATAAATGGGATGTTCCGTGTGCACAATATACTGTTTTTGTTTTCTTGTTAACAGACAGACCTCAATCATTAGGCTATTGGTACTGCGAGAAGCATAATTTTGTTGTAAGGATGAGACAAAAATGTTTGATTAGCAATCAGGAGCACTGCTCTTGTGCTGATCCATTCATAGATTCATTATTATGCACAGAGTAACCTGAGTCCTACTTAGCCTCGGCTAAGTTTGTTGGTTTTTGACCCTTCGGGTGTTTGTATTTTCTATTTCTTTTTTAGCCTTAGATTCTCTTTTTGTTGTTGAGAATCTAAACTATAGTTTTTTCTTCTTACTTGTAACCTTTTTTACATCAATGTTACGGGCTTTCCCCCAAAATTTTCCAAAAAAAAAAAAAAAAAACTCCATCTGTTATGCGGGGAAGGCGGCCAGGCAGGTCGAGCGTGTGCAGGGTGAGGCCGTGAGCGACTGAGCGCCAGCGTGGTGATGTTGGTGTGCGGGATTGAAACGGGTCAGTTTCAGGTCAAAATCAGGTTTTCGGGTTGTTCCGAACCCGACCTAAATTTGTAATCGGGTCAGGATTTCAAACCCAATCCCGACCCGTTTCCTAAATAGGTTGACCTTAACCTGAAATTTTCTGATCGAGTTTGGGTTGAGTTTTCGGGTTGTATCAAATATTGACACCTGTAAATAAATTTGTCCCAAACGAAATTTCAAATTTTACTTAAGAATATTGCGTGATCCAAAATTATTGGCTTTATAATGAAAGCCTCTTGTCACAATAATCTAACCCTAAGATACGTTATTTAAGTATGAAGGAAGAAGTGGTGGATGATGCTTGAACTAATAAGTAGTTGATATGCTAAAAAATTTGTAGAATGTCAAGACTGTTGATTGATAATGCGTATTTTTAATGGCTTCTTCATTTGCATATAATAATTTTTTAGTTTGGGTTGATTTAAAAATCGACAATCATGCCCTCATAGAAATATTGGTTATTATAATAATTAACTGATAGAAGAAATATTAAAGTTTTAGGATTCGTTTGAGATGGCATTCTTGCTATTTTGTAAAGCTGCTTTTTAGTATGAAAATCTCTTGAATGAAAGAAAAAAATAATAACCTAAAACAGTCCCAAACAAGACATTAATCTTGCTTGTTGCTTGAGAATGAAGAATGACTCGTCTTATTATATGTCGTCATTATTATAATATCACACAAAAGATTTCAAAGGAATCACATGGAGGGTCATTACCAATGGCAAGCTTGGCTCCTTGCTCTCCACCCTGCATTGCTTGAATGAATTACAAGTACAAATCATGTACTTGGGAGCCTTGTTTGGACACTCGCTCGAGCATTTCTATCATGCACAAGCTTGAGCAAGAATGACTGAATATTAGATGATCTACTCAGGATAAATAAATGAGTGGCTACTCAGGCATGAGAGATCGTTTTCGTCTCAGGAGTTTCTCGTCATAAAGAGATTGACATCGAATAGTGATGACGAAAAGGGGAATAATACTTTCAGAGGCACCTTTTGCCTCAACCTTTACAGGGAGTGAATTTGTCCAAATTGACATAATTGATTCAAACCTAGGTTCAAAATATTTTTAAAGAACTTATGACTTCAAGGAGTAGTCCACAAATTAAAAAAAAAAAAAATGTTGCTCTTCATAGCAAGTATTCTGATCAAAAAAAGTAATTTGTAGGATAATTTGCCAAAGAAAATTATAAGGGAGATATTTCTCCAATTAGGCAAATTATGAGTGATAAGAAGCCAACTTTCATATCATTTATTCAAATTCATTTAAAATCATAAAAAAAAGGCTTTATTATGTTTTCTAGATGAGAAATTTTCTCTTCAAGTATGCTTACTCATGATGATGAAGTTGTTAAATTGATATGATTTTCTAATTAATATTATATATAATACATTTAAGAAAAAAATAATGTTAAATTAACTCAATCGCTTAATATTTTATATTTTCATCGCACCGCACTTGATGCAAAGTAGATTGCATAGGAAGAATTTGACCAAATTAAGACCATTCATCAATTTTATATTAGATCCATGTGATGCTTAAGGACTTATGCATCAAGCTATTCATAAGATTAGTGTTACTAGGGATTTCCTCCTTATGCACCTTGAAATGTACATAAGTGGACAATAAAAAATATTGGGAATTGAATACATATTCAATAGTCTTTGTTTTTTGGACAGTGAGCAAATAAATCGTAATCTACTTAACAATTAACTTTTAGTTCATGTGGCCGAATGTGGGCCACCTCAATTGTAACAACTAAAAAAATGTAAAAAGTAAATATTAGAAATTTTAAAATGTTAAGATTTGAAATTGTATATGTTGAACTCATTTACATGTATTTGAAAGTCTTTTAATGCTTGAAAATGGCCTAGAAGGAGTCTTATGTGTTTAGTGTGGATTTCGACAAAATATGAAAAATGTCATTATTGGTGTGACTCGCCACTGGGTGTTGAAGCGCCACGCCACTGCACTGAGCTAAAGCACCAAATAGTGACATTGCAATGCGTATAGTCTCGAAAAAAAATGAGATTTTGAACTAGCACCGCAACACTTAGATTGGGCGCCGCATCGCTAAGCCATTATGAACACTTTAACTATTTTTTAAAACCACTATTCAGACTCATTCGAATGCCGATCCCAACCAAAGTAGAGAGAGAGAGAGAGAGGATTTTTAGAGAGAGAAACTCCAATTTGAGTTGCTTCGGGTAATTTTTAGTTGTCAGGCCAATAGGGATAGTTGTCTGAATTGAAGTCGGTTATATTATGACCATCTCTATTTTCAAAAATTTGATGTTTTAAGATTTCTTTGATTAGATTTCTATTTTTTTTACCGAAAATTATAGATACTTTGCATAGGTAAAATTATCACTGCGTAACTGTTTATATATTATTGAGATCAAGATTATGAATATTTTGACTATTTTCTAGAAAATTTTCACTTAGTATTTTATAATTTGTGTGAATTTAATTGAATAGAAAATTATCATGTCTCTAAAAATAGTGATTTAGTATAATTAAATTGTTGCAATATTATTTTATATAATCTTTGATAATTTGGTTATATTTTCAAGCTGTGTATTTTTACTTATTAGGTATTCTATTTAAGAATATTGTTATATAAGTTTTGAGAATAGAAATGAAATGTGATTAGGTAATAGCTAGTCTCTATTGCTTTTATTGAAATATGTGTGAAAGACAAGTAAATACTAGTTGATCCAGTAGTTGAAGATTGATTGACCTGCGCAGGATGGTGGGCCGACATTCTTTTCTTTAAATACTATTATTTGGTATTATCTGATACAATGATAAAATGATTTTAGAGCAATAATTGTGAGTTTTAAGGAGTTATTACTATACCGACGAGCAAAGAGTGACGTCTTTATTTGCGGAGTTAATAATTTCTACTAATATGATATTAAAAAAATATTCTGATAGTTAGGACTTCTTACTTGCTGAGTGAGACTATTGAAATGTATATTATAGATTTATTGCTACTATATGAATTTACTGATATTATAGTGTTTTACTGTCATTCTATGAATTTATTGTTATTATATTATTTCACTGCTACAAAGATTGAATTATTAGCACCAATATTGTTAATGAACTATTATTGATTCAATATTACTGCTACTAATATTGATGCACTGTATTATATAGAAGATTATTGATATTAAGTACATGACATACTAAGCATGTGATTAAGATGCTGATATAATACTGATATAGACTCACTGGATAGTATGTGTAGACAGTTCTAATATTTTACTACATTTATCTGAGTTTGAAAGTCTTTGCCGATGCTTTTATTTTTATTACTTATAGATTGCTTTACTGATTGATATTATTTATATGATAACTACTTTATTGATTTGACACATACTAGTTTACTGATTCCTCCACTATACTGATTTGATAGCTTCTATATCATATTATTTTATTGTTTACATATTCTATTACTACTACTACATATATATTTTATTATTTCTACACAAAATCTTAATTATATGACTATTACTAATATGAATTGACTAATGACATGCAAATTGTTTCTCTACCATGCTTTGAATTTATTTATATGATTGTAATGTGGCCTACTGAGTTATTTAGCTCATTATATGTGGTTAAATAATTTAAGTTAGGTCAAATAAGCAGGGGTGAGAGATTAATCAGGATCCCTTATGTTCCTTCTCTTTTATTTTAGTTATTCTTTGTAATCAAGATTTGGATAGACATGGCATGATTATATGATTTTTTGAGTATTATACATAATTTTTGGAGTAATGATAATAGATGCACATTAATGTTTTAAATTATAGAATTTGTTTCAACTGTTTATTATTAATAGATAATATTATAAAACTATAGTTATTGTATAATAAAAGATAACAGAAAGAATTCTTTCAAATTAGATTCTGGGGCATGACATCAATGATGGATAAAGCCACCAGCCATGGGGTTCTTGTGCCATTAATAGTAGTTTAGTCTTTTGATCTTGCCTTGAAATTGATGTCTAACCTCAATAATCACACATTTCCCTCTTGGGCATCATCAAACATGAAGAGGCTCCCCTTATATGATTTGATTATGATTATAGAGTTTATGCATACTAAGAGTAGGGGGTGAAAGTTTGTTAGAGATGTTAAGCCCATATGAACTACCCTGAGGCTAATCAAGAGGGGGGGGGGGGATTAGTAGTTTTAAAAATTCTTAAACAAAAAGAAAAATATTTTTGAAACCTGTTTGAATATTTTAAAACAAATAAGATTAACATTTGAAGCGGAAGCGATTAATAAAACAAATTAGAGATTTTAACCATACGATCAACCATAGAAAATTAAAGTATGAAAATTAAAATGTGAAAAAGTAATAAGAAAGAATACAAGATTTATAGTGGTTTGGTCAACTTTACATGCATCCACTCCTTGGAGACACCCTCTCCAAGTATTACACTAAACCTTTAGTGACTCTCATTTTGTTACCATAACAAGTCGGAGAAGCCCTTATAAAATCTTTCCACCGTCCTAGTGAGGCAGAGAACCTTGAATCCTTTTTCACCCTCCTTTTGAAGGCATCAAACCTAGAATCCTTTTACTCCCTCCTAGAGTAGGCAGAGAACTTGATCTAATGCTAATGATCATCTCCCTAGAGCCACCAAGGAACTAATGAAAAAGCTTGAAGAAGATGAATGAATCAATACTTTGAGCAACCTTTGTGATTCCCCTTACAAACTCTTCCTCACAAGATTGTCCCTCTCTTTCCCATACTCACCTTCTCCTTCTCTAAGCTCCTTTAGGTTAGAACTTCAATAAAACATTATGTCAAAGGACAAGTACTTAAGCATAAATAAAAGAGCTCTAAGAAAGCCCTAATTTTTAATTTTGTAGAACTGATCGTCCGAGACAATCGGGATATTGTCCTGTATGATTAGTTCAAAACATCCCAATCAGCCTATACGATCAGCCTTACCCTATATGATATGTTCAATAATTTATACAGATCATCCTAGAAAATTATGCGATTATCCAGGATGATTAGTTCAATATGGTTGGAAATTACTAAATCGTCCGGTAATAGTCTCAGGATGTCCTGGACGATCAACCTAGACAATTAGAGGAAAATAATAGTTTTCACGATGGTTATTGTCCAACGAAAATATAATTGATCATCTAAGACAATCATAGTGGATCATCCAGTATGATCTAATTGATTAATTTAATCAAAATTACTCTTCTAACTATTAGATCAATTTAGACATGATTGTCTTCTCTTGTCTAGGACGATGTCGATCATTTGGGATGATTAGACAAAAAATACAATTTCAAAAACCTTGCCTAAAATATGATTGGAGGCTGAATTTCATATATATAAATGATTGTCCTAGATGATCTAGATCATCCAATATGATCAGTTAATTGTCTTATCTTAATAGGATGCCCTAATTAGGGTTTCTAATTTTCATTAATCATTTAGGACGATTTGAAATTGTCCTATGTGATCGTCCTATATGGTATAATCAACAACAGAAAAACTCCAACTCACCAAATTTCATCCCCTGAGTGTGTGTGTTCAATGTTACTTAACTTCAGGATCTATCATAGTACATTTGACTCAAGAAGAAGGTAAAAGATGCATTTGAATAGAAATTACAGTCTGAACTAATTCTAGTCTACCTGATCTTAAGCTGATTGACATTCCATGTGAACTGTGGACCTAAAAGATTAGTGGCCAGGGCAAATAAAATAGATATGTAAGAATAACAGTAGTCAAGAAACAATAATATTTGCTATCATCAAAATCATTGTACTTGGGTCCAGATTCGTAACAGGAGGGGGGGGGGGGGGGGGGGGGGTTATATATACCACTAATATAAACTTTTTTGAAATTATTCTTGACTCAAAACCCTCCTTATATATATATATATATATATATATATATATATATATATATATATATATATATATATATATATATATATATATATATATATATATATATATATATATATATATATATATATATATATATATATGTTCCAGCCAGGTGCACAAGCTAACATAAAATAATCACCAAATAATAGAGCCAAAAAGCAAAAATAATTGTGAGTAAATATATTTTGAGAGCACAAATAATATTGCATGTGATAGAATGAACAACATGAATATAGGATTTTTTATGAGTTTTTATTTAATTTGAGTTTTGATTAGACAGATTTGATTTATCTCAATTTTTTTACCTAAATTCTTAAGGGAAATGTCAGCGATAATTTATTTTTAAGGTGAGTAGATTATAATAACCTATATTTTGACCCAAATAAATATATTTTTCTCCAAATAAATATATTTTTCTTAGAATTAATATAACTCCAAATATTAAATTGCTTTCGCTATAGTGTTGTTATTGTAATATTTTACTTGCATAAATTTTTTCATAATTTTTGGGCACCGGTGAAATGTTTTAAGAAATTAGTATTTGTTAGTACAAGTGTGGATTTTGGGAGGTGGGAGCATCATGTGTCCATTTTGCAAACTGATTTCACCAATATTTTTTAAATAAAATGATTTATTTTATGGATATTTTTGTTTACTTTTTGAATTAGTAATATGATTTATTTAAATTTTATATTAAAGAAAATGATTAAATTAATTATTTAATATTAAATTATTATTTTTCTTAAAATATCTCAATGCATTATCTTTTTAAATCATTAAATATTTTTTCTCTTCTTACATTCAGTAGGAAATAATTGCTTGTGATTTTTTAAAGAAAAAGTGAAGAGAGAGAAAGAAAAGCTTAGGTTTTGGAGGTCATAGTGCAATTTTTGCTGTCAAGGCTATTAGTAAAAATTTTCATCTCACTGTAAAGAACCATTGCCCTATTTTTTTTTCAAAGATTTTATATTTTTGATATTTTTCTTATCAAATTTGTGTTTCGTTACGCAAAAAGTGTGAATAACTTTGTATTGACAAAACTTTCCTTGCATAAATTTTTTTATGTTATAGAGATCAATATTATAAAAGTTTTGAGTATTTATTTGATATTTTTCATGAGGGCAATTATAAAAATATTTATCAAAAACAAGCTCTCTTCTCAATAGAACCTTGATGTCTAAATATGGTAATGATGTATGGAGTTACGAATATAAGAGCAATTCTTTATCTACATGGAAGATTATTTTGAATGGAGCAAAATTTCTTTATCTTGTTATTAGATTGAAGGTTTCTTCTAGTGCTGAAATTAATACTATTAAAGATGCTTGGATTTTGGATAAGAGTATTAAAAAATGGCCTACTTTTGTTGCTAATATGAATGAAGGTACTAATGTTCATTCGAGTTTTATTTCTGACGTGGGCTGAAATGTTGTGAAGATGAAGTAGTTTTTTGGACAATATTTAGTGGACATGATTTTATCTATTCCAATTTATTTAGACTTATATAGAGATCAGTTGGAGCTGCTTTACAAGTGTTCAGGTAAATCCATTTCAGCCTTAGTTTTGGAGAAGTCTTATGAAGATTGTATGGAAGATAATAGTTGGAGCTGGATGAAGAAACTGAATTTAAGGCCTTGGGATGAGTTGTTTTGGTGGCGTTTAAATAGGAATGCTATCACGTCTAACCATTTCCTGGTGTACAGAAGGTTATCTGAATTTATTGGATGCTCGAGAGGTTGTGATTCTGATGAAGATTTTGAACATGTTGTTGTTATTTAAGTTAAGACTTATCGAGTGTTTGATTGTCTTTCTAAGTGGGGGTTTTCTATTTGTAAATTCAAGTCTGTTGCAGATTGTCTCATTTCCTTGGAGCACCTTATAAATTCTAATCATTTTATGGAAATCTGTATTGTTCTGTTGTAAGGGAGGGAGCAAGATTACTCATCATGGAGCGGATGATGCTTCAGGTTATATAGCAGCAAATTCCTTTAGTCATGTAGTTGCTTCTTTTAAGTCTAATCTTATTTGGGAGAACTTGGATGCTAATCAGCTGTGTATGCTGTCTTGATCTTCATGGCGTACTCCACCTCTTGGATGGATCAAGGCAAATGAGGATGCTTCTTGGCTTAGTATGAACAAAGTTGGCATCTTCAGAGATTGTAAAGGAAGGTTTTTATGTGCTTTTGGATTTAGTTGTCTTCATTGGTATTATTCACAAGTGGAACTTTTATCAGTGCTCTCCTTGAGAAAGTTTATTCAAGATTAGATGTTTGATGTTAAAGGAATTATTATAGACGGTGATAATAATAATGCTATCAATTTGTTTCAAAGATTATTGAATAAGGCTGATGATAAGGAGGATTTCCTAAATCCTAAGGATTTAGTTTTTCTTAATAATTTTAAGAAAGTTTTGTTTTGTTTTTCTAATAGGGAAGTAATAAGTTAGCAGATTTTTGTGCTAACTTAGCTCTTCTTTTAGATTTTTTTTTTTGGGATGATATTAGTTGTAATAAAATTTCTGCTTCCTTTGTGAGTATGTTAAAGGAGGGATGTGGTTGTAATTAGTTGCTTATATTAATAAATTATTTTATGCATTTTCTTCAAAAAACAAAAAAACATTTATAAAAAAATAGCAAATTTTTTCTACTTAAAATTTTATTTTAATATATAAAAATAGTGATTTAATTCAATGATAATTAGGTAAAAATCCTAAAATTCAAATTTTTTTCTTAGCATGATTTTTATTTTCTACCGTTAGTACATTTTGGCTTTTTCTAAATTATATTTAATTATACTTTATTTGTTGTAATATATTATAAAATGAATGGTTATATGTGCTTGAGTAATCATTGGTCACTACTATAGTTATAATATTATGATAATAATGTGCATGTCGTGTAAATAAATAATGATTGGTTGACCCATTGGTTGGAGATTGATTGATCTGTACAGGATGGTAGATCGATGTACTTTTCTTTAAATAAAGTGGTTTGGTATTATCCTATATTAATTTATATTATATTCTGGTTGGGAGGTATAAGGAGATTATTACGGTACCTACAGACAAAGAGTGATGACTCTATTTACTGAGCCAATAGTTTACTAATACTGATACTACCACTGAAAAACATCATAATAGGCAAGACTTCTTATTTAGTGTAACTACTAAAATGCATATTTTGAAGCATTATTCTTATTATTATACTAATTTATTAGCACTACATGGATTTACTATCATTACTTCTACCACTAGATTATTTTTATTATCGATTTGGATACCGATATTATTTGATAATACTGATTCAATGTACCTGATACTAAGCATGTGATATATTGAGTATGCGAATTTAATAAATGGATAGCATGTGCACACTCTTATATGATTTTATTATATTAACATGATTTTGAAAGTCTTTACTGATATTTTGATTTGATGCTTTAACCAATTTCTGTACTGATTGATATTATGAATAAGATGATAGTTTTATAGATTTGACACTCATACTAGTTTATTGCTTTATTAGCTTCCATACCATAAAGTTTTTGTATTTATATATTCTACTAACATTGCATGTGAATTTTACTATTTTTGTATTGATTCAATGATCATATATATGTAACTATCATGATTTGACTGTTGATATGTATATTGCTCATTTATTGTGCTTTGAATTCAATTATAGATTTTGGTGACCCGCTGGGCTTTTTAAGCTCATTATATGTGGTTAAATGATTTCAAGTCGAGGTAGGGGAGCAAAAATGTGATGCTAGTTAGGATTCTTCAGGTTATATTTCTGTTTATTTTTCTTTTGTATTCTAGACATAGAAGTTATAACATAATTGTGTAGATCCTGAATATTATATATGATTTTTAGGATTGAATATACATGTGTAAATAAATGTTTTAAATTATAGAATATGTTTTGATATTTATTACTGATATATGATATTAGATAGCTCTGGTTGTTGCTTATTAAAAGATTAAATGAATGGTTCTTCCAATTTATATTTTGGGGCTTCATAGAAAGGAGATTAAAGTTTAAGTGATATACATTTAGCTTTTAGATTATTCCAATTTTAGAAGTCAAAGTTATTGGTTTAGTTTTAAAGTACTTATATATTGATAACTCCTAAAGTGCAAGGAATTCTCAATTTATAAATCCTAAGGCTTCCAAAATAAACACCCATCCTCTATGCATGACCGGTGGTCATGTGAGAGCCTCCAAAATTTTATTATAGATAGAGAAAGAGACCTTACAATGCAATGCAACATACCTTCCAAATTGAGTCGAGTATGTCACAAAAGGTATGAATGTTATTAACTGTTTGAAGATCTCCCAATCCAATGCGTTAGTTCTCTTCTAAAAGAAATCATGCACAACACATAGGAGGATCTTTTGGTTATTAAAGTATGTTAAAGGTTTTAAAGTTTTAATGCACTAAATCCATTTAAATTAATTTATCCTCTAAAACGAATCAAGTATTGGACATGAAGACCTAAATCCATTTATTTAAAATCAATTCATAAATTTAATTGATTAAATTAATTAATTATCTAATTGATTAAATTAAATTTTAATTAATCAAATTATCAAATTAATTTATTTAAAATGAATTAAAATATAATTTAAAATTTTATGATTTTTATTTAAATATTAAGATATTTTAATTAATTAATAACATTTTAATTTATTTTATTTAATTATTAATAATTTATTAGTAAATTAAAATTAAAATTTATTTAAGTTTGAATCATAAAAATTTAATTTATAATTATTTATATTTAAATTTTAATGTATTTTTAAATTTTATTTACTATTTTAAAATAATTTCCAATGTAATTTTTTGATTAATGAATTAGAAATTAAAATTTATTTTAAAATGAATTATTATTCTCGAATTTTTATTTAATTTTATTTGAATTTTTCATAAATTTTGGAATTTTATTCATAATATTTAATTAGATAATTATAATTAATTTTTGTTGAAATTTTTTTTTTAAATTTAATTTAATTTTATTTTGAATTTATTTTATATTTTAAAAATTATTTGAATTTGATTTAATTTAATGAATTTATTTAATTAGTATTTTATCAAGTGTGACTTAATTATTAATTAAATTTAAATTGAGAAGTAAATTGGATTTTTAGTTTTTAATAATTTTATGAATGTTTTGAAGTTGATTAGGGTTAAATTTAAATTTTTTTGAGTTTTATTACAAACCTTTGATTTTTAATTATTTTTATTTGAATTTTAATTTATTTTTGAATTTTATTTATTATTTTTAAAAAATTATTAGTGAAATTATTTGATTAATGAATTATTAATGAATTAGAATTTAAAATTTGTTTAAAAAATTCTATTTTAAAATGAATTATTAATCTCTAATTTAATTTAATTTTATTTTAATATTTAATGATTTTTTGAATTTTATTCATAATATTTAAATATTTTTTAGTGAAATTATTTTATAAAAGATTTAGGAATTAATTTTAGTTAAAAATTTTTTTAAAAGAATTTATAAAATTTATTTTATTTTATTTTGAATTCATTTTATTTTTTTGAATTTTTTTGTATTTTAATGAATTTATTTAATTAATATTTAATTAAGGGTATTTTAATTAATAATTAAATTTAAAATATGAAATTATTTGGATTTTAATTTTTAATGATTTTATGAATGATTTGAAGTTGATTGGGGTTGTTTTAAAATTTTTATGAGTTTTATTCAATTTATTGAGTTTGATGAAATTGAAACCCTTAAAAAAGGTTTATTGAATTTAATAGTGTTATGAAGGTCAATTAATGTCCAATCATAGTGAATTTGATCAAGGTGTCTACTACATTTTCTATGTTTAAGTTTCATCCAAAATGGATGTGTAGTAAATCCTAGATTTGGTTAAGTTAGCTGAGTCACATCCTTGATTTTTATTCCTAAATGTCACTATTGTTGTAAATGATTGAAATAATTATTCTCTAACCCTTTATGTACACAAATTGCAACTATACCATAAAAATCATGGACATAATAGTTTATAATGAATTATTAAAGTCATAGGTCACATAGTAACCTATGAACCTAAAAATTGAATTATAAAAAAATAAGTGTATCAAAATGGGTTGAGAATATTAGATGATGTGGGGAACATCCTCAAATAAAACTCTATCCAATTTGGATACATAATCATGCATAATTTAAGGATTATTTACAAAAGTTAACATATTATTAAAGTCAAATTTTCCTTAAATCAAACATGATTATGACTTAAACTGATTTTAAAATGAAAGATAATCTTTCAATGATTCCGAATGCTAACATGCATTGATTAGATTTAAATTGAGATAGTTATGAATTTTCAAAGATCTAGATCAAAACTTGACCTAGATTTTTGTAAAATCATAAACTATTTAGAATTGCATTAAATAGGCTTGGAAAGATGAGGGAAGATCAAGCATAAGCCCTAGAGTACCTCTACCAAATTCTAGGTTAAAAGGATTTATATTTTTATTTAAAAATAAAATAAGGTTTTATGTATTATTAAAATAACTATTAAAGTATAAATCAAATAATTTAAATTTATTTTTTAAATAAAGTAGATGGAAATCTAATGAATATAAGCCCAAGAACTCAAAAATTGGTTAAGAAATGAATTTTCTACAAAATTTTAAAATTTTGGTAATTTTTTGGATTTATTTTTAAAGAAATTGATGCACAGTCAGCCTGCAGCGCTAACTATGTAGGCTCTTTCCACAAGACGACAAGCAATTGGGCCACATAGACGGCAGCAGTCAAGTGACTGGATAACTTAACCAGCGTAACAAGGATAAAAATCGTCTAATCTATCGTGACTTTGATTTAATGGCTGATACTGAATCCCATAGTTGAGCTTTGATTAAGAAGGATTGAACGGCCCTGCGAGACCACACAGTTACACGAACGAACTAGATCTAGTCGGATAGAGGTTTAACCAACTCATGATTTTGATAGATTAAATCAAACTATGGATATGGTGCCATCATGACCGTTAATCTAAAAAGATCATATCCAACGGTCACAGAATCATCTCCTTCCTCTGACAACCTGCAAACCCTAATGTCACTTATAGTTTTTTACTTAAAAAAATAACAAAAATGCTTGAAGCTTTGGATAGAGATAGTATACGATAGAAAAAAGAGTGGTGAGGTATTTTTCAAGTCATTGATGTAATCTTTAGAAAATTATTTTGGAACCTAGATATATGCCTAGGGTTTTAATTTTATGAACATACAGATGGTTTATAGAGATGCAAAAGGGCATGTTATTCTCATTGAATGATCTTCTACATCTTATCTAAAGACTCCAAGCTTAGAGGAAGATCAAAAGGAAAGTTCAATCTCTTGGGATGGATGGTGGCTTCAATCTTGCATCAACTTCACCATCGGTAGCTCCTAAACATAAAAACATTGATGAGAAATAGAAAAGAAACCTAGAGAAAGCAAATGAAATGCTAGAATCTATGGGGAGTGGCTTGAATGGGAGTTTGATTCGAATGAAGAGTTCCATCCTTTAGGCCCTATTCTGCTATTGGAGATCGTTTGAATGGATGGGAGGCTTAGAGCCTTTGCATGGATGCTCAACTGCTATCCCAGGCTATTAAGCAGCAGAGAAGTGAGTGTTCAAGCTGGAAGTGCCAAGGGTTAAGTTCACATGGAGAGGACCACTAACCATTAGTTATGGCTGAATTATTAGTTGAGTTGGGTCTGATTGATTCTAGGGAAGATTCTGGAATCCATTTAAGTGGTTGGATGGGCTGGGATTTTGCTAACAACCTGGGTTAATGGGTTTGACCATGGGAAGAGTTTTAGGCTTTGAGTTGATTTATTTGACCAGTCAACTCATTCAAATTTGCTGGGGGAGAGTCCAGGTGATGCAAAGTTACTGTTTGGGTGATTTGTACAGAGTTTAAGATAATGAATTTTATGTATAAGCAAAGGAGCCCATGGATAATGAGGTTTGACCATCTTTACTAGTTTGACATAGTTAAATTCACTCAAGTTTAACTCAAGGAAACATTGGGAATGTCGAGGACATTCCATAGAATGGTTGTGGGGAATTTAAAGTAATGAGATTTTTGTTTTCATATAATATTAACCATGGAAGGTTTCTTTTAAATGTGAATTAATTGATGTGACTAGTCAACTGAGTTGTGGTGACTAAGATTGACCCTAACAAGAATTTAACATGATATTCAAATGGGTTTTAAAATAATAAGATCGAAGTTTAAGTAAAGGATCAAAGATATGTATGAATTCAACCGTATGTGATGTGGTTTGACCAAAACTGGCTCTTGTTGACCAAGTCAACTAATGATTAGATCAAGGTGAGTAGTTAGGTCCATTTCACAAGGAGAATTGCTCATAGGAGTTTGGGGGAGTTCATAGGCAAGATCGAAATGAATAGGAGGTAATCAGGGTTTATGATCTGTTGAGCTAGCCTGAGCTAGCTCAATTTGGTTAGGTGGATTAAATAATGATTGAGGGATATATTGAATGATGATTTACCATGAAAGATACCTAGTGAAGGGATTTGGACTCTGAATGAGGTCAGAAGGCTAGTGCACTATGCTAAGTAGTGCACTGAGCCACCTGGTTGCAATGTATTGAGGTTTACTTGATCTTTGATTGATTGATTAAAGATTGAATGGAGACTGGTGATTGATCGAGATTTGATTGATTAAATGACTGATAGGTTGATCGAATGTAGGCTTTATTACCTTTTGAAATGGTTATATGATTAATAACTGTTTGATTATCAACCATAAGATATGATTAGGAATTTAGGTTTGTGCCTGATGACCTCATATAAAAATTGAGGTAACAGTTAAAAACCCATAAATCACATTAAACTCCTTATTATTAAAAATAGAGATGTGATAAATATAGCATACCTCAATTTAAATAACATTCCCAAGAGGTCTATTAGCCTAAATACCTCTAAAATGAACTTTCTCTCTATAGAGATTATCCTAATATCACATTACACTACAAATCTAATAGTGAAAATAAAATGATAATGAAAAATTTAGTGGATTTTGATATTTATAAAAATTATAGTCATAGTTCCATGGCACTTGAAGGGCCAAAACTATAGAGCTCCCTAGTAATTACTTTTTCAGTTTAAAATACATAGAGCTTAATGTCATAACACTTAGATACCAACAATGTAGTACTCTCATTAAACCTATTTTTTTTACTAAAAATAGAGAAGTGTGCATCACCGTATAATGTCCATCATAAAAAAATCATGAAATTTCTATTAAAAATCACTAAATTTAATATGATTAGTAATTTTTATAAGTCTTAGTGTTTATGGAAGTAATGAATAAGTTAAGAAGTTGAATGGACAAGTGAAATTCCAATTTAGAAAACTTACTCTATGCATGTCATGGCATTGAGATCTTGAAAAAATGGGGAAAATAATTTGCATTGCGATGCTGGGAGACATCACCGTGGTACTATGTTTTCCACCAGTGAGATTCTCTGGGAGTGCAGCAACGCTAGCAATTTAATTGTTGTGGCATTACATGAAGTTAATGATTTTTATGATATTAAAATATCTAAATCCATCTGGCAAACCCATTTCCCCAGCCCTGTTAGAGAAGAAAGGGAGAGAAGGTGGAGAAGGAGAGGAATGAGAAATAAAGAGATAAGATTAAGAGGCCAAATAGTTAAAATCATCCATGAGGCCTATTTAGAATATTGTAGAGCATAAGGTAAACTCTTAAACCCATGTCTCCAATTTTAATTCTATACATTTATAGAAAGTTATGAATAATTTTTTTTTTTAATTTTATAAAATTATCATAATGTATTTTTTAATACATTATTATATCCTTTATTACAAGCATTTTGACTATATGAAATTGAAGTTTTATTGATTGATTTTTCCTACTTAAGTTTTTGAGTATCATATTGAATTAAGGTTTTTTAGAAAATGCCATAGTTTTATAAAAGTATGAAAATGGTCATGTGAATGTTCCTCTAAAGCATTAAATTGAAAGGGCAAAGTTCAATGACAATTATGTTTTACAAGTAATTTGGCTTCTTATTGGCAATTCATGCATATTATGCATGTTATGTTTTAATTACTATTGCATTGCTCTTGCATTATGCATAATATTTCATTGGAGATTTTCTAGTATATGAAAAGTGCACTCTTTGATATAATGCAAGGGCCTTATATGTTCTTTTTTTCCCTATCCTCCTAGTATGGATGTGGGAGGGATTCTTATTCCACTTTCTGAAAACGGGTGTGGAAGTTTATGTGGCACCATTCTATTTTGATTATGACCCCACTTGCTATATCCAAGTGTTGGAGGTTAAAGGTAGGCATAAGTGAAAGTGAAGCTATAAGAAGGCATTAAGTCACATGTATTATAATAATTACATTACATATATTAAAATTCTAATTAATTAGGCTTGAGCAATAGTTTGAATTAAGCATTAGCAAGCTCTAAATATCAATATAAATTATGATGGACACTAAATGTGAAGTGTAAGTGAACCTCTGAAAAACGTTTATGAGCTGTATCTAGGAAATGTCTGTGAAAGTTGTTATACAAGTATAAGTGATAATCCTAAAATTAAGTTTACATTAAAACCTTGACAATTCATGTTTTATTTACACTTTAATTATTTTTTGCAAGTATTTACATTTTCTATAATTACTTGTTATCTAATATTTGAATTTGGATATTGATATCTGTGATGGGTAAGGGAGGGAGTCTGCTTAACAAGTTATGCTCATTCCATTCCTTCTGACATTTCAGGCAAAGGTAAAGAACCAACAAAATTGTTGACCTCACTTTTAGATGAGGACATTTGACCCATATCATCATGGTGTACAGTCATTTGATATATGACTCATCGGTTGGCAATCATCTAGTTGTCAGCCATCTAACCATCAATCATATATTTAATTATCCTCAATCAAACATTAATTATCTCCAAACAATCATTCAATCATCAACAATCAATCAACCTACAGTTCAATAAAATAATCAATCAACACTACAATCAGTAAACATACACTCAATCAAACTTCAATCGCTGATGGATATTTAACTATATTGATATATAATCACTCGTACAATCCACAATCACTGAACTACAATCATCTGGACAATCAACAACTTTGCACCACAATCAGCTGACCTAGTGTACTTCCATGCATAGTGCACATACCCCTTTGACCTTAGCCATGACCTAAATCATTTCATTAGGAGTTTCATGCAATGATCGTTCAATCATCAACTAAGCCATTTGAGCTATCCCAAGCTAGCTCAATTGATCATCAACCCTAGTCAACATCAATTTAGCTCCAAATGAACCCTTATTTCCACCAAAGTTCTATGATTATCACTCCTAGTGAAGTGGACATGATTGGTCACCTTGACTTAGATAATAGTTAACTTAGTCAATTGGAACCAAGCTTCATTGGGTCCTTTCAATGCATACAATTAAAGCAAACACCCCAACTTCTCATAATCATTTCATTGTATTTTTCAACCATCTCCAAACTCACCATGAGTTAATCTTTGACTAATTTGAATTGGTTAACCCACCAATGGTGGTCAAACTAGGTAAGTCTAAATCAAACCACACCATATTCTCAAATTAAACCTATTCAATTTTTCAAAACCACTTTATTACATGATATAAACCAACCTAAATCCTCCATAAGTCAAACTTGATTGAATTTGGATTAGTCAAACCAACAAAAGTGGTCAAAATCATGTATACTCTTGACCCTTCACTCAAACTTCCACACCATAGCTTCAAACCCTTAGCCATTGATGGTAGAAGAAAGCCAACATTGCCTAGATTCAACCTTAGCAAGCTTGACCAGTTGACTGGTCAAATAGTTAACTAAATGCAAAGGAAAGGGTTGAGAGGTCAACATACCTAGTTTACCCATTTTTCTCCCAGCCCTAGCTCGTCCAACCATTTAAACTAACTCTAAAAACTTCTTGGACACTAGCCTGACCCAACCCAGCCTTTTATTCAGCCTGACCAACCCATGTGGTCCTCCTATGTGGAATGACTTAGGGTAATTTTCACCCTAAGAAGCTCGCCTCCCTAATGTCTAACCACTTGAGCCAAGTGCTTGACATCTAGAGGCTATCTCTAATAGATCCCAGCCATGTATAGCATCTTCAGCATCTGAATTGGCCCAAAGATGGTGAAACCCACAAACTCACTTCGCTCTCGCCCTAGTCACTCCCCAGAACTTCTTGCATTTTATTCTTGCTTTCTAAAGCTCCTTGGGTATTTCCTTGGTATTTCTTGGCGTTTGGAGCATATCAGTAATGAAAATAATGGTAGACCAAGAGCAACTCCATCCAAACTTCATCAAATCGTCATCTTGACCTTCCCATGGCATGGTGTCTCAGTAATGAAGCATTCCATCCATTAATATCTCATAATAATTGCTTCTATACAGGTATTTTCTAAACCTTAGAGTTCCACCTAGGTTCCTAAATTAACCTCTAAAGACAACATGTAAAGTTCTTTAAACTATTCCTCAAAGACATTATTCTTTCTATTAGACTCCAAAGGTTGTGATTGTGTCACTCTGATTATCTGATCAAAGTAATTCAAGTGGCAAGATGGATATGATTTCCTCTAGGCCAATCCCATTCGTCCGTCTCAAACCACACTGATCAGATAGTTCCCTGCTCCATCCGACATGGTTAAGTTACTAACTGCATGCTTCCAAGTGGCTAGGAGATCTGCTGTCATGTGTAATGCATGCCGCACTAATGCCACCACCATATGAACTAGCAAAATCGGAGCTAGACATGTGTAAAGCCACTTTTTTTTAGTATTTATAAAAATAAATGTTAAAATAATATATTTTAATTAATAGAACTTCTAACAATCATAATAAATAAAACACTCCACAAATGTTTGCATGGAAGTCCTCATTCTCTTCGGAATAAAATTCCCTATCTTCTAAAAACAAAATTAAAACATGGTATTTATTATATAAAGAGTTGATCAATTATATATATTTCGGATATCTTTAATTATTCACTAAATAAATACTTGATTAAGTTCAAATTTAAATGACATGATGACGAAGTTATTATGATTGTTTGGTCATTTTTATGGAATTATTTGAGAATTATTTGATTTATATGTGAATTTCTATAGATCTAGGCTATAGTCTAACCTAGAGTTTTAAAAAATCATTATTAATTAGATAATGATTCAATAACTGTATATAAATATTCTATACTATCAGTGAACCATCATAGTTCAATGTTGTTTGTTAAGTTTTATTAAGAAATTGCATTAATGATGTTTTTTCAACTTCCTTTCATTATTCTCAAAATATTCAATGATTTGGGTTCAAATAGAGTAAGATGATACTATGTTATTCCCTTTATCTATTCTAGTGTTATTGGGCCAATTTGAAGCATCATTGTTCATTGGTTTATTTTCCAAATAATTATGTTATCATTTAATCTTAATATTTAGAATTTATTAATTCTCTTTCCCTCTCATACTTAGGACATATTTTTGTTGTGAATTGCTGGTATGAATGTTGAAGGGTCAGAGACATTGATTATTTAAACCTACATGAACACTAGTGAAAATGAAGGATAATAATTAAGTACATGTTTAGCTAACTTAGAAAATTCCTAGGAAATTATACATACATTCAATAAGGATAAAATTTAAACCTTTTAAACTTAGAGGCATTATACACCTTAGGATTCAAATTCACACTCATATGAAATTAATTGATTCTATAACAAAATTAAAAAAAATTAACCCTTAATTAGGGGTTAATTTTTCAAAATTAATAATAAATCAAATAAAAATCACAAAATATCAAACCGCCTATGATAAATTCTAAATCAATTTTATAATTAAGAAAAATAAAAATCCAAAACCAATTTTAATTAAAATTTAATAATTAATTAATTATTGTTTAGAAATAATTATAAAAATAAATATAAATAAAATAAATTAAAAAAATTAGGGATCTAGTCTTTAATAAACAAACATTAATAAGACATGCAACATGAATACTAAACCCTTATAGGGCATACCAAAGCTACATAGCCTCTTTCACACACTTAGATTATTTGTTAGGACAACCAACTCTAGTCTAAGTTAAGGATGTGGTGTGAATTTCATGGCGGGTGCTTTGCTTGAAAAGCACCGTTTGTCTGTTTATTTATATTTTTACAACTCTGAATGTCATAGATATTAGATTTTTTCATGTACACTTAGGCTCTTTAAGGACTATATTAAAAGCAATAGGATATTACACAACTGATCACATTTATATTTATATATTAATGCTTTTCTTTATGTTCTTTATAATTCTTGCAAGAGTCATTAGAATATACCTAGAAAATGTGATGTACATGTATTAGAGTCTTTAAAAAGTAGATTTGTATATAGATCGATTTGTATAGCATCTAGAGTTATAAAGAATCATATATACCTACTTACATATAGATAGGGAAGGAGGGTTAAAAAAAAATATCCCTTCCTCGGGGGATAATATATTTCAGAATTCTATAGAAGACTTGGAGGTTGAAGACTACTAAGTAGGTGTATCTGATTCTACACATATGTTAGGTTTAGAATCCTGGTTCGTTGCGGTGGAGCCTAGCCTCCTTTGTTGCCTGTAGAGTCATAATATGTTATAAATATTCAAATTAATAAAACAATAAAATTCATTTTTATTTATGTATAACTCTCTTTTATTTACATTGCATCCATGCATTACATAATATGGGTGGTATATTGTATTAGCTAGTGGGTAGAATTTTCTTAAGTTTTCCTCGGTGTATATATTCCGGGCTTTATAGGAACACATACACTAACTCTAAGATGATATAGTTTTGGGTACTATATACATGAACACATTTACACTGACATGCATATATACATGCATTTTTTGCGTGTATACTAGCCTAATACACAAGCCTACAGCCAGGTAGTGGGGTCTTATTGCGTCCGGAGGTTTGTACGCTACTCCTGTTGGAAAAGCACCTTTATGCTGCATAAATTTTGTCAAAGTTTTATTTGTAAGAAAATTGAGCTAGGTTAATTAAATAAGATAAAATGTAGAGTTTCTAGTGTGTTTTCTCAATAATTTTACTTAAACCTAAAGTGAAGATTTTCTTGTATCATTAATTTGAAGTTTGATTTACTCCTTTAAACTCTTAGGATAGAACTACCTTTATTCTACATTTCATCTAGGATGATTGTTTGGGTAATAGGTTATTAGTTGGCTACTCATTCCAATCAAGCATAAGTCCAGTTGTCTTTACCTCTTATCCTAATAAATTATATATATATATATATATATATATATATATATATATATATATATATATATATGCAAGTGTTGGAGGTTAAAGGTAGACATAAGTGGAAGTCAAGCTATAAGAAGGCATTAAGACACATGTATTATAATAATTACATTACATATATTAAAATTCTAATTAATTAGGCTTCAGCAATAGTCTAAATTAAGCATTAGCAAGCTCTAAATATCTATATAAATTATGATGGACACTAAATGTGAAGTGTAAGTGAACCTCTGAAAAAAAATTTTTGTGTTGTATTTAGGAAATGTCTGTGAAAGTGGTTATATAAGTATAAGTGATAATCCTGAAATTAAGTATACATTAAAACCTTGACAATTCATGTTTTATTTACACTTTAATTATTTTTTTCAAGTCTTTACAAGTTTTTTTAATTACTTGTCATCTAATATTTGAATTTGGATATTGATATCTGTGATGGGTAAGGGAGGGAGTCTGCTTAACAAGTTATGCTCATTCCATTACTTCTGACATTTCAGGCAAAGGTAAAGAACCAATAAAATTGTTGACATCAATTTTAGATGAGGACATTTGACCTATATGACCATTGTCCACAGTCATTTGATATATGACTCATTGGTTTACAATCATCTAGTTGTCAACCATCTAACCATCAATCATATATTTAATTACCCTCAATCAAACATTAATTATCTCCAAACAATCATTCAATCATCAACAATCAATCAACCTACACTTCAAGAAAACAATCAATCAACACTACAATCAATAAACATACACTCAATCAAACTTCAATCACCAATGGATATTTAACTATATTGATCAATAATCACTCGTACAATCCATAATCACTAAGCTACAATCATCTGGACAATCAACAACTTTGCACTACAATCAGCTGACCTAGTGTTCTTCCATGCAAAGTGCACATACCCCTTTGAGCTTAGCCATGACCTAAATCATTTCATTAGAAGTTTCATGCAATGATCGTTCAATCATCAACTAAGCCATTTGAGTTATCCCAAGCTAGTTCAATTGATCATCAACCCTAGTCAACATCAATTTAGCTCCAAATGAACCCTTATTTCCACCAAAGTTATATGATTATCACTCCTAGTGAAGTGGACATGGCAGGTCACCTTGACTTAGATAATAGTTAACTTAGTCAATTGGAACCAAGCTTCATTGGGTCCTGTCAATGCATACATCTAAAGCAAACACCCCAACTTCTCATAATCATTCCATTGTATTTTTCAACCATCTCCAAAGTCACCATGAGTTAATCTTTGACTGATTTGAATTGGTTAACCCACCAATGGTGGTCAAACTAGGTAAGTCTAAGTCAAACCACCCCATATTCGCAAATTAAACCTATTCAAATTCTCAAAACCACTTCATTATATGATATAAACCAACCTAAATCCTCCATAAGTCCAACTTGATTAAATTTGGATTAGTCAAACCAATAAAAGTGGTCAAACTCGTGTATACTCTTGACCCTTCACTCAAACTTCCACACCATAGCTTCAAACCCTTAGCCATTAATGGTAGAAGCAAGCCAACAATGCCTAGATTCCACCTTAGCAAGCTTGACCAGTTGATTGGTCAAATAATTAACTAAATGTAAAGGAAAGGGTTGAGAGGTCAACATACCTAGTTTACCCATTTTTCTCCCAGCCCTGGCTTGTCCAACCATTTAAACTAACTCTAAAAACTTCTTGGACACTAGCCTAACCTTCCCAGCCTTTGATTCAGCCTGACCAACCCATCTGGTCCACCTATGTGGAATGACTTAGGGTCATTTTCACCCTAAGAAGCTCGCCTCCCTAATGTCTAACCACTTGCGCCAGATGTCTGACATCTAGAGGCTATCTCTAATAGATCCCAGCCATCCATAGCATCTTCAGCATCTGAATTGGCCCAAAGGTGGTGAAACCCACACACTCACTTCACTCTCACCCTAGTTAGTCCCCAGACCTTCTTGCATTTTATTCTTGCTTTCCAAAGATCCTTGGGTATTTCCTTGGTATTTCTTGGCGTTTGGAGCATATCAGTAATGAAAATATTTGTAGACCAAGAGAAACTCCATCCAAACTTCATCAAATTATCATCTTGGCCTTCCGATGGCATGGAGTCTCAATAATGAAGCATTCCAACCATCAATATCTCATAATAATAGCTTATATATAGGTATTTTATAAACCCTAGAGTTCCGTCTAGGTTCCTAAATTAACCTCTAAAGACAACATGTAAAGTTCTTTAAACTATTCCTCATAGACGTTATTCTTTCTATTAGACTCCAACGGTTGTGATTGTGTCACTCTGATTATCTGATCAAATTAATTCAAATGGTAAGATGGATCAGATTTCTTCTAGGCCAATCCCGTTAGTCCGTCTCAAACCACACTGATCAGATAGTTACCTGCTCCATCCGACATGGTTAAGTTACTAACTGCATGTTACCGAGTGGCTGAGAGATCTGCTACCCTGTGTAATGCATGGAGTACTAATGCCACTGCCATATGAACTAGCAAAATCAGAGCTAGACTTGTGTAAAGCAACTTTTGTTTTTAGAATTTATAAGAATAAATGTTAAAATAATATATTTTAATTAATTGAACTTCTAACAATCATAATAAATAAAACACTCCACAAATGTTTGCATGGAAGTCCTCATTCTCTTCGCAATAAAATTCCCTATCTTCTAAAAATAAAATTAAAACATGGTATTTATTATAAAAAGAGTTGATCAATTATATATATTTTCAGATATCTTTAATTATTCACTAAATAAATACTTGATTAAGTTCAAATTTAAATGACATGATGACGAGGTTATTATGATTGTTTGGTCATTTTTATGGAATTATTTGAGAATTATTTGATTTATATGTGAATTTATAAAGATCTAGGCTATAGCCTAACCTAGAGTATTAAAAAATCATTATTAAATAGATAATGATTCAATAATTGTATATAAATATTCTATACTATCAGTGAACCATCATAGTTCAATGTTGTTTGTTAAGTATTTATTAAGAAATTGCATTAATGATGTTTTTTTGACTTCCTTTCATTATTTTCAAAATATTCAATGATTTGGGTTCAAATAGGGTAAGATGATACTATGTTATGCCCTTTACCCATTCTAGTGTCATTGGGCAAATTTGAAGCATCATTGTTCATTGGTTTATTTTCCAAATAATTAGGTTATCATTTAATCTTAATATTTAGAATTTATTAATTCTCTTTCCCTCTCAGACTTAGGACATATTTTTGTTGTGAATTGCTGGTATGAATGTTTAAGGGTTAGATACATTGATTATTTAAACCTACATGAACACTAGTGAAAATTAAGGATAATAAATAATTACATGTTTAGCTAACTTAGAAAATTCCTAGGAAATTATACATACATTCAATAAGGATGAAATTTAAACCTTTTAAACTTAGTGGCATTATATACCTTAAGATTCAAATTCTCACTCATTTGAAATTAATTGATTCTATAAAAAAATTAATAAAAATTAACCCTTAATTAGGGGTTAATTTTTCAAAATTAATAATAAATCAAATAAAAATCACAGAATATCAAACCTCCTATGATAAATTCTAAATCAATTTTATAATTAAGAAAAAATAAAAATCCAAAAACCAATTTTAAATAAAATTTAATAATTAATTAATAATTAATTAATTATTATTTAGAAATAATTATAAAAATAAATATAAATAAAATAACTTACAAAAAATTAGGGATCTAGTCTTTAATAAACAAACATTAATAAGACATGCAACATGAATACTAAACCCTTATATGGCATACCAAAGCTACATAGCCTCTTTCACGCACTTAGATTATTTGTTAGGACAACCAACTCTACTCTAAGTTAAGGATGTGGTGTGAATTTCTTGGCGGGTGCTTTTCTTGAAAAGCACCATTTGTCTGTTTATTTATATTTTTACAACTCTGAATGTCATAGATATTAAATTTTTTTCATGTGCACTTAGGCTCTTTAAGAACTGTATTAAAAGCATTAGGATATTACACAACTGATCACATTTATATTTATATGTTAATGCTTTTCTTTAAGTTCTTTATATTTCTTGCAAGAGTCATTAGTATATACATAGAAAATGTGATGTACATTTATTAGAGTCTTTAAAAAGTAGATTTGTATATAGATCGAGTTGTATAGCATCCAGAGTTATAAAGAATCATATATACCTACTTACTTATACATAGGGAAGGAGGGTTTAAAAAAAAGATATCCCTTCCTCGGGGGATAATATATTTCAGAATTCTATAGAAGACTTGGAGGTTGAAGACTACTAAGTAGGTGTATCTGATTCTACACATATGTTAGGTTTAGAATCCTGATTCGTTGTGGTGGAGCCTAGCCTCCTTTGTTGCCTGTAGAGTCATAGTATGTTATAAATATTCAAATTAATAAAATAATAAAATTCATTTTTATTTATGTATAACTCTCTTTTATATACATTGCATCCATTCATTACATAATATGGGTGGTAGATTGTATTAGCTAGTTGGTAGAATTTTCTTAAGTTTTCCTCGGTGTATATATTCCGGGCTTTATAAGAACACATATACTAACTCTAAGATGATTTAGTATTGGGTACTATATACATGAACACATTTACCCTGACATGCATACATACATGCATTTTTTGCGTGTATACTAGCCTAATACACAAGCCTACAGCATGGTAGTAGGGTCCTATTACGTCCGGAGGTTTCTACGCTACTCCTATTGGAAAAGCACAATTATGCTGCGAAAATTTTGTCAAAGTTTTGGTTGTTAGAAAATTGAGTTAGGTTAATTAAATAAGATAAAATGTAGAGTTTCTAGTGTGTCTTCTCAATAATTTCACTTAAACTTAAAGTGAAGATTCATCTTGTATCATTAATTTGATGTTTGATTTATTCCTTTAAACTCTTAGGATAGAACTACCTTTATTCTACATTTCATCTAGGATGATTGCTTGGGTAATAGGTTATTAGTTGGCTACTCATTCCAATCAAGCATAAGTCCAATTGTCTTTGCACACCTCTTATCCTAATAAATTAATTATATATATGTGTGTGTGTGTGTGTGTGTGTGTGTGTGTGTGTGTTTGTGTGTGTGTGTGTGTGTGAGTTAGTGTGTGTGTGTTCGTGTATGTGTGTGTGTGTGTGTGTGTGTGTGTGTGTGTGTGTGTGTGTGTTTAATATAAATGTATTTTCTATAAAATCTAATAACATTTTCAAATGGATAATTGATATTTTTAATGATCAAAGTCAACTTGCTTATATTTATAATTGTATTATAGGTCTAATCTCCCATTTTATCAAAGTTTTTTTTTTTTTTTTTGGAGATGTAATTAACTATAGAGGCTTGCTTCTATAGGAACTCAAGATCCCATTATAAAATAAAACCTAACTTAGTTCGCTAAGGGAGGGGTAAAATCTATAGACATAGATCAAGTATATCCTGAATTAATTTCATATTTAAAATGATAGGAAAATGTGACTTTTATCCTTTGGGATAATCATTGTATTCCCTAGGTTGAGTTTGAATACAAAAATAAAATCATTTCTTTTCTCAAATCAATAATATAATTATTAATCTATCCTTTGGAATACTTAACACTAATTATGCATATTTGTTTAAAAAAACATTAAATCAAATCGAGTGGCAACATACATTCTAACGCTTAATTTGTCTATAAGATTTTTCTGACGACTCCGCTGGGCATTTGTTTTAATTTCCATCTTTAGAGGATATTAGACTATAAACATATAATAAAAATAGTTAAATAAGTAAGTTACTTATTTTAATGCATAACAATCTAAATATCATCTTAATAAATTGTCTCTTTAATCAACAAATTTGTCTTCAATTTCCAATCAATCATTCTTTCAAATCTACACTTCACAATTATGTCCTTTCTATGGATTGGGTCTTTAGCTAGGTTCTTTTAGCTTCCAATTCTAAATCATATATGCGGTTTACCTTAGACTTCTAGCAAATTTTGTTTAGTGTGATCTTCTGAGTCAACTTTAATATTATGTTTAGTAAGTTCAACAATTGATTCAAATTTTCCTATTTATTCATAGAAAATATCTAGAAAATTGATCTCTAACATCAACGTCACTACTGCCTAACCTGCTAAGGGCACATAAATTAAGTTTAATTCAAGCTTCAAGAACCTGCAGACGACATTAACAACACCACAGGCTGAGGTGGTCACAACTATTGAGTCTACCAAGTCATCTCCCCTCCAAGTCAACATTTAGGGTGGGTCTATAGTTGCTCATTCAGTTATTAAACCCTCAGTCTTCTCAAGCTTGACTTTCCTTAGTCTGTTGCAACTAATAAAGTTAGCTATTAATTCTGAAACCCCTATATTTTAGAATTTTGAGATGGAGTCATCTTCTAGAATCGAGGAGATGACTAAGTTTCAACACCATAATATGAACCATCGCATGAGGCTAAGGGCAAAGGAAGCTAAACAGCTGAAGGAAGATGCCATGATTGCCACTCTGATTGTTGCTGCAATTGAGGCACTGAGAAAACTATATTCTTAAGTGCCTAAGGAATATGTTAGTTCTCCTAAGTTAGTAGGTAGTGGATTTTATATGTTGTCAGGTGCTGCTAGAGAAGAGAATGTGGTGAGTACAGTGAATTCTCCTCTCACCCTATTCCGTGAAGATCCTATTTTTGCCCTCTTTGTCTGTGAGAAAGAGAAAGTTTAAATCTCTATTGAATGGGTTGATTCGAGACTGTGCCATAGGTTATGAAAAATCAAAGACTAAATTTCTCAGAAGTGAGAAAGATGTTATCTCTACAGAAGTTCATCCACACTCAAGTGGAAGGTGAGGAACATCTCCTACCCCACACCCCCCCCCCCCCCACCCAAAGAAAAAGAGTAAAGTTCTAGAAATCGGGTCCAAGTAGATAAGCTATTATTACAAATGATCGTAGAAAGTTGAAGAAGTTCTCATATCATGATCAGCATATAGCATCAATCCATGAGCATAGTTAATAAACTCTTGTTAGTTTTTTGGGGTTTGGAAAATTAGCCCGTCAAGGGTATAATCCTACATCTCCCCCATCTTCACATCAATCTAGAAATATTTGAGCAAAAACTTATAGTTATTCTTTAGGTCCATTGAGGGTTGATCAACACCATTCAAAAGGTATTCATTAGGTCCATCGAGGGTTGGTCAACACCATTCAAAAGGTAGCGAATTATCTTCTTATTTTAATAGGAGGAGACTAAAGTTAAAAAATTAGTCAGCCTATGTATCTAATAGAGAGTGGGTTGGCGGCCTAAGATGGTTCCCACGCCAAACGTATTTATAACTCATAGAAATAACATGGTGGATGAAACATCAAGGAATGGAAAGTTTGTGATAAAATTAGGTTCTTCTAGAGAATATACCCTAGTAGATTCACATCAGGTTAAAGGTAGGTCAATCGATGAAATGATGGATCATTTGAAAGAAAGTTTTCACCAAATCAACGAGCAACAGGCTCTACAGGATGAGAAAATGAATGAAGAGATGTCGACAGTGTCAATATGGTTGACACTCATTCATCTCTATAAAGAGAAACTGAAAAAGATAAAGACCTAGTAGGAGGAGCTAATAACAATAATGATAAGGATGATATAATAGATTCAACTCAACATATGTTATAGTAACTGAGTTAGAAGGATGACCATATACTAAGAATAGAAAAGAAATTAGAAGAGATAATGGATGTGATTTTTATTATGCAAGGTAACTCATCTTCTATTTTAGATACTCGGGTTATATCTTCCCTTAATGAATTAGTGTAGTTAAACACTAGCAATAAAGCAGTAAGAATAGAAAAGCCAGAGAAGCCAGTAAACAAGCCTGTGAAAGAAGAACATCATTAGTGTTACCTATAAAAATCAAGAAAATAGTAGAAAATTAAGTTAAGGAAGTGTTAGTTAGGGCTTAGGATACCTTATCTTTTTTGAAGGGTAGAGCATATTATCCTAAAGGGTTTGTACCACCTTCACTAAAAAATTTAGACGGAATAGGTAATCCTAAGAAACACCTTGCGCATTTCAGATCTAGTTGCTGCAATGTGAGTGGTAGTGAGGCACTATTATTTAGATGTTTTGTAAGCATTTTATTTAGTATTACATTTGATTGGTATGTTATGAGTTGACCTCCTTAGTATTATCAGTATAACGAACCTCAAGGTGATTAGCAGCCCATATCTCGACCTTACATGACTCCAGAGCAGCGAAGGAAAATTTTGTTAACTTTAAAAGTAAAGTATAATTATTTAGATGAGAGTCATCAAGAAAATGTTCAGGACCCATAAATAAGTCAAGATTTTAACTCCCTAATCCCAGGGAACTAGAAAAAGTCAATAAAGCAGGGAAACCTAATTACTACCCATATCATCAAATTTAGGTCATGAGTTTGAATACTGCATAACTTTTAAAGAGTGGCTGGATGGAAACTATAGTGATGGGATAGTTATGATACCCAATGAATACTCAGTGGATTCGAGTCAAAGATTCGCTTAGTGTATATTTGGTGAGCCTCTTATATCTTCTCTTATTTAAAAATCTGATGATGGGTGGGATGTAGCATTATCCAATTCTTCTAAAAGAACCCTAAATAAACAATATCATTTTGAATCTTTTTTAAGTTGTTAAGCCTCAGCTATTTTCCCAAGGCTAACCAAGAGGAGGGGTGAATTAGTAATTTTAAAACTTTATCTTGAATTTAAAATTTGAAAACCTTTGATTCAGTTAGCAAGTTAATTAAGATTTTAAAAATAAACTTTTCAACCATAGAATATAACTTGCAATAAATAAAATATAGAAATTTAAAAGACATAAATATTTATAGTGGTTCGGTCAAACACGACCTACATCCACTCCCTGAAGACTCCCTCTATAGGTACTATAATATTACGAAAGTGTCTCTACTTTTGCCTCCACAGCAAGGCGAAGAAGCCTTTATAAATACTCTCTTCCACCAATCCCCAATGTGGCAGAGAACTGTCATCCTTTCACACTCTCCAAGTGTTAGTAGAGAATCGTCATCTATTTACACTCTCCAAGTATCGGCAGGGAACCGTCGTTTGTTCACACCCTCCAAGTGCCGGCAGAGAACCGTCATCTGTTCACACCCTCCAAGTGTCAGCAAAGTACTCGATCTTTTTCAAAGATCTTCTCATGAGCAACTAGAAAGATATGAGGAAGAGTGATAACAAAAATCATACAGAGATTCTTACCTTTGAGAAACCCTGTGAACCCTTCACACTACACTTGCAAGAAATCTCTCTCAAACACTCTCCCAAACTCTTTCTTTCAATTGCCCTTAAAAAATCATGAAGACCATATTTTTATGTCAGTTTTTAGTGGACCTTTTATACCAAAGACACAAAAACTGTCCAGAAAACTAAAATTTTTAATTTTGAGCGTACACAATTGTACAGTACGATCGTATGTTCATATGTACAGTTCAAAAACTATTGTGTACAAACCTAATGTGAATCAGTATGAAATGATTCATAGATCATCGTTTGGGATGAGCCAAGTTTGTCTGGTACGAACAGTTAGAAAATTTTTTATCTTCATTGGGATGAAGAGCCACCCCATAATTTCATACCATATATGGCGTATATAGGATGATGACAACTAGTGGTACGATCATTTACAAAATGTTTAAGTTTGTCTGGATGAAAGGGACCCATCCATTTATACCATAGACGGCGTATGTACAATGACAACATCGTACGGTACGAACCATTCAAAAAATTTTCAAGTTCGTCAAGTTGAAAAGTTGGGATGAAAAGGGACCTCATAATTTCATACTCTGGGAGGCATGTACGAAATATGATCATACAGTACGATCCATACTCTGGAAGCCATGTATGAATGGAGATCATACAATACGATTAATACTTAAAAATTTTATTTCTTGCTCGTTTGATTGCTCAAAAGGGAAAATAATTGATTAGATCATCCCGTATGAATTCAAATCGTACATATGACCAGTTTAAAAATTTTAGATTTTAGACTCTCCCCTAGTGTGTGCTTGCATAATTACTCAATTATAATCACACACTCTCAGACTCAATAAAATAAAAATTACAGACTTCATTTATAATAAATTCTAAACTACTCTGATTTGAAGTCTTCAACAATATGGAGTATAATTTCACTGAAATATTAGTACACACGAACAATAAAAATAATGCATTCAAAATATGTTAAGAGAAATAATAATCAAAATAATATTATTTGGAATCATCAAAAATATACATGTTGCAAGAATATCAACAATCAAGAGTTAAGTTACAACTATCTCAACAATCTCTCCCTTTTTGATGATGGTAAAATAATTATTATTTTAGTAAACTTATATACCCTAAATTTCTCCTTAACTTCCTCTAAAAGAATGAACATATGAATTAAAGGGAATTCCATGAAGAACACGATGATTTTTTTTTTATTTTTTTTATTTTCACAAATAAAAAACACTAAAATACTAAACACTAAACACCAAACAAAAAACACTAAACACTTAACACCAACAAAAATAAAACAACATCAAAACATAATCACAAAAATAAAATCAATCACCAAATAAATAATATTACTCCCCATTATGACAACAACAAAAAGGGAAGAAGGACAATTTAAATAGAAGAAGTCATATGAAAAACTTTAGTAATTGATCATAAAAGAGATTGAACTATAATTGCAATAAAAATGTTAATGATAATTTTATGTAAAAGAAAGATTCAAAACATGTAAATTAAAGTTTAACATAGATAAAAAAAATTAATCAAAATTATGAAGCATTCTAGACAATTAGATAAGGAGAATTATTACAAAAATGACAAAATGAAGATTGGATAATTCAATTTTCAATACAAATTATAATTGATCATTAGATTGATTTGAATTTGAAGATTAAACAATAGAGGAATGAACATATTCAATTGACGACATTGCGTATCTTTTCAAATATTTGTGGCACACTTTGTGCATCTTTTCGAATTTGGACTAATTTTTTGCTTGTTTTCAATTTGCGAACTATTGTGCATTCTTTCAATTTTTATATACATTTTACATTTCCTTTTGATATCTCCCCCTTTTTTTAATTGATATTTCCAAAATCAATACTCTAAAAATCAAATTGATCTAATTACAAAGATAATTATATTGAAAAGAGAAATAAAAAATAATAAGACATCAAAATTATAATAATAATATTTAAATAAAGTATGCCTAAAAAGAATATGGGATTGATAGCCTCAACTTGATCGAGTTATAAGTTAACATATTTTAAAAAATTAAATTTCATAATGAAATTAATTTTGTATTGTAGGTTAATTTATAATACTTTTTAGATCAATTAAGACAGGATTATTATATGGGCAAACTTACATTCCAAATAACGAACAAAAATAACTAATCAAAATAAGACATTTTTTATTGATTTCAATTTAAAGATCAAATACATTCAAGCACTTTTATATCAATACATCATAAAAAGGATAACACAACATTAACAACATCAACAGAAAATTTAAGAAAAGATAAGTACCCTAAACACTGAAAACATTTCTAAGATCAACACATCTCAAAAAATTAGCAAAGACAACATACAAGAAATACATCTAGAACTCTGAGGGACCCTAGTCTAGAGGAGGAGACTGGTTGAAGATAGAGAAATTATTATTCATCATAGCTACGTTAGTGTTCAGGGATTCAAACTATCCTCGAATCCAACCCATGTCTTATTGATAATGTGCATCCTGTTAATTTAGACGAGTCTAAATTTGATCAAAGCTGATCAAAGTGACTCTTCAATTGGTCAAAGCGCTGCACCATCTCCTGAAAGTTAAGTCCATGAGCAGGTGTAGGTGCTCCCCCTTCTTCCTTAGTATCCTCACTAGAATTATCATTCTTCCCAAAAAGTGCTCGAAAGGAGGCATCGATAAAGTAGATTGCAATTTCAAGTGGAATCTCAAGATGAACAATATTATACTTCTTTTCTAAAACATAGGTCACTAGATGTCCTAGAATAATATTCTTCTTCCTCCTATGAGAAACATGCCCAAAGGTTATAAATATAATAAAAAAAGAGTTGGGCTTCATCTATTGGTTGTCCAGTCATGATTAGATATGTAACGGTGGATAGAAGAGGAGTAATATTTATGCAATCACCAACCTTAGAAAGGATTAAAGTTCTAAGGTCATGCTGAATGATCCTTCTATTTTGATGTAAGGTATAGGCCCTATGCAAATGACCTACTTGAGCAACCCCTCTAAGAACTTTATTTATTCGGACCAGTCAAAATCAGATTTGGAGGTCATTATGTGTGCTCTAATTCCTTGAGTTCTTAAATGAAGAAAGGTTCCCAGATCTTCCTTTGTGATTTCTGCCCATTTCTTTAGGACACATGACATTATCCTACTCTCATCCAAACTAAAACTCATATTTGCCAGAAAATAGTGAAAGATTTCTTTATTATATGCATGAATCAGAGTCAGAATAAAGGCAACTTGGGTTGTGGCAAAAAGAGGCATTACTTGAAAGTAAATGTCTTATTGAATCAAGAGTCTAGATGGAGTGATTTTAGCAGAGACAAACCTAAAGTAAGAATCTTCATTTTCTTTGGACAGAAAGTTTTCATCCGCACCCCTTGAAGATGAACCCTTAGAGACTCTACCATGCTTGCTAGAACTGACCATTGCTAAGATGAAAATGATTGAAAGAGGCTATTAAAGTGAATGAAAATGAAATCTATGGCCCTCCAATTTAAAAAAAAATGATCATTCGTATGTACGAAAATGAATTCGTACAGTACGATAGTTTGTTCGTACATGACAAAAATAATTTCATATGTACGAATGAATACGTTCAAAATGAAATGACTTTTCGTAATCTTGCAAGTTATGAAGCGTCCTTTCGTATAAGCTTTTTGACCAGACGATTGTACAGACAAACAAGTTTTTGTCTAAGAGGAGTGGTTATTTAAGATCGTTTTAATGACGGTTATGTTTGTCCCTCACATCAAATGACACATAGTTCATACATACGATAAAAAGTTTTGTACATATAATTAGTTATAATAACTGATTCTAACCTCATAACCATCTATGTGCATATAGACGAATCAGCACAAATCATCCAGGATGATATAAATATCAAACAGTATGATATGTATTGGAAAATCAAAACATTATGCATTTAGTACAAAATAATAATTGACATGCTATAGAATTTGTACAAGATAAAAATAATTTCATACAATATGAATAGAGCACTTAGAAAATTAGCATGAATGTTTTGAAACTGGAAATTTTATAAGATGTACGAGTCTAAAACACACAAAACATAAAAGCAACACCAAAAATTAGAAAAATACAAAAAAAAAAACATCAACAATCGAAAAACACAAAAGACACATAAAAACATATCAAGTTTGCAGAAGATTTTATTTAAGCATTAAGATCGATCACACCTAGCTTTATTCTTAATGTGTTAAAAGTATCAAAAACTAGTGATTTTGTAAAAATGTCTGTAAGTTATTATTTAGTAGAAATATGGTTCAATTCAATTTCTCCTTTCGATACATGATCTCTAATAAAATGATGCCTTATGTCTATATGTTTGGTTGTAGAATGTTGAATGGGATATTTTGAAATGTAAATGGCACTAGAGTTATCACAATAAATTAGAATTATGCCTATTTAAAATCTTAAATCAATAAACTGTTATTTCAACCAAAGAACTTGTGACACGCAACTTCCTAAGGCAATGTATTCAACTTCAATACTAGATAGGGCTATGAAATTCTATTTTCTACCAGACCAAGAAACTAAAAACTTTCCTATAAATTGACAAGTTCCAGTTGTACTCTTTTGATCAACCCTACAATCTGTACAGTCTGAATCTGAATATCCAACAATTTCAAATGAAGATCTATACTTCGGATACCAAATCCTTAAGTTCTGAGTTCCCAAGAGATATCTCAAAATCTTTTTTATTGTTGTCAAATGTGATTCTTTTGGATCCGATTGAAATGTTGCACACAAACAAACACTGCACATAATATCGGATCGGCTAGCTATCAAATAAAGCAAAGATCTAATAATTCCTCTAAATTTCTTTTGATCAATAAATTTTCCATTAGGGTCCTTATCCAGCTGAACTGAGAAACTAATAGGTATACTAACTAGTTTAGCATTATCCATTTTATAATTCTTGAGGATGTCCTTAACATACTTTGACTGACTAAAAGATGTTCCCTCCTCAATTTATTTAATGCTAAAACCTAAAAAATTAACTTAGATCTCCCATTAGGCTCATCTCAAATTCACTACTCATTATTTTAAAAAACTTATCACTAAAATTTTTATTTGTAGATCTAAAGATGATATCATTAACATAAATTTTTACAATGAGTGAATCGTTTCCCAATTTCTTTAAAAAGATAGTGGTGTCCACACTTCCTTTTTCATAAGATCTCTCAAGTAGGAAAGTGCTCAACCTCTCATACCAAGCCCTTGGTGCATGTTTCAATCCATATAATACCTTTTCCAATTTAAAAACATAATTTGGATATTTAGAATTTTCAAAACCTGGTGGTTATTCAACATAAACATCCTCTTGAATCATCCCATTTAAAAAGCACTTTTTACATCCATTTGATATAATTTAAATCCTCTAAAACATGCAAAGGCTAACAAAACCCTAATTACTTCAAGTCTCACTGCAGGGTCAAAAGTCTCCTTAAAATCAACCCCTTCAATTTGATTATAATACTTAGCCATCAATCTAGCCTTATTTCTAACAACAACTCCTGAGTCATTAATTTTATTTTTAAATACTCATTTAGTTCCAACTACATTTTGATTATTTGGCCTTGCAATTAATTCCCAAACTTCATTCCTTACAAATTGATTTAATTCTTCTTGCATTGCCAAAATATAAAATTCATCCAAAGTTCTTGATTTATATTTATGGCTTCTATTGTTGAAGTAAAGGCTGATGATTGATTCTTTTCTAAGTCCACGCCTATTTCTAACACCCTCACTAGGTTCACCTAAAATCAATTCCTTAGGGTGGTTTTAGAAAATTTCAAATATTAGGCAAAGGGTTTTCTTTATCCAAATTTTCTTCCAAATTAATCTTCTCATTCTTTTGAGAGTTATTTTTCTATTTCATCCTCTTCCAAATTTGGCTCTTCCAAAATTCTAGATACATCAAATATAACATGTGTGGTCTCCCCAACTATCAAAGTACTTTGGTTAAATATTCTATATGATTTTCTAACACTAGTGTTGACCTCTTTTTAGCTCAGATCCAATCTCAACGAGACCCAATGGGTCAGACCCAACCCATTGGGCCCAGGCTTGTTCCCTGGGTCAACCTGGTTGACCCGTTAGGCCCTTTTGAGCCCAAATAAATCCCATTCAATTTAAATACTCCTTAGACTCAAACCCATCACCCCTTGGACCTATTTAATTGGGTTGACCAAGTCGATCATTGACTTGGTCAACCGAAGTCTTAAATAGGTTAAATTAACCTATTTAAAACAAATGAAGAGCCATTAAATGCACTTAAAGCCCTATTAATGCATGATTCATTCAAACCATGGCAATATCTGATTTCCCTCCTAATCAAACCCTTGATTGAATCTTAGCCATTGGCATTAGGTCAGGGCTTTAAATACCCCTTTTAGGGTTATTAAGAGGGACCTTTTAACTCTTACTCTTGCTCTAAGCAATCTCAGCCCCTGGGATTTTGTTTGAGAGCCCCCACAACCTTCCTCCCCCTTCCTAAGTCAAACTCTGTCGGTCAATGCTGCCATCGACGAGATCTTCGACGACCCGAGACCATAATCTTTCCAAGGCATTTTCCCATTGATTGGATGTATTTCAAAGCTCGAGTTTAACAGGAGATTTATACGAGGATAGTCTACATGCTCAACAGTATGAAGATCTTCTGAATCAATTCATTGGAATGAGGTATAATGCTAACCCTAGTTGAGGACACCTAGATTTAATTAGCTCATTGCACATTGCGTTTCAGGACTTAAAATTACCTCCCCAATAATGCTCTTTATTCATAGATTATATGTTTAAAATTTTATTAGGTTTAATTGAGCTAATCGAGAGAACGAGTCTAAAAACCCTATTTAGGGTTTGTTGTACATAACATAAATGTTACGCATGCTCGGAGCTAATGATCTCACGATCAACAACTTGGATCTTTCCGTCATGCGGCATCTGTCCGACTACGGATCCGATCTCGTGGTCGAGATCTTCGCTCTGCCCGATCATGACCGTTCATTCCAAACTGCGAACGATCGGACAGTCCTGAGAGTACGCCTACGTGGTTAAGTTGTTCGACGCTGATTTTCGCGTCGCGGCAATCATTGCCAATGATTGTGCGAGGCTCAATCATTAGCAATGATTGTGCCAAAACCACGGGTCCAATGGACGCTCGCCACGTGGCATGCCACCACCGTCGACGTTATATTTATTTAAATATATTTTAAAAAACATTTTAAATATATTTTTAAATTCAGAAAAATGTAAAAAAATTATTTAAAATTATTTATAAGTCCAAAAATTACATATTTTATATCAAAATTTTTAGAATTGGATTTCCTTTAATTTAAAATTTAAATTATTTCAAAATAATATGTTTATTTTTAAATTACTATAAAATATAGTTTTTTTTATTATTTTATTATTATTATCAAACAATTTTAATTATCATTATTATTATTATTAATTTATTTGCACTATTATTATTATTATATCACTATGAATTTTTTTTATGTTACCAAAATTATTTATTTAATAGTAATATTATTAATAGCGTTATTATTATTATTTTCACTTATTGTTATTATTTTATTACTATCACTATTGTTATAATTATAATTATGTTTAATTATTTTAATTATTTTAATTTTTATTATTTTACTGATTTTTATTTTATTTTATTATTTTTATTATTAATATTGATACATCATCCAAAAATTATCTTGATCGGGCATGAATCTCAAAGAAAAATCAAATTGGAAACCTCCGAAATTAAAATTAGGAGCATCTGAACTCCAATTTCAGCAAACTTACAGTCAAACTGAGCGTCTCGAAAATACAAACCCAACGACACCAAATTCGACCCAATCCAAACCCAAATGAGTCCAAATCAAGTACCTGAAACACTGTTGGAAGGTTTAAACCACAATTTGGATTTCCAAATTGTTTCCAAATATAACAAGATTATAGTCGAATCGAGCGACTCAACGAGACTAATTCAACGAGCCCAAGATCACCAAATTCATTCAAATGTCAATCAAACGGTTCATGATCAAAGGATTCAACATTGGTCGTCCATCCAACCACTCCCAACTTGCCCTTGATCCTCCACCTATTTATGGTCCATGTCATTCCAAAAATCTATAAATAGAGCTCCCTCTCCTCTTGAAAAGAGACCCCTAAGCCTAAGGAAAAAAGAGAGAGATCGGAGATCGCTCTTGCTTCCTTGCCTCCTCGACCACCGCCGGAGTTTCGCCGTACCACTGCCGAAGTTCCGCCGCACCACCACTTGATGCCCTGTGCTCCCCCGCACCACCACCTGATGCTCTGTGCGCCGCCGCACCTCCACTTGACGCCCTGTGCTCCTCCAGACCACCACCTGACGCCCTATGCTCTGTCGCACCACCACCTGACATCCTATGCTCTGCCAGACTACCACCTGATGCCCAGTGCTCTACTGGACCACCACTTGACACACTGTGCTCCGCAGGACGCCCGCCTGATGCCCTGCGCTCCGTCGGACCACCACTTGATGCCCTGTGCTGCGCTAGACCACCACCTGACGCCCTATGCTCCGTCAAACCACCGCCTAACGCCCTGTGCTTCGCCGAACCACCACTTGAGGCCCTCACCTTTGCCAGACCTCGGTCAGAGGCCCTCACCATTTCAAGATTTCCTCCTGAGGCCCTCGCATTTGCCAGATCATCACCTAAGGTCTGGACTTTTTTCAGACCATCCTCTGAGGCCCAAAGCTCTGTCAGACCATCACCTGACACAAAAATTTCTATCGTGCAATTGTTACTTGTAATCTGATCGCCTCAGAGGTGAGTCAACCCATTGTAACTGACTCAAATTCTAGTGGAATCATTTCAACTGGGATAAGCCTCGTGGTTTTTCCCCTTTCAAGGTTTTCCACAAAAATCTTGTGTTCTCTGTGCGTGAGCTAGATATCCATACAAAGCTAAGACGTACAATTAAAACTCTATCGCCGTATATATTCTAGCTCGCAATAGTTTGGCGCCATCTGTGGAAAATGGTAATCCCACTATCCTAAAGCATCACCACCATGGCCAACAGGCGTAGTAATCACATCCTAGGAGCATCTTGCTCCAATTCACTTCAATCTTAGAATCAGTCCCTGAATCAAGGACACCAGGCATCTACCTTTTTTTTCTGGTGGTCGAAACCCTGCCGGAGAAGGGACTTCAGGACCATCCCTGGAAGATCGTATCAGAAAGATGGAGGACTCACAGAATGAGATTCTTCAACTCTTATGAGAGGCTCGAGGACTAGAACTAGCACCCCAAGAAGATATTATTCTCCCTCGAGACCCGTCAGGATTTGAATATATTCTTCATGTTGAGGTTCCCAGTCCTCCGCCAAAGATGCGCCATCCAACACATCCAGAGAATGAGCTTGCTGACATGGCAAGCTCTACTCATCCTTTGCGGGTAGGCCGCCAACATCACATTCCTCCGGATGTCCCCGAGGACTTAGCCCAATAACACATCGTCGAACTCTCCCGTAATGCCCTTTGACATGAATTATGAAGACTAGTCCGAGAGGAGTTCCCCTTTGGAGATATAAGACAATGTCTTTGTCAAAGAGATTTTCAAGAATTGTCACCTCTGACTGAAGCCATCCTTCAACACCCCATCCCGGAAAGGTTCAAACTACCAAACATCGATTCATACGATGGGACATGTGACCCGTACAAACATATCGATCACTATAAGACCATAATGCACATCCAACGAGCCTCTGACATGCTCCTATGCCAAGTCTTCCCAGCTACCCTCAAAGGGCAAGCTCGAACATTGTTCTATTCACTCCCCGTCGAATCTAATCTAATGTTCGTCAAATTAGACAAAATATTTGTCAAATAATTTGTTGCCAATCGGAGGATGGTCAAAGACTCTTCCCACCTCTTAGGAATTTGCCAGAATGAAAATGAGTTCCTCAAGGAGTACTTTCAAAGATTTTCTACTGAGGCCCGGTATATTCTAAGGGTAGATCCCGAGTTACTTAGAGGCATATTCCTCGGAGGGCTTCATCCTGGACCCTTCTACTCAGCCCTCATGTGAGATACAATCCATTCATATGCGGACCTGATCCATCATGTGGAAGCCCAAATCTCTATCAACGAAGCCATTAATGCTCACAGGAAGCAGTTTGAACAAACAACTAGGAAGCGCTAAAGTACACCAGGTATGGAGAATCCATCCTCACAATGGAAGAAGAAAGGAAACTATAATCTCCCCCTCAGCCCTCACAACCACGACGAGAGCCTCGCTAAGAGGAGTACACACCGCTTAATGTATCCCGAGCAAATATGTTAATGGCCATCCGAGACCAGAAGAGTGTAAAGTGGCCACACCCTTTGAAGCCAAACGTTGAAAACAAATAGCAATATTGCCACTTCCACCGTAGTCATGGGCATACTACCGAAGCATGCAGGCAGCTCAAGGAAGAGATCACGAGACTGATCCGACAAAGATATCTCTGATAATTCATCCAGAACCCATAGGCCCAAGATGAGGGTAGTCCGACTGGGGGGCAGAATCAATCGCAAAGGTAGTCGACAAACAATTGAATAGTTGGTGAAATTAAAACTATTGCCGAAGGTCCTATAATGTCGAGTCAAGTCCTGATTGCAGCCAACAAAGAGCCAACGCCAAAGAAGTCTCGTGCCAATCATTCCATTGCCTTTGATGATTCTGACTTAGAGGAAATAAAGACCCCTCATCAAGACCCACTCGTAATAAGTACAGGGATCGATGACCCATGCTATAAAGTCAAAAGGATCTTGAACGACAATGGGAGCTCCATAGATGTCATATTCTACTCTACATTTCTCAGCATGGGCCTCGCTCGAGAGAAGCTCCAACCAGTTGCAGGTCCATTTTATGGATTTGGCAATCAACCTGTACGAGTAGAAGGTATGGTAAGCCTTCCCGTTATGCTGGGAGAATTCCCCCAACAAGCCACACACTCCATCCAGTTTATTATCGTGAAGTTAGAGTCAGCATATAATGCTATTTTTGGAAGGCCATTGTAATCAATTTCGGGATTGTTGCTTCAATCCCATATTTTAAACTGAAATTTCTCACCCCATCAGGGATTGCCATAGTACGAGGATATCAACAAGAAGCACAATCCTGCTATCTTCGACAGTCTCAACCGCACCCATCAATTACCTTAAGCATTGAAGACTTTGATATGCGAAATGAGGACATTCCTCAAAAGGGCTCCCCCATTGAAGATCTTGCTTGTATCTACCTATAAAATGAACATCCTTCAAGGAAAATACAGATTGGATCATTACTCTTAGAGGAAGAGAAGACAAAATATGTAGAATTCCTATGAAGAAATCAATATATCTTTACTTGGAGTCCAGCAAACATGCCTAGAATAAGCCCAAAAGTAATCATACACTCCCTCAATGTAAACCTAATGTGCAAGCCGGATATTTAGAAAAAGTGAAGTTTTGCACTAGAGCGCCAACAAGACATCGAGAAAGAAGTCGACAAGCTCTTAGAGGCTGGATTCATACGAGAAGTGCATTATCCCACCTGGCTGACGAATGTGGTTATGGTAAAGAAGACTAATGGAGCTTGAAGAATGTGTGTAGATTATACAACCCTCAATAAGGCCTGTCCGAAAGATTGCTTTTTGCTCCCTCATATCGACCAACTTGTTGATGCCATGTTCGGACATCAAATGCTGAGTTTCATGAATGCCTACTTAGGCTATAATCAAATAAGAATGAATCTCATAGACGAGGAGGCAACTACTTTTCAAACAGACAGAGGACTGTACTGCTACCAGGTTATGCCCTTCGGACTGAAGAATGCAGGAGCCATTTATCAGCGGCTCATGAATAAGGTGTTTAAAGACCTTATAGGGCATACGATGGAGGTTTATGTAGACGATATGCTAGTAAAAAGCCTTGAAAAATCTCAGCTTATTTTTAATTTGGAATAGTGTTTCTATCTCCTTCGATTTTAAAACATGAGCCTCAACCCCTCCAAGTGTGCATTTGGAGTGGCCTCAGGAAATTTGTTGGGTATTATGGTTACCCACCGAGGGATTGAGGCCAATCCTGAGAAGATTAAGGCTCTATGGGATATGGTTCCTCCAAGAAACATCAAAGAAGTCCTGAGATTAAATGGAAGGATCGCAGCTCTCTCTCACATCTTATCTCGCTCAGGAGATAGATATCTACCCTTCTTTAAAATCCTTAGAGGTGCTCGTAGCTCAGAATTTCAATGGATTGATGAATTCCATGAGGACTTCGAGCAGCTCTGAACCTATTTAGCCTCACCTCCGCTACTCTCAAAACCAATTTTGGGAGAAAGATTATATTTGTACTTGGCTGTTTCTACCCAGGCAATCCGTTCAGTCTTGGTCCGGGTGGAGAACGCTATACAACGTCCTATATATTATGTTAGTAAGATCTTATCTGAAATAGAAAGACATTATCCCTCAGTAGATAAGACAACTTTGGTGTTAGTATACTCAGCCAGAAAACTACGCCCTTATTTTCAAGCCCATACATTCGGAGTCTACATGAATTTGCCACTAAGAAATATTCTACAAAAGCTAGAAGCTTCTGGCAGACTCATCAAGTGGTCTGTATAATTGGAAGAGTTCGACATTCACTATCTGCCTAGACCTGATATCAAATCTCAAGAACTTGTAGATTTTGTGGTAGAATGCACCATCTCGATATCTGACAATCAACCGAGTGCTTCTCCCTCTCCCCCGGGCTGGACGTTGTATGTTGATGGAGCCTCTGGAGTTTCTAGTGCTGGGGCAGGAGTTTTGCTTATCTCTCCATAACAAGTTGCTCTTGAATACAGACACCGATTCAAGTTCCCTGCAATGAGTAATGTAGCAGAATACGAAGCTCTTGTTGTTGGGTTAAGGCTGGCAATCGACTGTGAAGTACAAAACTTGGTGGTCTACACTGACTCACAATTAATTGCCTCACAGGTGGAGGGAGATTTTGACATCCACAACCCTCAACTGGCCCTATATTGCAATATAGTAAAGCTTCTCTTAGCCCGTATAAATAAATATAAGATCGTCCATATTCTATGAGAGCAAAATACACAAGCAGATGCCCTCTCCAAACTAGCTACCTCCATAACCGGTGACACTTTCAAAATAAAAGTATATCAAAAAGATTCACTTCCCAAGTGTTCTAGGCTCATGGATAATCCAATAGATCGATGAGTCAAGAGAGATATCCTGGATCGATCCCATTCTAATTTCTACAAGAAGGTGTTCTTCTTGAAGACCTGACGATGGCGGTACGACTTCGGAGGCAGGCATCAAATTTTACTATTATTAATGAAGAATTATACAAATGAGCCATCTCAGGACCCTATCTAGTACCTTCCTCCTTTAGAAGCAAATTATGTACTCCGAGAAGTACATTCATGCATTTGTGGAGAACACCAAGGGTGGAAGGTCGTTAGCCCAAAAAGTCTTGAGACAGGGATTTTAATGGTCAATGATGAAGTAAGATGCGCTAGAGCTCGTGCGAAAGTGTGATAGTTTCCAATTACATGCCAACCTCACCCATCTACCTGCCCTAGAGATCTCAACATTACAGAGTCCCTAGCCTTTAGCCCAGTAGGGGATTGACATAGTAAGACCCTTTTCTATAGCCACAGGACAATGGAAGTTCATCATCTTGGATGTAGACTATTTCATAAAGTGGGTAGAAGCAGAACCTCTCACAAAGATCACTGAAACAAATGTCAAACAATTTCTATGGAAGAATATAATATGTCGTTTTTGCATTCCATCGAAAGATATCACCGATAATGGAACTTAGTTTACTGGAAGGGTCTTTACCACATTTTGTAAAGATCTCCACATTCAATTAGTGTACACGGCTGTGGCCCATCCTCAGACTAACGGACAAACGGAAGTCACTAATCAGACTATTTTGAGTTGATTGAAGACACGACTGGATAAGGCTCGGGGGTAATGGGCTGATGAGCTCCCAAATGTCCTCTAGGCCTATTATACCACCATAAGAACTCTTACAGGAGAAACCCCGTATAATCTCTGCTTTGGCACAGAAGTTGTTATTCCAGTTGACATTGGAGTCCCAAGTCATAGAGTTCAAACTTTTGACTTTGACGCCAACGACGAAAGCTCAGGTATAGCCTAGACCTCCTTCTAGAAGTAAGAGATGAGGCGATGCTCAAGGTTGTTGTCTATCACTAGAGAGTTGTCCGTCACTATAACCGAAGGATAAAACCACGACGTATATTGATTGGAGCTCTAGTTCTGCGCAGCATCGAGGCAACAGAAAAAGGCCTTCAATGCAATAAACTCTCCCCCCTTTAGGAGGGTTCATACTTGGTAGTAGCTATGGTGAAACCTGGTACTTTCAAATTGAAGGATGCTAAAGGAAAGATGCTTCCTCATACCTAGAATGTTGACAATCTCCACAAGTACTATTAGTAGAGCACAATAGTGTAACTTGTTTTAAGTGTTATGTCTTCAATATTGTGTGTTTTCTATCTTCAAGAGTGAGCGTCAATTATCTCTTATTGTTTATGGTGTTTGTAACTTCTTCATCCCTAAGTTATCTTAGGGAAGTATGTCTTTGTTTAATATAATAAAGCTATATTCCTTTGTTGAGTTACATTATTGTCTTCTTCAAGTAAAACCATATTGATAGATTCCCACAAGCTGTGAGCTTCAATCATAAACCCTTGATTCAAGAAGTACTCAATATTTATTGCATCTCAATCATAAGATGATCGGTCCTAGGGGATCCGATCCAACCTCTTCCACACAGGCTAACGCCATTAAAAAAATTCTGGCAAACAACCTCGGATAGGTTGCACATCCTTGGTAGATTCTCTCAACCTCTTCCACACAGGTTAATGTCATTAAAAAAATTATGGCAAATAACCTCGGATAGGTCACACATCCTTGGTGGATTCTCTCGACCTCTTTTACACAGGTCAATGCCATTGAAAAAATTATGGCAAACAACCTCGAACAGTTCGCACATCCTTGGTGGATTCTCTCAACCTCTTCCACACAGGTTACCAGCATCGAGCAATGCTCTAACATATAACCTCGAATATGTTATATATCCTTAGAGGATTGTTTTAACATCATCCACGCAAGTTGGAACACATTTTTTATAAGTCTCATATAGGTTGAGTATCATAAAAAAAACATAAATAAAATTCACTTGAGTTGAAATAAAAATATTGAAACAATTTTCACTAATAAATGCATCAGCAATCCACTACTAAATCAAAGAAGACATCACATATCAACACAAACACCTAATACAAATAAAAAAGCACTAAGAAAGATAAAGTAGTACAACTGACAAAGATTTACTCTATCTCTAATATTTCATCATCAGCCTCCAAGTCAAAGGCCTTCTGCAACTCGCTCTTTATCTCATCGTCATCAGAATCTAGGGAAAAGTCATCTATGGCCTGGCTGGGTGTCAGCCCCTCAACCTCAACTCCAGTCTTTCGTTGCACCAGATGAACCCCCTTCAAGAAGCCTTGGATGAATCCCTCATCAATGCACTGCTTCTTTAAAGTCTTCACCTCTACCTCATAAATATAATCACGGGCCTCCTGGACGTGATCCTGGATGACGATCTTGAAGGCTATAGACTTTTTGAAATCTTCAATAACTCTCGAAGATTCAAGGCTGGTCAGAGCGGCCTCCTTCTCAGCAATAAGAGTCTGGGACCTCTTATTTTTAGCTTTAAGCATTGCTATCTTCTCTGCAGAGGTTTTCTGATCCTCGAGAGCTTGGTGATCATCGATTGTGCCTCCACTAAGTCGATCTGAAGCCGATCTATCTAATGATTTTGAAGAGAAGTCGAGTGCACCATATTTTCCAGCTTAGTCCTGCACTCGCACAATTCTTCCTCTAACACCTTCACCTCTTTGGCCTTCTGATCATACTTTCGCTTGAACTCCCCTTGAAGGTACTTGACCTTCACAAATTTGTTATTCCAATGGTTCAAAGCCTCAGTAAGTTTGACCTCAAGCTTCGTACGTCGTGACAACTGAGATAAGAAAGAAAAATGCATTAGAAGTCATCCTAGAAGAAAATGGAAGAAGAAGTATCAGGAAATGTTGCATACCAAGTCATCAGCTTTGCAACGTCCAATGCACTGGTGACTTAAAACATCCTTGAAAATATGAATCTTGGTAGGGGAAAAGGCAGGTGGAGCCTTGCTCGTCACAGCCCCCTCCAACTTTTTCTTCTTCAATGAAGCTTGGGAGTCTTCACCTCTTGCTTGTCTTTTAGTGGCCACCTTTGAAGCTGTGGCAGGAAGTTCGGGAATCTTGGAAGTTAGTTTCAACATCTTAGCATCAGATCTCCCGGCATGAACTGACAGCCCGACCTTGAACTTAAACTCTTCTTCTATGTATTTATTCAAATAATGGACCTCGTTAAGAAGATTCTCGATGTCAGGGGCCTTCAGGATCCTTTTTATATCTTCTTCTCCAACATGCAGAGGGGCAGACAGATCTCTTATTATTCCCCACTTCTCTATCAAACCCCAATCATTTTTCACAAAGAAAAAAGCACTGGACCAACTCTTTGCAGGATCCCGGGTATGCATGTCCAACCATTTAGATCTGAAAGTAACACGCCCTGTGCATCACTGGTAACTCAGCTCATTCGGGAAAGACACTCATGTGTCAAAATGGCCCGTCAATCCCTGAAAAGTGCAATCAGCCCAATCATCACTGACATGGCTATGTATAAAAATTGGGATAGAGACATCCCACACAGCACTGAAATCTCGATCAGCTCAGTAGAATTTGGAAAGCGAAGCCCTGATCGTAAATGGGTCTAACAAATGGTTAGGTACCCAAGAGGAGGAGCGCCAGCCCGATCAAACCTCTTAGGGGCCACCACCACCACGTCATTTGGGAAGTGAAACTTCTTGTGAAGAATAATCAAAGAATCACTAGTAATGTTGGATGCCAGATCATCTACCCTAGCTCCTTTGTCAAGCCTCCGCCCACCGTTAGGCGGGACAGCAGAATTTCCCCAGACCATGGAATCTCTCGAAGGAAAGTGGTCGCCCGACATTACTCCAGTATTGGGAGGGGCCCTACTGTTGTACAATGGATGCCAATTATCCAAGGGCAGGCAAAAGTCTCCCGCATAGCAAGAGCGCTGAAGGGAGTAAGGAAGGAGACACTTTCTCGCAAAGAGGGGCCCTAAGCTTGGACGAGGGATGCCACCCGTATAGGGCCAGGGGAAGGCCTCTAATGAAAAAAGGGAGTAAGGGATGATACACTTTCTCATAAATAGGGGCTCTAGGCCTGAACGAGGAATGCCACCCGAACAGGGCCAGAGGAAGGCCTCTAGTGAAAGAAGAGAGTAAGAGGAGAAGGTGCAAGGATTAAGGCCCTAGGGGGTCTATTTATAGGGGAGTGAGGGATATATATAATAAAAAAATTTTTTTTTGACCATTAACCGGCGGCGGTTGGTCGACAATTAACAAATGCCGGCAGTTAATTAAACCGTCGGTCAAACGCCGGCCGATAGGCCGGCATGGGTCAGCTACAGCACAGCACGGTCGATGGGTCGAGTGTAGCGCGGGCCAGCAGGCCAGCATGCTAGTTGCAGCGCGGGCCAGCGGGCCGGCGAGCATGTGGGCCAGGTGCAGTGCGGGCAAGCAGCAAGCCAGCGGGCCGCAGTGCCAGCGCGAGGGCACGCAAGCGCTCGGACGGCGCGGACGGTGCCGCCAGCAGCAGCGGCTGACGGCTAGTCTTACCTAACCCTTTTTCGGTCTCAATTTTAATCCCGAAAAGGTCAAATTGGACGTTTTTGGGGTCCCTAGAACCGTTATTCAATGTTTCAGACTCAATTTTAACACTTTTAAAGTGATTCGAGACCTCTAAGCCCACGATCGGACTACATTCAATTTTCAAATCACACCAAAAAATTTCCCCCAGCTATAATGCATATTTTCAGACTCATGGAGCTTCGACGTCCTAAAATAGGGGGGCAACTGATACATCATCCAAAAATTATCTTGATCGGGCACAAATCTAAAAGAAAAATCAAGATGGAAACTTCTGAAATTAAAATTAGGTGCATTTGAACTCTGATTTCAGCAAACTTATAGTCAAACTGAGCATCTCAGAAATACCAACCCAACGACACCAAATTCGACCCAATCTGAGCCCAAATGGGTCTGAATCAAGGACCTGAAGCACTATTAGAAGATTCAATCCACAATTTGGATTAGCAAAAGGTTTCTGAATATAACAAGCTTATAGTCGAATCGAGTGTCTCGATGAGACGAATCCAACGAGCACAAGATCACTAAATTTTGACGTCACCAAGACATTCAAATGTCAATCAAATAGTTCATAATCAAAGGATTCAACATCGGCCGTCCATCCAACCACTCCCAATATGCCCTTGATCCTCCACCTATTTACGGGCCATGCCATTCCCAAAATCTATAAATAGAGCTCCCTCTCCTTTTGAAAAGGGACCCCTAAGCCTAAGGAAAAAAGAGAGAGATCAGATATCACTCTTGCTTCCTTTCCTCCTTGACCACTGTCGGAGTTTCGCCGGACCACCGCCGGAGTTCCGTCGCTCCACTACTTGACGCCCTATGCTCCGCTGCACCACCACCTTACACTCTATGCTCCATCGCACCACCACTTGATGCCCTGTGCTCCGCCAGACCACCACCTAAAGTCTTCTGCTCCACCGCACCACCACCTAACGTCCTGTGCTCCGTTGGACTACCACCTGACACCCTGTGCTCCGCCGGACCACCACCTAACGCCCTGTGCTATGTCAAACCACCACCTGACATCCTGTGCTTTGCCGAACCACCACTTGAGGCCCTCACCTTTGCCAGACCACGGTCAGAGGCCCTCACCTTTGCCAGACCACGGTCAGAGGCCCTCACCTTCGCTAGACCTCCACCCGAGGCCCTCTCCTTTGCCAGATCATCACCTAAGGCCCAAACTTTTGTCGAGACCATCCTCTAAGGCCCGAAGCTCTATCAGACCATCACCTGACACTCAAATTTCTATCATATAATTGTTACTTGTAATTTGATCGCCCTTAGAGGTGAGTCAACCCATTGTAATCAACTCAAATTCTAGTGGAATCATTTTCAACTAGGCTATGCCCCGTGGTTTTTTCCCTTTCAAGGGTTTTCTACGTTAAAAATCTTGTGTTCTCTATGTGTGAGTTGGATATCCGTACAAAGCTAAGACGTACAATTAAAACTCTATCACTACGTATATTCTAGCCTACAATAATAATAATAATTATTATTATTATTATTACAAGTATTATTTTAAAATAATTATTATTACTATTATTATTATTATTATTATTATTATTATTATTATTATTATTATTATTATTATTATTATTATTATTATTATTTTAAAATAATTATTATTTTAATAAATAATATTATATTTTATAAACTTCATTATTTTAAATTAATTTTATTTAATAATTATTTTAAAATAGCTTTTAATCATTTTAAACTTCATAAATTCATAACTAATTAGTTTTAAATCCATTTTTTATGCATAATACCTTAAAGTTTTAGAAAAATATGTATTTTATTTTAAAAATATTTTAATGTATCAAAACTTATTTTTTTGTAAATATTTATTTAATATTTAATTACTTGATTATTTAACTATTATTTAAATAATTAATATAATAATTATTTTGAAATTAAAAATTATTTTTTAAATATTTTAAAAATCTTGTTCGGGTGACCAGTGGAGCTCCCTTATATTTATTTACTATAAATTAATTTATTTTTAATTATATTATTTTCCAAAATTTATATATATTTATGAGTACTTTAATTTTTTTAAAATTACTTATATTTTAAATTCTTAACTTTGGGAGTTACACATTCATGAAATTTTAAACATTGATCTATGAATAATGGATAACATTCATGGGGGAGGTCGATTAATAGATGGTTGAGTCCAAATCATTCACTAATTACTTTGATAAGTGTGCTTTATTCTTTCTTTTATCGTCTCTTACATGTATAGGATGCACGAGCACTTAGTTTAGGCTCTCTTAGATATAAGGACATAGTGTGTTTACTGAATTCGTGTACTCCCTGTATTGTTCCTCAAGGGTTAGTCCAAAACTTTATTTAATTCCTCTAACGTAGCGATACCCTAAGGACAACAATTAAGAACACGTCTAGCAAACTTAGAAAAATTTTAGGAGATAGGATAGATCCCTGATTGATATGAAAACTTCAACATTTAAACTTAGTGATATCGTAAATCTCCAAAAATTTTCTAGGAATTTTCAGGATTTAATAGACCCGTTAATTAACAAACCCTAATTTACCAAATAATTAGGGCCGAATAAATTCTAAAAATCATAGTAAATCCATTTCAACTGAAAAAAATTACCCATAATAGCTTGAAATATTTAAAATATTTCCCTTAACCTTATATAATTAGGGTCTATTACCATTTTTCCCTTTTTTAGATAATTAAAAATTATTAAAAATTCAAAATCTTCTTCAAACACTTGGAAACATCTTCTTATATCATTTCTAACTTTTGGGGGTGATTCAAATCAGTTTGGAGCTGATTTGGATCAAAACTATAAAATCATCCCTAATTAAGTAATTTTAATAATTCATTAAATGCCCAAAACTTTAAAAATTCATAACTTTGTATAGGAAACTCCAAATCCATCGAACTCAAAGCCTAATTACTCAACTTAAGGCTTCTTATTTTATTAAAATATTAAGAGCCCCAAACCTAGCCTATTTCTCATCATGACTTTCTGGACCCCCTTAGCCTAGCACCTAGGAGGACCCCTAACTTTCAAAAATTAGATAATTCAATTTGAACTTACCACTATCCTAAGCATTAAAATGAATAAAAAAAACTAAATCAACTAAAATGGACCCAAAACAATTAAAATTTAAACCTTAAATAAAGTTTCCTTTTCAAGCCTACAATAAACCTGAACTTTAAGTAACTGGAACTAACTACCCAACTTATGAGCTATCCTAGCCACACAAGCCTTTACACACACATAGAATTGCTTGCTAGGGCATCACTTCTAGACCTAAGCAAGATCAGTGTTTACTTTTCTGTTGTGTGTCGAGATTTTTGAGATTTTACTACAAGTTGTGAGTGAAATTGACTGGTATGTTTGCTTACTTTTACTACACTCTGTGGATTGAGTGAGTATTAGATTTACCCATTTGTTAGGATCGATATTTTTATACTAATGATATTTTTTGTAGATGTTCATGCTCATGCATCATAAAATAAAAGGGGGGTAAATGTCATGATTTAAATACTAATATTGTATTATGCAGCTGCTTCAAAAATTGCTCAACCCCCCTAAATAAATGAGGGCTAAATTAAAATCATAAAAATAACTACTACATATGCTCCAGAGATTGCTTAGCCTTCATAAATAATTAAGAGCATGTCCAAATGTGGCTTTGATGATTACTTTTCTTTTCATATAAATAGCTTGATATGATATATTATTTACTTGGGATTTTTATTAGGATAACATTGCAGGAGAGTATTAAATTTTCTGTTTTTCATTAATGTAATCATTTGTAATATTGGTGAGAGTTGTGAAAATGTCATTTGAGTTAGGATATCCTTATTCAACTCGAATTTCAAAAGAATAAGGCATCCTCAAAGGGGAGAGTCTTCTTCCATTTGAAAGATTGAGTTTGGATGGCTTTTAGATACCCAAAGAGAAAAGGCAATACCCCTCTAAAGGGGGATTATCTATTCATTTGGATATTCAAAGCACGACGAATTCAAGGAGGCCAAGGAGAGAAATCCAAGGAGCCCAAGGAGGAGAAGTCTAAGAAGAGAAGACTGAAGAGCTGAAGACCCAATATCCCACTCAAAGTCATTTGCGTCATTCATAGGCTTAGAAATCTGGGTTGTTGGCAGTGGTGCCTTGCCACTTTACTTTTCTATAGACCCTGATTTGTAATTAAGGGCAGTTGGCCTATGGACATTTATTAATTAGTTTGATTATTTTGATGTGTTTTATTTGAAATGTGTTCCTCAAGGGTTGTATGTTTTTCTTAGTTTATTAGCGATTTGCATGCCGCTTTTTTTTTAGCCTGGATTTCGTTAGGCTCTTTAAGGACTAAAAACTTTTTCTACTCATAACCAATCTTTAAAATTTTAAGATTTAAATAACATAGAAATATAATGACCTAGGGAACTGTCAGAACCATTCATGGTCGCATGCATATTACTGCATTTCTTCTTCCCCCTTGCTTTGAGACACTTCCTTGCCTGCGGGTAGAGTATGGATAATCTGGCCTATGAGGATGAGGTGTTAGACCTGGGGAAGTCTAGTCTCCTTCTAAAAATTATTTTTATATAAGCCTATTTTTTTTTAAAATCTCAAGCATACTTAATTTAGACTCTTCAACCAGCATGTATTGCATTAGAAACTCATTAAATTAAAATTTAATTGTATTAGCTCTAGGAGCAATTATCCCACATAAGTACAAGGCCACTTAGGAGCTCTTTAGAAATTAGCCTTAACTTCCAAAAACTAAGCCACCCATCTATATTTCATAAATGACCTGACAGTATGGTTTTAAATTGATTAGGTGGTTAGATTGCTCCCTAATCTAGATCAGGGTAAGTTCAAGTTTTGTATTGCATTAGTTAGGACACGGGTGTTAGTATTGTGTATAGAACACTAAACCCAATTCAGATTTAGGATTCAAGGCTACTACATTCGGTCTTGTGGTATGCTTAAATAGTGGGTAAGTCCGTTCTCTTCAGGGACTATAAATTATGCTTATATACATCACATGGATGACGCCACCTCCATCTTTCGCTCATATATGTGTAGATTGCTTGTCTTTCTTTTATCCAGTTTCTCCTTAGGGCCTTAGTCCCTCCAAATGCCGGTATGAACCATGCATGTTGACTAAGCCAAATTGGACCTTTCTTCCCTTTGAGTAGGACTTTCTAGTCTATTCCCTTATGCCAATTCCATCTGAAAGGATAATGTAGGATCCTTAATCAAGAGTCTTCTTAGGTTCCGGCCTGAGATGTAATTAACCACGGGGGCATATGCCCGTGGAAAATTGAATTCCACCATCAAATAAACCCCACTCGAGCTGATGTATCGAGTAGGGGAAACTCATTATTTTGATCAGGTCGTATATATTACTACCCATCGGGGTGCACTGGTGAGAGCCACTATCCTCAATGGTTAGTCGTATGCATGATCTAATATGCCCTCCCATTAGCCCATTCGTGAGGAGCACGAAGGCCTGCGATCATCTCTATCCCTCGAGTAGGTGTGATCATATACCCCTCTGTAATTCTACAGCTGAGCGGTGTCCTTTTTGAGGTCCACAACTAGAGTATCCAAAAAAAATTCCTTCATCTAATTTTGGGTCAAATTTTCTTAAGGTAGATTTTTCATTATTATGCATGAACACCTTACATCCAAAAATATAAAAATATGACAAATTAGGTCTTCTCCCTTTAAGAAGCTCATAGGGTGTTTTGTTCAATTTTGACCTAGTGTTCAACCTATTCAGAATATAACATGTAGTACTGACCGCTTCAGCCCAAAAAATTTAGGAAGTGAATATTTCGTCAGTATAGCTCTATCAGCTTCAATTAATATTATATTCTTTCTTTCAACTATCCCATTCTACTGAGGGATCTTATGTGCAAAAACATTGTCATCAATTACTTTTTTCTTTACAAAATTCCATAATTTTTTATTTTCAAATTCTCCCCCGTGATCACTTTGAATTGTTAAAATCTCACACCCTAATTTCCTCTGAATCTAAGTCAAAAAATTTTTAAACTCCTCAAATAATTCACTCTTATGAAATAATAATTTAATTCATGCAAAATCTTGAGAAATCATCAATAATCATAAATCTGTATACCTTTCTTCCTAAACTTACAATGCTAACCAGTCCAAAAAGATCCATATGCAAAATCTCTAAAGGTTTATTAGTTTTAAGATCCTTATTGGAATGAAATGAGGACATTACTAAAGAATTTTTAAAAAAAATCTGATCGAGAAGCATTTTTTAGCATTGATATTTGCCGCTCATAAGTTAAGATATTATATGCTTTCTCATAAAATAAATTTGATATCCATGATAAACCCATTACAATATTTGATGACTTAATCGACGTTATCAAGAAGATTAATTTGGTTGATGAATATATAATAGATTGAAATTACACTCACTCCTCAATGAATAATGAAAGTAAAACGTATAGCAAATGTCCTAGTAGCTCACCTAGTTCAGGATGATTGCCAAATAAATGATGAAGTACATGATGATTCTATCATAGCTAGAATTTGCAAAGTATTGAAAGAAAATTTAATTCCTTACCATCAGTATACATTGTATTTATTGGAGCATATACTAAATACAATGTTATACATAATTCCCCGTGGAAAGAATTCTATAGCAAATGCTCTTGCAAAGTTAGCTAAGGAACTAGCATGTTCTGAAGAAGATTCAATTTTAATAGAAGTGAATGCCCAACAAGTTGTGTTGCATGTAGACTTTAAATATATAAACAAAGAATCCCCAGCTAAGGTGAAATTTATTTTAGCGATAGACGACAACATAGGAGATTGGAGAAAATCCTTCATAAAATACGAGTGAGAAAATAAGATCCCTCGTGGTAAATTAGTGGAAAATCAGATTAAAAGATTATTATTATTTTATGCTTTGATTAATGACACCTTATATATAAGATCATTTGATCAGATGTGATTACATTTTCTGAATAAATTGGAAGCATGAAAGATCATAGAAGAAGTACATGAATGATTGTGTGGTGCACACCAATACGGGCAAAAGATAAAAATAAAAGTCAAACGAATGGGATATTGATGATAAATGGCTGCATGAATGTTGAACATTATTGTAATCAATGTCAAGTGCATAGTGTAGTCTTACATCACCCACCAAATGTCCTACATCCAATAATTTCATTGTGGCCTTCTAAAAGCTAGGGTACATATACCATTGGTTCGATATATCCTCAATCCTCTAGAGGTCACATATTTATATTAGCAGCTACAAACTACTTCTCAAAATGAGCAGAAGCAGTTCCTTTAAGAAAAGTCAAGGCTTATTATGTTATGAAATTCTTCAAAGAGAATGTCGTATACTGATTCGTTGTTACTCGATGAATTATAACATATAATCATCATTCATTCAGAAACACTAAAATAAATAGTTCTTCTATATGTTACAACATTGATTGGAGATAATCTACCATCTATTACCCCTGGGAAATGAATTAGCATAGGCCTTCAGTAAAATCCCTAGTCAAATCTTAAAGAAAACCTTAGACAGTAATAAATGTCAATGGTATAAGAAGTTAGTTAAAGCTTTGTTGGCATAAAAAACCACATAAAGAACTCCAACTCAATGTATCTTATATGCTTTAGTCTTTAGTGCAGAAGATGTTACTGCTTTGGAAGTACATCTACCGTCACTCATAGTTATAGTAAATTACAAAATAATCTCAGAATAGAATGCTAAACTCTGGTTAGAAGAGCTCAAAGGTTTGAAATAGAAGTGTCTGTATGCTCAATAGAACCTTCAATTATATAAAGCTAAAATGATCCAGGCTCATGATAAATTTGTTCGCTCGAGAACTTTCCAAGTAGGTGACTTAGTGCTTGTTCTGTGAAGACCTATCTTAGCTCGTCAAAAGATAGGTTATAAATTTGAGCTGATGTGGGAATGACCGTTCATAATGGAGAAAGTCTATTAAAGAGGATGTTATCAGTTGATAGATTATAAAGATATCACTCTATATTGCCTATCAATGGATGATACCTTCAAAAGTATTATAATAGTTAATGTACTATAGGAACTTTGTAATAAAATAAACCTTGAAGTTTAAATTTTCAATGTTGTTGATGCTACATAAAGTAAATTGTGTCCAAATGGTAGAACCAAGAATTAAACTTACCCCCAATGAAGTTCAGATGTAATGGTTTTAAATTCACTAATTCAGGAATCAATCTCTCGTCTGAGTATATAGCTTTGTTTGGAAATCAATTTTCTAGTTGAAATTTAAATTCCACTATTCAAATATTTAATATATCGATCAGGTTTTAAACCCACTCATTTGGGAATCGATCTCCCATTCGAGTATTTAGCTTTCTCTAGAAATTGATATGCCAGTCAAAGTTTAAATTCACCTTTCCGGTAATAAATCTATTGGCTAGGTTCTAAATTTGCTCGTCTAGGAATTGATATCCCATTTGAGTATTCAGCTCTGTTTGGAAATTGATCTTCCAATTAAGGTATAAATTTACCTCTTTAATAATCAATTATGAGTTAGGTTCTAAATCAAATCATTTGGAAAATGATTTTCATATGAGTATTCATATTTATCTAGGAATTGATTTCCTAGTCAAAGTCTAAACTCACCTCTCTGATAATAAATCTAGCGGTTAGGGTCTAAATCCAATCATCTAGGAATTAATCTCCAATTTGAGTATTCAGTTTTGTCTGAAAGTTAATCTTTCAGTCAAAGTTTAAACTTCACCTATCTGATAATTGATCTATCTGTTAGGTTCTAACTTCACTCATCTTAGAATTGATCCTTCATTCAAGTATTTAACTTTGTCTAGAAATTGATCTTTAGTTAAAGTTTAAATTCACCATTCTGATAATAGATCTATCAGTCATGTTGTAAATTTGCTCTTTCAGGAATCGATCTCCCATATGAATATCCATCTTTAATTGGGAATCAATCTCCCATTAAAGGTTTAAATTACATATTTGTGAATCAATCTCTCAGTTAGGTCCTACATGTACTTTATGAAAATTGATTTTTTAATCAAAATTTTCATCTATTAAATTCTGTTGATCACCTCGGTCAATGTCAGCATGTGTAATTTACTCTTTAAGTTTACACCCATTGGGGGTCAATTTTTTTACCTCATTTTTGTATGACATCATAATCCTAAACTATCTAGACTCCTGATTGCTAAATCTGATGGTTGACAACCATCCATCTATCAATCATCTAACCTACAATTAAATGACCTACAAACTCTCAATCTATATCCATGTGATTTACAATCACCTTAGAGTATTCATTTATCATTTAGTCAAGCTTTGATCATCAAGTTTCCAGTCAAGCTTCAGCCAATCGATCAATCAAACATGCATGCATGCAAACAATATTTAAATCTAGTCTCTAATAAATCAACTAGTCAACATAAATGCTTTGAATCTTTAAGCAGCCAATCAGTGATCCATAAATTTAATCAAATATCCACTCTCCGGTTAGAACTTTAATCACTTTCAAATCACTACTTCAATCACATCTAGCTTTCATTAAACCTAAAATCAATCATTCAATCATCTATACATGCAGTCAATTAATCATCAGTCACCTCACTGGTGGCTAGTGCTGCATCTATTACACCCCTACAATCATAGATCCTGCCTACAATTATCCAATCTCTAATCAACAATCATCTGGCTTATGCTTAATTAATCATTGATGATTCAAATCATTTCACCTGGACCTTATCATGGTAAATCATCAATCAATGGGTTTTTCAGTCATTAACTAACCCTTTTAGCCCAGTTAAGCTAGCTCAACTGTTCAAATGAATCTCAAATAAAGCATGAACTCCACCAAACTTCTTTGATCGTCACCCTTAGTTAATTGAGGAAGACTGGTCATCCTAACCTAGTCAATAGCTGACATGGTCAATTAGGCCCATGCTTGGTCAAACTAGGTCAACATAAGGTTTAATCATTTCATGTAATCACATCAAGACTACCAAGCCTTCAATATCACTCTCTTGCATGCCTCAAACATACCTGAACCTACCATGAGTCAACCTTTGATGAGTTTAACCTAGTCAATACATAAAAGGTGGTCAAACATCACCATAAGTGGACTCCTTCGTTCATAAACTAGACATGTTCTCTTAATCCTTTTGGAATTCACTCAACCAACAACCTAAACCTCCCTACTTTCCACCCAGCCACTTTGACCAGTTGACAAGTCAAACCAGCTAACAAATGGTCAAAAAACCTTTTAAATTGTCAAACTACCTAAGCATTTTGTTTTCCCTCCAAAGGCTTCTACCCAAGCTACATAAATACCCTCTAAAAGGATCCTAAGTTACTCCAAAACTAGCCCTAAACCTTGGATTTAACCTAAACTAATCAAGTGGTCCCCCTCCCATGTGAAAATAAATAAGGCTTTCCATCTCCTTATTCTTGGCACTTGTCCTTTTCCATGCCTCCCTAACTACTTAGGCCACTTGTCTCACATCCTTGGAACCCTCCAAAAAAATCTCAACCATACAATTAACTATGGTGTTTGAATTACGAAAAAAAATCCCAAATGAGGACATTCCAAGCATTAGACTCTCTCTCACCACCTCAAGTCTAGCTGTGATTTCATTTTGCCTATGATTAATCCCCTCTACACTTCCCTAGTTCAAACCCACTACTCAAAGGCCATCGATGACTTCCGACCACACCAAGTTCAAAGTCCATCCAAGCTCAAAAGTTCACAATTTGAACATTCCCAACTATTGGAGTCTTCTGTGAGATTTTTCTAAACATTACAAGGATCAAATCAAGCCTAAATACACCCTCTAACACTCATTGGATCTATGTAAATCCCAAAGCCTAGCTAGGAAACTTTAAGTTCAAATTGCTTTGCAAAAATGACATTTCAAGCCACAAAACCAATTCCCTATTATTCATTTGATATTGCTAAAGCTTTGTCTAAAACTTCATGCCATTTCATCCATTATTTTCAAAGGAATCGTCATTCTTCTTCTTAGATTTTTTAAATAATATAATTATAAAGTGTACAATATATGAGTCATTGATCTTGCAATCAACAGCCTAGATCTTATCAATCCATAGCTTATCTAAACCATGCCATAAGATCTGTCATTCCATTTTCTAACTAGTGTGATATGAGCCGTCCATTCCAAATCGTTGAAGATCTTACGGCTGCCGCGCAATATGGAAATCACATCTTTTGAAATGTGCAACACCTCCATTTAATCATTGGTAATGATTACACTACCGCGCAATCATTGTCAATGATTGATTAATTAGCTGATACTAATTAAAACCATTTATTATTATTATTATTTTTTTGAGGAATGCAATAGCAATTAAAAGAAAAAAGCTAGATACAAGCTAAAGAAAAGGCTCACATTCCTTCTTCAATAAAGAACAAAGAGAAGGAGGAATGTTAGCAAAAGAAGAACTATCAAAGTAAAAGTTGTTATCTAAAGCCAAAGTAGCACACAAATCAGCTACCTTATTACAATCTCTATGAACATGATGTAAAATTAAAAAACCATTTAATTAAAAGCATTTTATTATAGAAGTTTCAAAAAATTATATAAAATTAAATACTTAAACAAATTTTACAAATAATACCTGGTTTCTTCATAATTTTATTCTCTTTCTTTTACAATTAAATTTAAATAAAAAAATTATATATTTATTAAGCAACATCCATTATATCATTTTCATTTTTAATTAATTATTAAATAAATATATGTTTAAATAATCTTAGATTTGGTATAGATGATTTCTAGCTTGTTCCTGATCTACCCATATTTTTCTCAACCCTATTTGAATTTAATTTAGTTATAATTAATTTTCTAAGTTCAAAGGTCATGATTTGGCCCTTAACTTTTAAAATTAAGTATAATTACATTTCAAAGCTATTTCATTCATATAAATAATCTATGGAATTGTTCAATAGAGCTTTATTAAGGAAAAACAAATTCATGTGGATTTATTGATTATTTGGAGAGTAATTGCAAGAGTATTGAATTCTAGTTTCCATTTATTGTTGTCCAAATCTTCAATAAATTGGGTTCAATTTGGCCAAGTTATATGATATGTCATTGATATAAATTAGTCTTATTAAACCCATTTGAATAATTACTCTTTATAGACCCCGACATCCCTGCTTTTTTCCATTACTTTTCAATCACTAGCACTACAAACTTATCAAATTCCCAAAATTATTACATTCTATTATTGCTGTCAGAACAGCAAGACTAATATCGTGAAGTCAAAACAATCATTTATTTTATAGCTTCAAACATTTAATACAGCATATCACATTTATGAACCTCAAAATGTAGGCTCCTAACCAATAGACTAAGGATTTGTTTGAGATGACTGATACTTTATTAAGGTTGTTATAAAGTTATTGTAAAGAAAATAGCTTTTTGAAAACTATTATAAAAAATAGCTTCCTAATATAAATATTTATCGAAAGTAGTTCTAAAGTACTGGTCGAACAAAAACAGTGATTGCGATCTGCAAAGCAAAGCAATAAAAAAGATGCCCTAAATGGGCTTCGTTTTGGACTACTTTTGACCATTACTTTTTCACTGATTTCTTACTAAAAATATGCTTTAAAAAGCTATAAAAAAGTTGTCCCAATCAAAGTCTAAGACGAGCCTACATTATCAAAATCATTACAATAATATATTCTATAAAAAGAAAACCATATCACTAGTCTACTACTAAACATCAAATAAAAATCAAGCACACCTATATTTAATCAACCCACGCATTCTCCACTACTTAGCCGAGTTGACATCCTACGCTCCAGTCACAATTCAAAGCCTTGAACGCAAGAAACCAAAAGAGTCTTGAGAGCATTTATTTCTGGAGATTTCTCCTAAAATTTTGACGCAATGCTGAAAAATTTAGGGATATTTTGAGTAGGTACAAAGGGTAGGCCACACATAATGAGGGAGGTGCCCCACCCCTTAACTCTTCGTGGCTGCATCAGCACCAACTTCTCGTGCAATACAGCGTTCTTGTCTCAACATTAAAATCCAGAAAATGATCTTCCAACAGAAAATGACTCCCCCTTTCTCCACTTCCATTCTTCCTGCAGCTCCATCGGAAAAAGAAGCGGCTTCTTTTGTTCTGTTGTTTGGGAGTTTTGACTACTAATCAAAAGGTTTTGAATTTGAGTCTTACATATGTGTTGTGTGCATGATTTTGTCTTAATTGATTAAATGATCAGAATAATAATAATAAAGAAATTATTATATACAGATAATAATCAATAATCAACATGCAAAACACACGAGTACATGGCTGTATGGTTATCTTGTAACTTAAAAAATTAGAATACACGATAATTACACATCTCTGTACTCAAATACACCACACTTGGATTTATTCTCATCGTGTAATTTAAAAATTATAATACAGTATAAGTACACATCTCTGTACTCATATGTGCCACAATTAGTAGCTATGTCGATCATCTGCAATTTGCACCTAAAATTTCTCTTCAGACTATTACTGTAAAGGATTGTGAGAAGCGAGAAGCAGAAAACATACATGCAACACAACATTACTTTAGTTTCATTTGAGATGACGTTCTTACTGCTTCTTAAAGCTATTTTCTAGTAAAAAAATTTTAATTTTTGTACTAAAAAAATAATTTAAGAATAAGTAAAAAAATTATCTCAAATGAAATCGTAATAGGGAGCGCCTGAGTGCATAATTATGTACACTTATCAGAGTAAAATTGTGTGCTGTTGAGAGCATGAGAAAATAGGATAATTGTTCCTAAAATAATGGGCTTCATTTATATGCATTTGTATTTCATCTTTTAATATCCAAAGAAAAATAAGTAAATAAATAAATATGCCGCTCTGCTTCTTTATGGCTCCACGGGGGACGAACGCACATGCTGCCACATACCTTACTGTGGCCTCGGATTCTCCCTGTAGCCGTCCTTGTAGCATCCAGTTGTGCAGAAAAATATTAATACTTAAAATTATATAATTTATAACGTTAATATTAAACAGAACCATTAAATAATTAAAACAATTTTTTTTCCTCTAACAATTTGCATTTCCTTTTTTGGATTTTTTTTTCTATATCAAAATTTTAAACATTTATAAAAAAAATAGATAATGTAAATGCATTTAATTTTTATTTATATGGTTGTTATGAAGTGATGTAAATTAAGATGTTGCTACTAAGCTTTCAATCGTTATTTCCCCCTTTGGAGTTATTAATTTAATAATTATAAAGCTTTTAAAATTTTGAATATTATTTTATAAGTATTTCGAGTGCGTCAAATTTCGTGTTATCCTATCCTATCATATATTCTTTATAAGATGAAAATTAAAAGTGTTTGTTCAGAAGCTAAAGGATAAGAACTTCAACAAACAATATGCAATTAATTAATTAATTAATTAATTAATAACAGCATATCAGAAGAAATTTAAAGTTTTTTTTTTTTAACTTATCCTATCATATTTTTTTTATGCACATACTGATAATCAAAATGAAAATAGGTACTTGAGGAACTTATAGGGTCTTATTAAGAATCTAATTTTAATTTAAATCTAATAAAAAATATTATTTTTAATATTTTCTAATAAAGTCTTTTTTAACTCTATCATTATCTTTCTTAATATATAACGGATCTAATACATTTACTCTTCTAGCAGGAACATCAGAAGGTTGACATTTTATGCGACGAAAACATCTATGGCAACTCTCTTTAAAACTTATCAGTCATTAGAGCTACTCGAATCATTTCACGTATATATTCGTTTCGTATGCTTCTCTATATAAAATCACTCATCTACCTGAGCATCTTTATCTCTAAACACTTAACTTAATTTTATATTTCTCTATTAATGGACAACATTCTAAGCTATAATGGTTTCTTATAATTAAAATGAAGCTTAATTAGAACAATTAAAGAAAATGTAAGATGAATTTGATTTTTTTATATTTTTTTTCAAGGATTAATGAGCAAACTTGCACAATTTTTAGAAGTTTAAAATAATGTTGAGGTGTATATATAAGTATTAAAACTTGATTTTATATACTTTATGATACTTCATAATGCTCAAAATGGGAGAAATATACTCAATATTTCATTTCTCAGGACAATATGATAGAAAGTTTATTGCATGTCAAGTTACCTATCTTTTATTCGTGGATTACTTAATTATTGAAACGTGTTCTAACAAATAAAAAATAAAAACGTCAAATTTGTTAAAATTCGAAACTTAAATCCAAATTTAAACACAATGAAATCAAATGCGAGCATGGGTCAACAAAGCTCAAAGAAGTAGGTGATAAATTGATGAGTGATTATTACGTGAGGAGTTCGGACATAGATAAACGTTCGGTTTTGTGACTGTGAATAGTAAAAGCACAGTTAATGTTCATCCTTGCGCTTTTACCGTTCACCCATGCATTTTTATTGTTCACAGTCACAAAGTCGAACGGTTTTCTATGTCCAGACTCCACACATAATAATCTCTTCAAATTGATATACATATTTTTTTTTCTTTTATCTAATGAAGATTCGGTTGATCATCATAATTAAAACATATATGCTACCTGAACTGAGAATTTAGTAGGTGAAGCAAATATATTTTAGATGTAAAGACACGTATGTTTGCAATGCTTTGAAGGCAAATAATAGCTATTTTATTACAGTACAATTACGATTATTGCCATCCAAAATTATTATAAACGCGCTTTACTAACTGACGAAGATTTCAGCTTATTAAAAAGTTATGGGGTTGCCATCAGACTTGTGTGACATAAACTACAAATTATTCCCCTCATAATGATTTTTATTTGTAATAATAATAAAGAAGCCGAAACGTTTGCGAGTGAGGAGCCGATCCAACAAGGAAATGTGTATCATTATGGTAGCTGCCAATAGTTTCAGTTTTCGTAGTAAAATGGCAGAAAGGTGAATGTACACGAATTTCAAAGTCATATTTTATTGAGTGTTGAACATTAAAAGACTGTTAAATATCCTCTTTTTTATTTTTTTGGGTAAATAGGGGCATAGCCTATTTTATTAAGACAAAAGACAGATACAACAAAAGTTAAATGAAAGGAAAAACAAAACCGAACTTAAAGAAAAAAACAAGAAAAACCTAATACCCAATGCTGGAACAAAACCCAGCAAACAAAGACATAACAGATGAACGATAAGAAAAGTTTAGAAACATCAGAAAAACAGAAAAGGAAATCGTCCCATAGTCGATTATCTCTGGAATTTATTTTTGATCAGATTGTAATCTTTCCAGGAACAGGCTTTGACGTGTGTGGCATTTTTAATATTGTTAATCACCGAATCCGGGCTATTCCACTTGCTAGCAAATCTTCTAAAATTCCTTTCTCTCCAAATTTGATACACAGTGCAGCAGACAGTCAGAAAGCAGAACGTTTTTTCGCCACTGGATAGTAAATTAGAGTTCTCCAAATAGTCCAAAATCTGCAACAAATTTGGTCTAAATAAAAATGCATTTAACTCAGGTATGAGGTTAGTAATAATATAAAAGGAAACATCACAGAAAAAGAAAAGGTGATTATGATCTTCGGGCGCCTTGTGACATAGGAAGCAAACAGGATTGATCTGAATGTCTCTCCTAAACAGCAAATCTGCAGTTTTTAATTTCTGCAAAACAGCCATCCAGGTATAAGTAGAGTATCTGAGAGAATAATGTTTGTGCCAGATAGATTTATTCCACGAAACCTCATTCAGATGTGAATAAAAAGAGTCATAGAAATCATTGAACTTAGGACTAGAAGAGCCATCCCAAGCAACAGCCGGTTGCTCTTTAATGTTAATATTATTAATCTCGTGAGCAACCACATCAGGCAAAGATTCCGGGAGAATCCACTCATTATTTCTAATGCAATCTTTAACCAAAAGTCTGGTTATTTGATTGCCAGCAGGAATTAAGTTACTTAAAGCCTTGCCATCTAACCAGGGGTCCAAAAAAAAGGATAAACTAGAGTTAGAAGATATTTGAAAGGTTAAATGATTTAACATGCTGTGCGCAGTTTTACAAATATTCTTCCAGAATTTAGAAGCTTTAACCGAAGGAGGTTTCCAGGGAGAGCAGTAATTATATTTAAACCAAGTAGTAATTAAGGACTCTTGGGTTAGGAGACGCCAAATAAAAGAACAGTGAGCGCAGTAGTAAAGGGATTCTATAGAAGCAATCCCTAAGCCGCCCTTCTCCTTAGGAATGACCGTTTTATCCCAAGAAATCATGTGCACCTTTTTCCCATTAATATTGCCATGAAACAGAAATTTAGAACAGAGTTTAGAAATAGTTTTACAGATGGCTTTGGGAATAATGGATCCTCTAATCCAATAGGCTAAAGTGTTTGAAATAGTAAATTTTAAAAACTGTACTCTACCAGCCAGGGATAGGAGACGAACCTTCCAACCATCAAGCAGAGAAATAATATTGCTAACCAACTTCTCAAAATGAGAAGAATTTAGTCTCTCAGAGGAGATGGGAATGCCCAAATAAATAATGGTATTACTCATATGAGAAATACCTAAATTATTGCAGACTTGAGCAACATTAACCGAATTTTTTGAGAAAATAATAGAGCATTTGTCATGGTTAATGAACAAACCAGAGGCCTCAGCAAAATTATTAAGAATATTATTTAAACTAGTAGCAGACTGAATGTTAGCATTACCAAAAATTAATAAATCATCTGCATACAAGAGGTGGTTAAAGGAGTTACCTTTATAATTAAACCCAGCCAAGTTATTAGACGAAAAATCAGAAGTAAGACTACAAGATAGTGCATCCATTATTAAACAAAAAAGAGGAGGAGATAAAGGGCAACCTTGTCTTAAGCCAGAGGAAGATTTAAAGAAGCCTTCCAGTGAGCCGTTTAAGCAAATAGAGAAATAGACATCGGAAATGCAACCTTGAACCCATTTAATAAACAGCTCAGGGAACCCCTTTTGTTTCATTCTGTTTAAAAGGAAGCCTCGAGAAACGGTATCGAAAGCCTTTCTAATATCCAACTTAGCACAAAACATATTGCTAGTAAAATTAAATTCTCTTAGCACCTCGGAAGCAAGTAAAATATTGTCAGTAGTGCTTCTGTTCTTAATAAACCCAGCCTGGCTCTCATGAATAATAAAGGGTAAAACAGAATTTAATCTATTAGCAAGAAGCTTGGCTATAATCTTATAAAAAACATTGCATAAAGAAATAGGCCTGAAGTCATTAATATTGGTAGCATGAGGTCTTTTGGGAATAAGCGTAATAGCTGTAGCTTTAACCCTTTTAGGAAGTTGCCCAGAAGTAAAGAAACTCTTAACAGCATTACAAAGATAAAAACCAATGACATGCCAAGTTTTTTTATAGAAGTCAAAAGTGTACCCATCCGGACCCGGGGCCGAAGAGGAAGAGCCGTCGAAAATCACTTTTTTAATCTCAGCCTCAGTAAAGGGAATAGTTAAAGAATTAACTAAATGAGCAGGAATTCTGTTACCAGCCGGAATATTGAAGTTGCCTTCGTTTATAGGCTTGGGAGAGTTAAAAGCCTCAGTAAAATGCTTAATAATTTCTTCAGCCATCTCCAAATGATTATCAAAATTACCAGCTGCAGTGGATATCTCTTTGATAACATTAGTGTTATTCCTAGATCTAATTTGAGCATATAAGAAGCCCAAGTAATTCTCCCCATTTCTCAGCCAATTGGTCTTGGCTCTTTGAAAACCCCAAGAGGACCAAGCTTTATTCATAATGTTAAAATTATCTCTAGCCTGCTTGTAGAGATAGTTTAAATTGCTATTTAACGGATCATACTGTAGCTCAGCCAGATAAATATTTTGCTTGTTATTGAAATCATGTAAAGAATTTAAAATATAGCACGATGAGGACCAATTCCTATCCTTAATAGTTTCCTTCAAAAACTGTAAAGAATTATAAAAAGCTGCAATAGGACTAGCATTAATAGGTCTATCAAAGGCTTTAATAACATCCTCCCAAAACCTATCCATGTGAATCCAGAAATTTTTAAACAAGAATCTAGAGGACCTCTTGTCCCTTGTAGAAGTAAACAGAATTAAGGGAGAATGATCAGAACAGTTAGGAGGTAAAACTTTATAAAAAGCATTAGGAAATAAACTCAAAAAAGCATCATTAGCAAGCATTCTATCTAGTTTAAGGTGAATAGGGGAATCCTGCCTTTGGTTGTACCACGTGTAAAAAAGGCCAACAGAAGAAAGATCAAGAATGCCACAGTCAAAAATAATATTGTTAAGCTCACCCAGCTGGGTAGGAAAAGCACAGTTCCCGCCAGCTTTCTCTTCCTCAAATCTGTAACAATTGAAATCTCCCATGATAACCCAAGGAAGAGAAGGATCAGGGACTAAACTCCTCATTTGGTCCCATAACAGTTTCCTGTCATTCACATTATTAGCAGCATAAATAACAGTTATTAAAATAGGCGGTTGGGAGCCCACCGAGAGAGAGCCATGGATCATTTGAGAAGAAAAGAAAATGGGGGAGAAGGTAATTAAGTCAGGGTTCCACTTTAACCAAATTCTGCCAGGATTAGAACTACTAAAATTATTACAACTATTCTCATTGCAGAAAATCATGTGAGAATTAACATACCAAGGATCCGAGAGGGCCTCATTATTGGACTTAGCTTCTAAAATACAAATCATACTAAGATCAAAAGACTTGACAAGCTCTCTACAAGCTTTAACTTTGTTAGGGTGATTGAAACCCCTAACATTCCAACAAACTATATTAGGAAAAATCATTAATTTTTTGAATTTTTTGCCTTCCTGGCTGATTTTGCTCTAGTTTGCATCGAGACGAGAGAAGAATGAGATTTGTTAACAGAGGAATTTGGTGAAGAAGGAGTATCCAGTTTTTTTCCAATGTCGTTCGGAATAGGATTGTAATCGTTGTCATCAGACTCTTGATTTTGAGGGTCTTCTTCAGATTGAAGAGCCGCAAATTTATTAGACAGCCTGACATTAATAGGGGGATTAGCTGACGGAGGAGGGATATGGCTCGAGGAAGAAGCTTCCTCAATGGGAATGTTTAGATTAGGAATATTAGCCTCATTAGGAATGCAATTGTTATGGATAGCAGGTTCCTTTTCAACCGAGGAGGCTAAATTAGGCAAGGTTTCAACGGTAACATTTTTCCTTTCCAAAATTACCCTAGGAGGAGAGGGGGGAATTTCGGTCGTCGCCGGAGCTCTGGATCTTGGGTTTCTGCTAGTACTCCTTCCTCTGTTCCTGGGCTTAGGCGGGGGAAAAACAACCGGATTGGGATTTGGGTTGGATTTGCAAGAAGAATAGGTATGAACCATGGATCCACAGCCTTCACAGCGGCTAGGTTTCCAATCATAAATCACCTTAAGTTGGATATCCACCCCTTCAATATTAATAGGAATTTCATCCGGTAAAGTCGAATCTTTCGAAACAGAAACACACACCCTAGCAAAAGTCAATCTAGCTCTTTTAGCAATAAGATTGTCCACAGATAAGGGTATGCCGATATAGCTAGCTATAGTCGAAATACCTTTCGGGGTCCAAAGGGCAAGAGGGAGATCAACGATTTTAATCCATATAGGTATAGAGGATAGTTCATCCCTCTTAGGTTGAAATTTAGGAGACCATTTTTGCAAAATAAACGGTTTTCCCAACAAAAACCAGGGCCCTCCGGACCAAACCAAGTCATAATCTTCTTGGTTAGTAAACTTGATCAGGAAAAACCCATCAGTCAAGGATAGAAGAGAGAACGAACCTTTCAAGATCCCAACCTTTTTCATGGCAGCAAGAAGCCTTTCATAATAGGGCCTTGGCCCTAGAGAATAACCGACTAAAGAGAAAGACCAGACTGAGAGACCTTCAGAAAGATCATCTTCTTTAAAAGTAAGCTTTTGACTAGGACGAACAAAGGATACAGGAAAATCTTCTTTCGCCATGGAGGGGTTGGCCAGATTCATAGCGAAGGAAGTATCAGGAGAAGCCGGGGAAGAAGCCGGAATTGGCCCCAGAATCGAGGTATTCCGGAGCGGAGGGAAGTCACCGATCTCCATCAGGGAGAGGGATCAACCTCTCCCAGATGAAGGAGGCTAGAGCGGCGCCGAACGATTCCGAGGAAAACCCTAGAGCTCAGATATTTTTCAGGGGCTCTCAAAACGAACGTCTTTTTTGCTCCGTCTTAAATATCCTCTTATTCAGAATCTTTTTAAAATAAGAGTTACTGAAAGTTTCAAATTCAAATTTGATAACAATTAGAATAAAATAAATAAGCTTGGGAAATCAAAGTTTAAGTAATTTAAAATTATATTAATTATTTAATTATAAGCATTTAAAAAAGAGTAAAGTATCAATTAATTAGAAATGATTCACCATTAAACTAGCTCAATATAACTAAATAAAAGTGACTTTTCAATAATTAACATTCTTTGTTTCACAAGCAATAGATATTGAAAGGAAATGCAAGATACATCAAAGCTATTCAATCTACTACCAAGATCAAACTTCTTGATTAAATCAGTAAGCAAGAATTGTTGATTCCGTATAGATTGTTAGACCTACGCAATTGTCACAAGGCTAACCAAGAGGATGTGTGAATTGGTAATTTAAAAAATTTCTTGGATTTTTAAATAGAAAATCGATTTTTGTATTTTTTAAAAAGTATAATTTTCAACCACAAATCCTAAAGTGCATAAAATAAAAAATGCGTAAAATAAAATGACACAAAAATTTATAGTTGTTCGGTCAAACACGACCTACATCCACTCCCTGAAGACTCGCTCTTTAGGTATTGTACTATTATCAAAAGTGACTCTCCTTTTGCCTTCATGGCAAGACAAAGAAGCCTTCATCACAATTTTCCTCTTTCACCAATCCCTGGTCCGGTAGAGAACCGTCATCCTTTCATACCCTCCAAGTGTCGGCAGAGTACAATCGTCTTCTCACATTCTCCAAGTGTCGGCAGAGTACCGGATCATCTTCAATGATCTTCTCTCGAGCAACTGTAAAGAAGAAAGGAATAGTAATAACCAAAAACTAAAAGAGATTCTAACCTTTGAGTAACCTTGTGATCCTTCACACTTCACTTGCAAAAACTCTCTCTCAAATACTCTCCCACAATCACCCTTTCACTTGCTCTTTAAAATTCATGAAGAATAACACTTTTCACGTTAGTTTCTAAGAACCTTCTATATGAAAGACACGAAAAATCATTCAGAAAACTAAAAATTTCAATTTTGAGCGTGTACATGCGTATAGTATGATCGTATTTTTGTACGTACGAACAGTTTAAAAACTATTGCGTATGAACTGTGTGAACTTGTATGAAATATTTTTGTACACGATGATCCTCTAATACGAACCAAGTTTGTAATGTACGAGCAGTTAGAAAATTTTTCAACTTCGTCGAGACGAAAAGGTACCCCACATTTTCATACTCTAGACGTCATCTGTACGAACAGAAAATTGTACAATATGATCCATTCAAAAAAATTTTGCATTCATCGGGATGAAAAGGGGCCCTTCAATTTCATGCTATGGTTGTCATCTGTACGAATAGGATATCGTACATTATGATCAGTTTAGAAAACTTTTGGATTCCTCAGGACGAAAAGGATGTGAAACCCTTAAATTTTCAATTTATGTTTGAAAAAAAATGTTTTTTGTGCTGTTAGTACGGGACGAACCGTCTGGACGAACTGAAGAAATATTGAAAATCTGTATGGTTAGTACAGACGAACTGCTAGTACGAACAGAGAAAATATGCATGTTCGTCTGGACGAACCTGGGTTCACCGGGATGAACCGTCGGGACGAACCAAATAGAGAGCATCGTCTAGGGACGAAGAAAATTGGAATTAATTTTCGTTTGAACGATTGGAGTTCAGAGGAGATCGTCCCAGGACGATCGGGACATCGTCCTGGACGATCCTGCTTGATAAATATCTGAATAGTGTCGATTTTGAAGGGAACGCAAGCCGAAGAGAGAGAACACCGTGGAAAGAGGAAGAAAAGTGGATTTTTGAGCGACTTCGACCCATTTTTGTCAGTCACCGTAGTTGGAAAAGTTGTCCGACTCGAGGTAAGGTACATTATGCCTTTCTCAATTTTTAGAAATATGATTTTTGATGGATTTTCTGTTTCAAATTCATTTTTCGTTAGCAAAAAACTGGTATAACTTTGCACCGGTAAAACTTTTACCTTGTAACTTTTGGTATGTTTCTGAGATAATATTTTTGCACGTTTTGAGTATTTTTTGGAAGATTTTTACTGGGTATTTTAAATTCTGCGATGTTTTAATCGAATTACGAATTATCTAAATGTTGAAAAATGTTGCTTCAGTATAATGAAAGTCTTACAATGATGTTTTATACTATCTGTGATAATTGGGTAAAATTTTAAATTTGTGAATTTTGTGAAAATTCCGTATACTGCTGTTATGCCGCTGACAAATTTTCTGAAGTATTCGATTTTTTTTATTTGAATATTTTGATGTGCTATGATATCATAAGGGAGTTCTAAGGGGTCGGAATCCTTTGTGATTTCATTGTCTGGGTCCGGGAAATCTGAAAATAAGTTCTATTCTGAAAATTATGTATATCTGTTCAGTTCTGATGCTTTAAGCACAAAGGGAGATATAAAGGGCCAAAATCTGTTGAGATTCTATCAGTGTCACGGAAGGGAAGCATAAGGGTCCAGAATCCGTTGAGATTCTGTCAGGGTCCGGAAATCTGATATCTATTATGAGAAATGTATTTTTATGATTTGAATTTTGTTATGTACGATTCCATTTGTTTTGTATGATTCTGTTTGTTCTGTACGATTTCGTTGGTTCTGCGAAATCTGACTTGAATATTCTACTATTCGAAATAAATTCAGTTCTTCTGTATCAGCTATTGGATTCTAATCAAGTATCTGAATTTTGTATTTCATTTGATTATATACGATTTCTATGATTATCTGAATTCTTTATGGTTACTCTTCTGATGTATTTTCTGACGTGAATTTCTGGAGATTTTGATTGGCTGGTGTAGTCTTGTTGAGCTGTTAGCTCATTCTTGTTACCTGCATGATTTTCAGGTTCTGGAAAAGGGAAGGAGGTCTTGGACTAGAAGTTCTGTGTTTGATATGAGATTAGGTATTTTGTACTTTTGATTTTTGTACAGTCATAGCTTTTCTATTATGTTCTTTCTATATGTAGCCATTCACTGTATTGTACATGATTTTTTTGATGAAAGATGAAAATATGAATGAACTATTCTGTATATTTTGATGTTTATAGTAGCTCTGTGTTTTATGTATGTTTGCTATTTGGAAGAAAGTCCGAAGCAAATTCCAAAGCTAGATCCTGGATTTTAAATTTTTGTCGCGGCCTAACGTGAAGGGATTCGTTCCGGTCGGGTTGGGTTGTGACAACTTAAGTGGCATTAGAGCAATAGTTTTGAAATTTGAATTGTAAGATAGAGCTATAGGAATTGATCTCTAAGTCTGGTGGGGTAGTTTCTATTTGTATGAATTTTTATTATTGTTGTTTTATATGCATGTGCATAGTTTTCTGTGTTATTATGGATCTACCAGACCCAGATATGACTGATGGGCAGAGTGCTAGTTAGGTAGCTTCTGTGAACAGTACTGCTCCAGTGGTTGGTTCTGATATAATTTCGTAATTTGTTACGCTGATTGCTCAGATGATGAGCAAGACTTAGAATAGAGTTTCTGCTATTAGATCTGAAGATGTAGATAGACATCTACAAATATTTCTAAGATTGATTCCTCCGAGGTTTGAAGGCACTGTTGATCCCAGAGCAGCTGAGGATTGGCTGAGGAGGTTGGAAAAGACATTTGACGGCATGAAAAGCCCTTCTGATTGGAAGGTACCGTTAGTAATTTTTCTGTTGGATGGGGAAGTAGAGCGCTGGTGGATGGGCCAGCAGGAGGAGAAATTTTAAGATAAATTAAACTCCTTGATTACTTGGGAAGAATTTTCTGAAGTATTTAGATCTTGGTTTGTACCCCCTTTTATAAGACGACAAATACAGGAGAATTTTCTGAGATTGGTTCAAGGGAGCAAGACAGTTATGCAATATGAGGTAGAGTTTACTGATTTAGCTAGATATGCTCCATAATTAGTGAGTACTTCTGCTGAGAAGTGCTACAGATTTCAGAGGGACAACGAGATAGTCTGAGGCAGCCCCTGGTGCCATTTCATATTTCTGATTTCTCTGAGCTTGTAGAGAGAGCTCGTCTGATAGAGAATGATCTGATGGCTACTCAGCAGCAGTGGATTGCTAGTAGGAAGAGGTTCAGTGATGATGCTTCTGGCAGTTGGTTTTCTGGAAAGAAGAGGTTTGTTTCTGGAGACTCCAGGAGGAGTGGACATTTAGGATCCACTACAGTTTCTGGTAGTGGCAGTGTGACTAGTTCTGGGTCAGTCAGTGGGGCACCTGTGTGCCAAACTTATGGACGATGACATTTTGGACAGTGTTACAGGATGACTGGTCAGTGTTTCAGATGTGGTCAGCCAGAACATCGGATTGCAGAGTGTCCACAAGCTGGATTTGATCGATGATCTGAGTCTAGATCTGAGGGTTCTGCTAGACCTGCAGGAAGGCCGAGGACAGTTCCTCCACGTACTATTTCTGAGGGATCATCTAGTAGAGCTGATGATTCGGGTTTTGTGGCGAGGAGACCACCTAGTGGTAATCAGAGGGAGCCTAGTGGTTTTGTGGCTTCAGCTCCAGTTCAGCCACATGTGTATAGTTTAAATCAGCAAGAGGCTCGAGATGCTCCGGATATGGTGACAGGTACAGTTTAATTTTTTTGATCATCCCTATCGTATTTTATTTGATTCTAGAGCTAGTCATTCATTTTTGTCCGAGCGTTATTTTGATGCTTTGCATTTGGATTCTGTGATGTTGCCGGTTTCTCTTTTTGTTCTTTTGCCAGCTGGGAATAATTTGATAGCCCAAAAGTTTTTTTTTTTCTGTGAGATTGATATTTCTGTCAAGAAGTGGAAATCGAGTTTGATTTTGTTACTGATTTCTTCGTATGACGTGATTTTGGGCATGTAATGGCTGAGTCTGTATGAGGTTCATATTGACTGTTTGAAGAAACAAGTGAGCTTGCTTATGGATGGCGAAAGATGTGTATTTTAAGGGTTAAGAGGAGTTTTATCGTGTTTGAATTTTTGGTTGGAAGTCAGAAGAATGTGGAAGAAGGGTTGTATAGTGTTTTTGGCATCAGTACGGGATATGAATATAGATGCGCGTTCTATTTCTGATATCCTAGTTGTACGAGACTTTTTAGATGTATTTCCTGAGGAGTTAGTTGGTTTACCTCTAGACAGAGATGTTAAGTTATGTATTGATGTTTTTCCGGGTACAGCTTCAATATCTAAAGCTCCGTACAGGAAGGCACTGAGGGAACTTTCAGAATTGAAAGTTCAACTTTAGAAGTTGGTAGATAGAGGATTTATTCACCCTAGTATTTCTCCTTGGGGAGCACCTATTTTATTTGTGAAAAAGAAGGATGGGACAATGCGCATGTGTGTTGACTACAGAGATCTAAATAAAGTCACTATCAAGAATAAGTATCCATTGCCACGGATTGATGATTTGTTTGATCAACTTGCTGGATCTTCTGTATTCTCTAAGATTGATTTGAGATTTGGATATTATCAAGTGAAGGTAAAGGAAGATGATGTGATGAAGACAGCTTTCAGTACTCGGTACGGGCACTACGAGTTTTTGGTTATGCCTTGTGTGGCAACCAACGCACCAACTGTATTTATAGATCTGATAAACAGAATGTTCAAGGAGTATCTGGATCAATTTTTGATTGTCTTTATAGATGATATTCTAGTATTTTCTACTTCTGAGAAAGATCATGCCAGATATTTGAGAAGTGTGTTGGAGACTTTGAGGCAGCATCAGTTTTATGCAAAATTCTCCAAGTGTGAATTCTGGCTGAAGAGCATTTCTTTTCTGAGTCATGTGGTGAGCGGTGAAGGTATTTCTGTTAATCCCCAGAAAATTCAAGAAGTTGCTAATTCGCCAAGGCCTACTATGGTGTTTGAGATATGTAGTTTTCTAGGCATGGCCGGATATTATAGAAAATTTGTGAAGGGATTTTCTCAGATTTCTGCACCTCTGACGAGACTGACTCAGAAGTTAGTAGCTTTGTTTGGACACCAGAGTTTGAAGCTAGTTTTTAGAGATTGAAGGATTGTTTGATTTCTACTCCAGTATTAACACTTCTATCTGGTACGAAAGGATTTCAGGTATTCAGTGATGCTTCACTTAAAGGACTGGGCTGTGTTCTGATGCAGCATGATCGGGTAATAGCTTATGCTTTGAGACAGTTGAAACCACATTAAAAGAATTACCCGATGCATGATATGGAATTGGCTGTAGTTATATTTGCTTTGAAGATTTGGTGTCATTACTTGTATGGCATCAAGTGTGAGATATTCACTAATCATAAGAGTTTGAAGTACATATTTACTCAGAAGGATCTGAATTTGAGGCAATGAAGGTGGCCTGAGTTGATCAAGGACTATAACCTGACGATTCAGTATCAGCCTGGTAAGGCTAATGTGGTAGCAGACGCTCTGAGCAGGAAGTCTTCGGTATTATCCTATATTCAGCTCACTTCCGACGAGTATTTGATATATGGAAAGATTACAGTTGGAGGTGATTTCCTCTACTAGTCCGGATTCTAGTATTTTTACTCAGATGATTATTCAGCCTTCTTTGGAAGAGAAGATTCATGAAGCTCAGAAGTCAGATGCTAACTATTCAAAGTTAATTTATCAGATTAAATCTAGTAAGAAACCTGAATTACGAATTTCTGATTCTGGTATTATTTTTTGTAAGAATAGGCTATGGATTCCTATATTTGGAGATATGAGGAAAGAGATTCTGCATGAATCTCATTATTCAGGCTATATTATTCATCAAAAAAGTGGTAAGATGTACGGAGACATGAAAATCTTATTTTGGTGGCCTGGAATGAAAAAGGACATAGCTGAATTTGTTTCGAAATGCGAAGCCTGTCAGTTAGTGAAGGTAGAGCATTAGCGACCAGGAGGCCTTTTACAGTTGTTACCTATCCCTGAGTGGAAGTGGGAGGAGGTGACGATGAATTGTATGAAAATCACTGTGCATTCCCAACAACATATCTGACACTTATCTTATTTGCTATCGGGTTTCTTTGTATTTTTTAGCAGGGGAAGAGATATAAGTCCTCCATGGCTGCTCTTTTTATCCAAGGTTCTAGTTGAGCTAGCTTATAACATAACTAACTGGCGCCTATTCCCTCATGATCGATGCTCTCTCAGACCATCTCCATGAAGCCTTGCAGGACCTCAACTCGGCAATCAAATCACACCCACATCTCTTCCTTGGTTCAAAAAATAGCCGCAAGGTAACAGAACCATACAAAAGAAGACTTCTTCAGTTGTGGCCTTGCCTTCACTTAAAACTGATACATCAGTAATGCTACAATGGAAGAGCAATAGCAGACCAACCAAAGGAGTCATCTGAGCAAAAGCAACTAAGATCAACGCTAAGTAAGCTTGCAATGATCAACGCTAAGTAAGCTTGCAATAGCCTAGTTATCAGATGCACTTCAATTATTTACAACCTTTTCTTCCTTGTTAGTTGAGATGGTTGCAAGGCTGGAACTTGTTATTGAGGTAGAAGAACTAGGAAGGGATGCGAGGTGCACCAGATAGTTTACTGATGAGAGTACAAAAATCACATCAGATAGTGTCACTAGGGGAGAGACCTAAGACTTGGTTGATATTATGTAAAGAAATTGCCATGGTGATAAGGGTTATTTTTTTTTTCTTCAGATTTGGATGTAATGTTTGGTGAAGGCATTTATTGTAATAGATTGATTATGTACATATCTGAAGATTGCAGTAGAACTTTTGTTAAATTTAAGGTGAAAAATTCTTGTAGTTTTAGATTTATGAAATAATTTTTTTATTTGAAGAAAAATATTTTATGCAAGCTCTCATATGTACGTGAAAGTTTTAGAAATTTGATTGGAGATTAATTATTTACAATTGAAATATTATGAGTTAGCATAAGTAATTGATAATTGAATGTAATTTATATTGGATATAAAACATATTGAGGCACATAACAATGTCATTTTATTAAAATTATTTTATTAAATTTAAGTGTTGGAAAATCATATATCTTAGGGCAATTTAAATGTGCCTTATTATTAAACATGTTATATTAAATAAATGTGTTATGAAAGCTTACCTATTATGACACATAATATTTGTCATATTTATTCACAAATTCCATCATATACAGGTGTTAGGAAAGCTTGTCTATTACGACACTTTATAAGTGTCATTAAAAAGATTATGCCATCAAAATTACATGTCATAAAAGTTAAGTTTTTAGGGCACGTAAAGATGCCCTTAACCCTATGCCAACGGCCACCTAAGTGACACCATTGTTTGATGCCCCAATATGTCATGTGCCCTTATAGATACATATTATGGCACTTTAAGGTGCCCTAATAGCCATTATTTTTTGTAGTGCTAAAAACACAAAAACAAAATTAAACACATAAAAATAAACACAAACAAAATTATTTTCCCCCCTTTTAACAAAAAAAAAGGAAAAAAGAAAATTGAAATGAAAGTTGTCAAATGAGAAATCATAATAATTGATCTTGAAAGTGATTGAAATATAGTTGCAATAACAAAGTTAATCATATAAGATGAAAAAGAAAGTTTCAAAAATTTTAAATAAAAGAATAACTTAGATAAGAAAAAAATTTCAAAGTCATGATGTATTCTAGACAATTAGATAAGAAGTATTATTACAAAAGTGATAAAATAAAGATTAATTAATTTTAATTTTCAATATATGATAGAATTGAATAGTAGATTGATTTGAAATAAATATTAAACGATAGAGGAAAGAATATAAATATTTCAATTGGAGACATTACGTATCTTTTCAAATATTTTTGACACACTTTGTGCTACTTTTTCATTTGGGCAAATTTTGTGCCTCTTTTTATTTTGCAAACAATTGCACATTTTTTTGATATTTATACACACTATATATTTCTTTTTAATATACTTATTTTTTTATTTAGTCTTTCCAAAATCAATAATCTAAAAATCAAATTTCTCTAATAACAAAAATAAATATATTTAAAAAGAAATTAAAAATAATAAGATATCAAAATAATAATAATAATATTCAAATTATGTTTGCTCTCAAAAAAGTACATGAGATTGATATGCTTAACTTAATTGAGTTATAATTTAATTTAAATTTTTTAAAAATTATCAAATACATGACAGCTTTTAATGATATCAATTAAAATATCAGATACATCAAAGCCATTGATACCAATAAACAAAATATATAAACATCTGAACCTAAAACATCATAACATCAAAACAAGTCTACACAAAAAATAAGTAATACTGGAAATAAATAAACAAAGACATCATCACATCATTAGGAAAGGACTGATAAAAGCAACAACATGGAAGTATATCTAAAAATATGAAGGACCTTGATCTAGAGGAGGAGGCTGGTTGAAGACTGAGAAATAGTTATTCATCATAGCTACATTCATGTTCACCGAGCCAAACTGACCTTGGATCCATCCCATATCTTCTTGGTATTGTACATCCTGCTGGTTTAGATGAGTAAGAATTTGATCAAAATGTTAATCAAAATGAGTCTCCATCTGATCAAATCTTTGGAGCATTTCTTGAAAGTAATTCTAATCAGGTTCCTGAGCAGGTGCAGGTGCTCCCCTTTCTTCCACATTATCCTCATTTGAACTCTTATTCCTCCCAAGCAAAGATTGAAAGGAAGCATGTGTGAAGAAGATTGGCATTTCTGTGGAAGGATCAGGATGAATAATGTTGTACTTCTTTTCCAAAATATATGTCATTAAGTGTCATAGAGCAATATTTTTCTTCCTCTTATCATGAAGAAGCCCAATTTTAAAAAGGTTATGAATGTAATCTAATATGAGTTGGGTCTCATCAATAGGTTGTACAATCATGATCAAATAGGTAACAATGGAAAAAAGATGAGTCATGTTTATATGATCACCAGTCTTAGGAATGATTAAAGTTCTTAAGACATGTTGGATGACTCTGGCATTTTAGTTTGAAGTGTAGACTCTAGCTAAGTGACATACTTGAATTATACCTCTAAGAGTTTTTTTATCTCAGACCAGTCATAATTAGATTTAGAGGTCAATTTGTGTGCTCTAGTCCCACGAGTCCTTAAGTGAAGAAAATTTCTTAGATCTTCCTTAGTGATTTCCATATGCTATTTTTTGACAAATGAAATTATCCTACTTTCATCCTCACTGATCCTCATATTTTTTAGGAAATAGTGAAAAGACTCTATGTGGTAAGTGTATATTAAAGTCAAAATGAAGGAGAACTAAGTTGAAGCTGCATAACTGAAAAAATGGATTTCATCTCAAATCAATAGTCTTGAAGGAGTGATTTTGGTGGCTATATACTTATAGAAAGAATCCTCATTATCTCTAGACATGAAGTTATCATCCCCACCCCTGGATGATAATCCCTTAGTAACTCGAGAGTGCTTGATAGAACTTGTCATTCCTAAGTTGGTGCCTCTAAAAGGATTCAAGAAGGGTTTGGAAGTGAATGAAAATGAATTCAATAGCCCTTCTATTTAAAGAAAAATGACCCATCATATAGTACAAAAATGGCTTCATACGTACAATCTTAAGATCGTACGGGATGAAATAATTTTTGTATGGACGAATGATAATGTCCAAATGAAACGACATTTTGTAAACACGTAATTTACGAGGTGTCCTTTCGTACATGACCATATGATTGTATAGACGAACATGTATTCGTCTGGGATGATCAGTTATTTAAGATCATGTTAATGATGGTTAGGTTCGTCCCCCACAGAAAATGACACATGGATCGTACAGACGAAATTTGATTTCGTACACATGATTAGTTATAATAGCTGATTATACACAGATAACCGTCTACATGCGTATAGACAAATATATACATATCATATATGATGATGATGCTATCGTATAGTATAATCTATGTGAAAAATTCAAATTTTAATACTAATAAAATACTTAGAAAATTTAACATGAAAATTAAAAAAAAAACATTTGATAAGTGATACGTGTCCAAATTAAATAAAACATAAAAATAAAAACAAAAATAAAAAAACACATGCAAACAAAAACATTAACAAACAAAAAAATAGTAAAACTAAATCAAAACATGCATAACAATCATATCAAGTTTACAAAAAATTTTATTTAAGCATTAAGATCAATCACACCTAACCTTATTCTTAATGTGCTAGAAGTATCAAAGGCTAGTGGTTTTATAAAAATATCTACAAGTTGATTTTCTACTAAAATATGATAAAATTCAATTTCCCCTTTGGCTGCTTCAGCAGTAGACAGGGTTATAGAATTTTTTTTCTATTAAACCAAGAAACTAATGAATTTCCTATGATTGATAAGTTCCAGAAGTACTCTTTTGATCAACTCTACAACCTGTAAAGTCTGAATCAGAATATCCAAGAATTTCAAATAAAAAGCTATACTTAGGATACCAAATCTCCAAGTTCTGAGTTCCCAAAAGATATCTCAAAATCTTTTTTACTACTATTAAATATAATTCTTTTAGATTTGATTGAAATCTAATACACAAATAAATACTTAACATAATATATGGTCTGCTAGCTGTCAAATTAAAAAAAATCTAATAATTCCTCTAAATTTATTTTGATCAATAGATTTTCCCTTTGGGTCCTTATCCAACTGAACTGAGAAACTCAAATGTGTAGATACTCGTTTAACATTATTCATTTTATATTTCTTGAGGTTATCATCAATATACTTTGATTGATAAAGAAAAAAATTTCTCCTCGTTTTGCTTAATGCTAAAACCCAAAAAATAACTTAAGTCACTCATTAACCTCATCTTAAATTCACTGCTCATTATTTTTGAAAAATCATCACAAAGATTTTTTAGTTGATCCAAAAATGATATCATCTATATAAATTTGAACAATGAGTATATAATTTTTTAATTTCTTCGAAAAGAAAGTAGTGTCCACACTTTCTTTTAAAAAAGATCTAACCAACAAGAAAGCGCTTAACCTTTCATATCAAGCCCTAGGTGTCTGTTTTAATCTATATAATGCCTTTTTTAATTTAAACACATGATTTGAAAATTTAAGATTTTTAAAACCTGAAGGTTGTTCAATATAAACATCTTCTTCTATCTTTCCATTCAAAAAGGCACTTTTGACATCCATTTAAAATAATTTAAAGTCTTTAAAACATGCAAAATCTAGCAACACCCAAATTGCTTCCAATCTTACTACAAGGGAAAATCTCTCCTCAAAATAAATTCCTTTAATTTGATTATACCCCTTAGCCACCAATCTAGCCTTATTTCTAACAATAAATCCTGAGTTATTCATTTTATTTTTTGAATATCCACTTAGTTTCAACAATACTTTGATTATTTGTTTTTTCAATTAATTCCCAAATATTATTCTTTACAAATTGATTTAATTCTTCTTGCATAGCCAATATCCAAAATTTATCGGAAAGTGCTTGATTTATATTTATGGGTTCAATCATTGAAATAAAGAAAGAATGGTTAACTTCTTTGCTAAGACCATGCCTAGTCCATACACCCTCACTAGGTTCACCTAAAATTAATTCCTTAGGGTGATTTTTAGAAAAACTCAATTCTCTAGGCAAAAGGTTTTCTCATTACAAATTTTTATCCAAATTAATCTTTTTAATTCCTTGGGAGTTATTTTCCATAAGATCCTCTTCCAACCTTGACTCTTTTAAAATGTCAGATTAATCAAATACAACATGTGTGGTGTCCTCAACTACTAATATTCTTTTGTTAAATACTCTATATGATTTTCTAACATTAGAGTATCCAAAAAAAATTCCTTCATGTGATTTTAGATCAAATTTTCCTAAAGGAGATTTTCTATTATTATATATGAACATCTTACATCCAAAAATATACAAATATGACAAGTTAGGTGTTCTCCCCTTAAGAAGCTCATAAGAAATTTTATTTAGTTTTGATCTAATGTTCACCCTATTCAGAATAAAACATATTGTATTAATTGTATCATGCCAAAAGTATTTAGGAAGTGAATATTCTATCAATATGGTTCTAGTAGCTTCAATTAATATTATGTTCTTTCTTTTGATTGTCCCATTCTGCTAAGGGATTTTAGGTGCAGAAAAATTATGATCAATTCCTTTTTCTTATAAAATTCCTTAAATTTTTTATTTTTAAATTCACCTTCATCATCACTTTTAATTGTTAAAATTTCACATCCTAGTTTCCTTGAAATCCAAGTAAATAATTTTCTAAATTTCTCAAATGATTCACTCTACTGAAATAAATATTTAACCCATATAAATCTGTAGAAATCATCAACTATCATAAATCTGTATACCTTCCCTCCTAGACTTATAATGCTAATCAGTCCAAAAAGATTCATATGAATGATTTCTAATGGTTTGCTAGTTCAAAGATCCTTAATGGAATGAAATGAGGACTTCACATATTTTCTTAGTTGACATGCATCACAAAGGTGATCCTTAGTGAAGTCTAATTTTGGTATCTCTAACCAGTTCTTTTTGGGTAATTTTTCTAAGATTTTTAATGTTAGCGTGACAAACTCTCCTATGTCATAACCAAGATTAATCAAAAATTATTTTTAAATAAAAGCATTATGAGTTTTAATACAGTTCAAATCTAGCATATAAATATTGTTTATCCTGATTCCATATAAAACATCATTTCCATTTAGGCTTAAAATATAATTAGTGAAAAAAATATAATGTTATACCCTTTATCACATAGCTGGCTAATACTTAACAAATTATACTTTTAGCCTTTTATAAGTAATACATTCTCAATGAAAAAATTATTCAAGTTTTTTATCATACCCATGCCAACCACTTTTCTAGTGATATTATCTCTCAGTGTAACCTTACCTCCATTCCTAGCTTTCAATGATTTGATTTATATAGTTTCTCCAGTCATATGCTTCGAGCAATCATTATTTAGGTACCAAATGCTCTCATGAGATCTTGTTTGAGACCGTACTTATAAAATAATCAAATTTTAATCTTGGGAACCCAAATAAGTTTGGGTTCTCCTCTTGGCAAAATTAAACTAGATGCATATATGATATAACTTATTTTATGCATCTTAGGTCTTCACATTAAATGTATTTTTCTATGTAAAGTACAAGTGTGTGAAATATGTCTAATCATCCCATAAGTAAAACACTTAACTCCATGAAAAAGGTTTTTTTAATCTCCGATAATAAATTTATCACTTACTATATTTTAAGATTTCTGACTTCAAAATAGGATTAGTAAAATCTTCAAGTTTGGGGGGTTTCCTATTTTTCTCAAGAGCTTTCACTTTTAATTTAGGAAATATATTTACATCTTCTAACACATTAATATCATATTTCAGATAGTGCTCTCTAATTTTATATTCATCCTTAAAAGATTTAAATTCCTTTTCTAGTTCAATATAGGATGATTTTATAAGATCATTTTGCTTATTCAAATCATCAAATTCATCTAATAAGCTCATGTGGTTGATTTCAATAAGTGCATGATCTTTCCTAAGGGTTTCATGCTTCTTTTATAACTCTTACAATTCTAAGTTCAATATAGCATGCTTTTCTTGAGCTTTTTATATATAGTATAAATTCTTTTAGAAACATCAAGCAATTTATTATAGGTTAAGGCACATACCTATTCTTGATCTGACTGATTAAGATTATTGGAAATTAAACATAAGTTAGTGGCTTCTTCTTCCTTTTCTATTTCTAATGAATCCAAAGTTGAGTATGCTTAGAAAACTCTCTAAAATTTATTCTTGCCCTTACTCCCATTTGGTTTCTCCTTTGCCTTCTCCTTGCTAGGAGTGCCTTTTAGATTAGAACAACCCATTTTTATATATTCAGATTTCATGTATTCATAACAAATCACATTATTAAAAACCTTAATATTTTTGTGGAACTTACCTTTATTCTGCTATTGGCATCTCATTTACTTCCTTTGAAGAAAACTCATGAATTGCCTTGTCATCAAGGTAATGTCATCCTTATCCTCAGGTTATGACTAATCACTCTCTGAGTCATCCACTTTCAATGCTATATTCTTCTCCTTTTGCTGTTCTCCTAGATCAATCCTCCTTTTTATTCTCCTAGATCAATCCTCCTTTGACTCACTAATTGCTCGTAAGAAATTAATGATCCAAGAAGATTATCAATAAAATAAATATTTAAGTCCTTAGACTCTATAATAGTAGTTATTGTAGCATCATAAGTAGTAGGTGAATAATAAAAAATTTTATTAACCATTTTAGCATTCATTAGTTCCCTATCTAATGCATACAAAGAAGTGACTATCTGAGTGAATCTTATATATATGTCAGAAATGGATTCATTAGATTTTATGTGAAATAATTCATAATTATATAGCAGGATATTTAATCTAGATTACTTCACTTCATTAGTCTCTTCATATGTAATACAAAGCCTATCCTAACCTTTTCACTTTTGCAAGTAGAAACCCGCATGTAATATTAAGACTTAAGTGCACTAAAGAAATTATTTAAATATTTTGCATTTAATTATGCTAAGTCATGTTCTTATATAGTCTAATCAGTAAAAGGTGTTTCAATTTTAATATAATCTACAAGTCTAGTTGCCCTAGTATACCCTTCATGAACTAAAATTCACATGCGATAGTTAAGTGATTGAAGAAATGTAGACATACGTGTTGTCCAAAAATTGAAAGAAATATTATCAAATAATGGAAGTCTATTGATCGAATATCCTTCAGGTGTATTTTGGTTTACAAAAGTAGCCATTATCATTTTCAAAAGTAATCTAAACTTATAATTTTGAAACAAAGCTCTGATACCACTTGTTAATTCCATATAGGTTATTAGACCTACACAATTATCCCAAGGCTAACTAAGAGGGGGGTGAACTAGTAATTTAAAAAATTTCTTAGATTTTTTAATAGAAAATCAATTTTTGTATTTTTGAAAAAGTAAAATTTTCAACCACAAATACTAAAGTGCATAAAATAAAAATGCAAAAAATAAAATGACACAAAAAAATTTATAGTGATTCGATCAAACACGACCTACAACCACTCCCTAAAAACTCCCTCTTCAAGTATTGCACTATTGCTGAAAGTGACTCTCCTTTTACCCTCACAGCAAGGCGGAGAAGCCTTCACAATTTTCCTCTCTTCCACCAATTCTTGATGTGGCAGAATTCTATCATCCTTTCACACCCTCCAAGTGTCGGCAAAGAATCGTTGTTTGTTCACAATCTCTAAGTGTCGGCAAGGAACCATCATCCTTTTACACCCTCCAAGTGTCGACAAAGTACCGTCGTCTTTTATACCCTACAAGTATCGGTAGAGTACCAGATATTCTTTAAAGATCTTCTCTCGAGCAACTAAAAAAAAGTAAAGAAGTGTAATAACCAAAAAACCAAAAGAGATTCTTATATTTGAGTAATCTTGTTATCCTTTCATACTTCACTTACAAGAATTCTCTCTCAAATACTCTCCCACAATCACTATTTCACTTGTTCTTGAAAAATCATGAAGAATAACACTTTTCACCTCAGTTTCTAAGGATATTTTATATGAAAGGCATGAAAAACTGTCCAATAAATTGAAAATTTTTATTTTGAGCATGTACGATCGTACACTACAATCGTATTTTTGTATGTACGAACAGTTCAAAAAACTGTTTCATACGAACTTGTACAAAATATGTTCATACTTGATGATCGTCTAGTATGAATCAAGTTTATACTATACGGACAGTTAAAAAATATTTCAACTTTATTGGGACGAAAAGGTACCTCACATTTTCATACTCTGGACGTTGTCTGTATGAATAGAAAATCGTACAGAATGATCCATTCAAAAAGTTTAGCATTCGTCGGGATAAAAAGAGTCCCTTCAATTTTGTACTCTAGACATCATCTTTATGAACAAGATATCAAATAGTAAGATCAGTTCAAAAAATTTTGGGATTCATCGGAACAGAAAGGGACCCAACTAATTCCTTCTATGGACGTAGTTTATACAAACAAGGAATCGTATAGTAAGTTCAGTTCAAAAAAAATCTTGAATTCATCGAGACAAAAAGGGACCCGTCCAATTCATACTCTGGATGTTATTTGTACGAAGAACTCTTCGTATAGTATGATCAGTACTTAAAAAAAATTTCTTCCTACAATTCGTTTGACTACTTGTACGGGAAAATAACTAAATAAATCATCCCGTATAAAATGACTTCATACAGTACGATCAATTTAAAAATTACAAATTTTAAACACTCCCCCAGTGTGTGTGTGTATAATTACTCAATTATAATCACACTCTCTCAGACTCAATAAAATGAAAAATACAGACTTTCATTTACAATGAACCCTAATCTAATCTGATTTGAAATCTTTAATAATACAAAAATAATATATCTAAAATATATTAGGAGAAATTATAATTAAAACAATAATATTTAAAACCATCAAAAACATACATATTGCAAGAATATCAACAATCTAAAACTAAGCTACAACAATCTCAACAAGAATGAAATAAAATCACTAAATAAGTTTAGTTTTTATTTCTTTCTAAGTTCACCCCCTCACTAATTGCTAATATATATGTATTCATTTATATGATTAATGTCATGTATAAATGTTAATTATGTTAACCTCTTATATACATTCATGTTTGTATGATATAAGTTTTTATATGGGAGACATTAAAGTGCGCATACAAGCTTTGTTATATGAGCTTGATTATTTATTCTATTCTACTTCTGATTTTTTACCATATGCCATGTTTAGATGTGAGAGGATTAAGATAGTTATAAGTGAAAAGTTGAGTTATAAGAAGTCTCATATTGGTCTCCTTCACCTAGTGAGGGTTTATCTTGGGAGGCATAAGTTGAAGTGGAATTATAAGCAAGCATCAAGAGATTCATATCATGATTCATATGCTACATATTCTGTTAAATGAAATAAGTTCAAATACAATGAAAATTTTGTTGATAAGTACATTATAATACTTTCATGAAAATACAAGTGGTGTTCTGTCAATAGGAAATCTTTGATACTCATGTGAAAGCATAAGCTAATATTTATAATATTCAATTCAAGTAACGTAACAACAACATCAAGTCTTTATACCACCATGTGAAATTTCTAAAAAATTATTATAATGCACATTCAAGTTTAAAACATGTTATATTATCCTTTTCGTAATACTGTCATATAAAATCCCTTTGTTTATGCCTTCTAACAATAATATATATTTTTATTAATTTATAATTAATATTTAAATTTTTTATTTTATACACTACAAATAGGGGCATTAATTTTTTCTATAGAAAGTGGGATCAATAGCCTAATGAGCATTTGAATGCTCACCTTTGAAATTTTTAAAAAGGGAATGGTCTAGCGGAGTAGAGATTGATAAAGGCATGACTATCTTGAGCTTTTATATTAAGATTTTTTATAGTTTAGTATTTATATTTTGATGCATAAAACTACCTCACATGGAATTATTTTTATATGATTATTTTGGAAATGAAATGTGGATGTTCATTTATGATTTTTGAAGTGTTTTAGAATATTTAGTTGGCTCTAGTATGTCCTAAGTCACGGTTGAGAAAATTAGGTTCACGATTTAATTCTTCTATTCAGTTCTAGGGCATGACATTATTGGTGATGATATGCATCAATGTTGTAAGTAATAGTTAATAATAAAGTAAATGATCATTGGCCTTAGTGTCAGTAGCATGCATTGACCTTATAAGAGTTAGCATATGTCAATGGTGTGTATAAGCCTTATATGTGATGATTTTTTTGATGGCATACATCAATCTTATAAGTGATGATATGTGTCAATATTATTAGCGATGACAAGAAACAAAATTAGTGGGTATCAATGACATGTATTGGCCTTATAGGTAATGACATATGCCAATATTATTGGCAATAATATTAGGAGATACTGGTTAAATGATAGTAGTTGGATGATGGTGTTTAGGAGTTTATAGTTAAACAATAATGGTTATGAGACTATAGTCAAACAACAGTAGTTGGGAAGCTATAATTGAGATATCGTAGTTGATTGATGATTGTTAAGAGACACTAATTGAGTGATGGTGGTTGGACTATGGTACTCAAATAAAGGTTTTTTTGGTGGTCATCAGTGTTGATCGTTGAGTATAGCTCTCTCCAACTCCAAGTCCAGATCTAGCTCCAAGTTCAAGCTCCTAATATCCCCCTTTCTTATAGGTTTTTAATAATGTTTTGATAAAATTTTCCAAAATTCCTAAAATATACTACATTGGATGACTCATATTTTTTTCTTAATAATAGACCATTCTTATAGGGTCATAATAACATCAGGATCGAGTTATCATTGAGCTTGTTGGATTATAGTCAAATTGAACATCTCAATGAAAGAAATTAAACAGTATAAGATTATTCAATTATTTGGTCATTAAGACACTAAAATGATTAAAGAAAGATCTATGATCAAAAGAATCAACATGGGACATCTAATTTAATATTTTGAAATTTTGGCTAAGTTTACCAAATGTCATTTTCTAAAAAAATCATAAATTAGGTTTCAATTTTTACTTATTTAGTATTTTGGCTGAATTTACTAAAATGGCATTCTAAAAAATTATAAGAAGGAGAGGGGATTTGGAGAGATCATAAAGATATGACACTCTTAAGCTCCATTTGAAATTCAACTCAGATGATTATCGCCAATAATCATTATAGCCCGATTATTGTCAACTGATTGCCATCTCCTGAACATTGTTTCTCAAATTATGCCAACCATCACATTCAACCATTATCACTTTATTACAGTCTCCTAACTATCATTTTATGACTGACAATATCCACTAAGATTATCACTTGTCATTGCTAACAACATCAATTTACTCCATCACCAACAAAGCAAATGCATGTCGTCGACACAAGTACCAACTCTCGACAACATTGTCTTACATCGTCGCCAACAACACAGATGTACACCATTGCTTATAAGGTTGATAAAACATCGTTGACACTAATTTTGACTCCAGATATCTGCATCAAGATTTATACTGAATTTATTAATTTATGTTCTCTCCTCAAATAATAGAGACCTAATAGACCCTAGACAATCTTTTGAAGACATCTCTAATGCTTTAAGACTTTTAGCTTCCACTATGAAATACACCTTTCACGGTTCATGCCTACTATATTACATAATGCATTCCAATTAGGGGGGAATGTAGCATTTGCAATCTTTTGAAGACATCTCTAATGCTTTAAGACTTTCAGCTTCCACTATGAAATACATCTTTTACAATTCATGCCTACTATTTTTTTATTAATGCATTCCAATTACGAGGAAAGATAGAATTTCTAATCAATGTCATACACTAGTGGAATCATCTATACTAGATGAACCCCTGTATTTTTTTCTCTTTCCAAGAATTCCACTTAAAGTTTCAAGTATTTAAAATTAAGATATTAACTCATCTCTCTAATGCTACAATTATTATAAAAATTATTCCATAAATTGAAGAAAAAACTTATTTTATATTTAAATTTATTTATAATAATCAAGAAATAAAAGACTAATAAATGAAACCAGACCAACATTCATAAAAGCCTAAGGGCTCTTGCCCCCCCTACTTAAAATCAAAGGGCACCGATGCAAAACTTCCCCTCCCTCTCTCCTACTCCTTTTGTTGATTTGCTGTGAACCTGAAGCAATCCAACAGCTAACATTTTATATCATAACAGTCCAATCTGACCCACCTCTCACACTCTTCTTTATCAAAGTCCCGCTCCCTTTTCTAATTTCCATCTCCTTCCTTTAAATTATTGCACAGAAGCTTCTTAGTTTTTTTAAAGTTTTATTGGTTTTTTATTCACCTCAGTTCCAACGGAAGACTGGCTACTTCATACAGAAAGCGAGAAGCTAAGAAAGGAAGACTTTGATGGATTGCTAGATCTGTTTTCTTGTTCTCTTCCTTGGAGTTTAAACCCAGTGCGATCTTCTTCTCCAATCAAATGGGAGCAGTTACATAACATCTGTGGCCCAGAGGTTATGAGGAAGAAATCTACCGATCGAAGATGTTCAAGGCAGCGAGATGGAAGAGTGAGAAGAATAAGATTAAGGCAGTTTTCAAATTTCAGTTCCAAGCAACAAAGGTATTTCTTTTATTTTTAAATTGCTGATAAGAGTGAGTTTTGGTGCAATAAATTTGCGGATTTGATGAGGATTGACTGCCATTGTTTGGTTTTACCTTAGGTTCATCATAAGGGATGGGAGGAGCTCATGGTTTCTTTGTTTCCGGTAGATGCCGGAAAGCCGACGGCGAAATCGGAAAAGGTAGCGGTTGTCGACGGATCATGCAACTGGGCGATTCCAATATATGAAACTGTTAGGCTGATCCAAGATTCAAAAACCGGAAAGATCAATGACAAAACTTACCAGTTTGTTCTCTCAGCAACAGTATGAGCGCATGGGATTTCTCTTTAATTTGCAATCTAGTTGTTTCCCTCTTTGAAATGGGATTGATTAGATGAGATTTTTGCAGGGTTCGGTGAAATCCGGGGTTGTGGGGGAGATCGGCATTAACCTGGCAGATTACGCTGAGACCTTCAAGCCCTTTTCTGTTTCGTTGCCTCTCAAGGCTCCCAATGCTGAAACAGTTTTCCATGTCAGTACCTTTGTTTTCAGAAATATTTTCCATGTTTTGCTTCATAATGCTATAGAAGCCATTGAAATCATTCCAGAGATCTTGTTTGGCAGGTTACTGTGCAAAGAATACAGGGTGAAGATGAAGGAAGGTAACATTTTGAACCTTTGAGGGTATTACTTTTATCAACTGAACTTTTATCTTATAATCAATTATTTTATGTTACTTGTTTTGATTATTTAGAGCGTCGGATGAGGATGGAGATAAAACTATGAAGCAGCAGCTAAGAACTCTAAGAAGGAAATTGGGCGATTCTGCAATTGCAGAAACAAAAGCGTTGGCCAAAATTGCTAAAGACATCAAACCAACGCAGGTATTACCGAAAGTTCTGAAATTAATTAGTAATTTGTTTGCATTTGATGCCTGTAAGTTTGTCATAAAGCTTGAATTAAAAAGAAAATTAATGATTTATTCAGAAGCTATACAAGATTTTGACTGCTGTATTTGGCAATTGAATTGGGAAGTTTAATCTCTTTTCAACTAAGAATGTGTTATTTAGGCAAAATGTGTCACCATCCAAATATTACTATGTTAAATTTGAATTTACCATTCTTGACTTGCAAAAAGGTCTTGTTCACCTATTATATTTCCATAAGACTTATGACTGTCCATAATATAGTATTAAAATTTATAAGAATAGTTATAAAACTCCATTCATCATACTAAGACTAATTACAATCTATAAGGCATAAAATTTATGGAGCAGCCCCTTAGAATAGTAACAGTATCCATATTAACCCTTGCATAAATGGTTACAATAAAACCAAATAGAATAGTTGCATAACTACAGCATTAAAAAAAACATAAAAGATTAGTTGCGCCAATATAACATATGTAAATCAATAAAAACGAAATGAAGCAATCTATCTGATTAGGCCTGGATGAAGTATTATAACTTCATTGATAGCCATCAATCAAAATGAAATATTTGTAGTTCTGAAAGCCTCCGGATGAAAGCTCTCGAGCATAACTCTAAATGTGGTCTTCATTGTTTTGCAGGAGGTATCAGACTTCAACAACCAAGCAAAAACAAAATTTCCGTCTAGCAGAGTCATGACTGTCCAGGTCAAATCGAATGGAAATCTCAGAAAGTCCTATAGCTTGGATACCATATCAGCATCAGGTTCAGACAGCAGCTCAGAAAGGTACACGCCAAAGGAGAATGGAGCCAAGAATAACATAACCCAGCAAGAATATGGCAGCTTATTATCTCCTATAAGCAGCACTGACACTCCTCGAGATCCCGTTGCGCCGGGTAACGATTGGTCTATCATTTCAGCTCCCTATGGCAGTATTGATGAATCAAGTAGTAGTTCTGGGGAGGCATTGCTGAGAGAAGGAAGCCAAGAATCAGATAATATTGTGGAAAAACTTAATAATGATATCATTGTCTTAACAAGGCAACTGGAAGTATCTAATCTTGAACTCCAAACTCTCAGAAAGCAAGTTGTCAAGGAGAGCAGGCGGGGGCAGGATTTTGTGAGGGAGCTGCAAAGTATGAAAGAGGAAAGAGATGAGCTTGAAAAAGAATGTGTTGAACTGAAGGCTTCAATTAAGAGAGCAGCAGATCAAGAACATGATTCAGCTAAGCTGCAGTTTGGAGGTACAAATAAATGGTCATTGCTAGAAGAAACAAAGCAAGAGTTGAATCATGAAAAAAGTTTGAATGCTGACCTTCGGTTGCAGCTGAAGAAAACACATGAATCCAATGCTGAACTGATACTTGTGGTGAGGGATTTGGAGGAGTTAGTACAGCGGAAAAACAGGGAAATCCCTTCTTGTTGTTGCAGCCGTACTTCTATAAAACCAGACATTATGAAGGATATGGAAGAAATGAAATTTAAAATTAGGTTACCACAATTGCATAACGCTGAATGCCAACAAAACTTACTTGAAACTTCCACATATGAGGAAGATGAACAATATGCACTAGAAGTATTAGTCAATCAGTCTACTGATGTCGAACTCTTAAATTCACCAGATCATAAGATTGCACATCTAACCACTGAGTTAGAGCTATACAAAAAGGAGCGTGAAGAAACAGAAATGCAGATGGAACAGCTTGCTCTGGACTATGAAATATTGAAACAGGAAAATCATAATATTTCCAAAAAGCTTGAGCAGATCCAACTGCGTGAACAATTGAGGATGCAATTTGATTGTTCAGCTCACTTTGCTTCAATAAGTGAGTTAGAAGCCCAGGTTGAGTGCTTGGAAAATGAAATTGAAAGACTGACAGTAGTATTTGAAGCTGACCTGGAAATCATCAGTAGAGACAAAATTGAGCAGGAGAAAAGGGCCATTCAATCTGAGGAGGCACTGAGGAAGACAAGATTGTATAATTCTAACACGGCCGAACAGCTGCAAGAGGATTTCAAAAGGCTCACAGCTCAAATGTCATCTGCATTTCATATGAATGAAAAGCTGGTCATGCAAACACTAAAAGAATCTAATGAACTACAATTGCAAAAATGCCACCTGGAAGAGATGTTAGAGAAGGCAAATAAGGAGCTTGATTTAGTGAGACATCAACACCATATTAAATCCCAGCAGCTGTTAAGCCTAATAGATTTCAAAACAAAAGAAGTAGACAACCTGGTTTTGGAGCTGAAGGAAAAGCGCAAGGAGCTTGAAAATCAAAGTATGGTTACAGAAGCAAGACAAAGGGCTTCCTTGGAACAAATAGCACAGCTTACAAGTGAGATTGAAAAGCTCTTAGGAAAAAGCGATCACTTTGCTGAACAGATTAAACTCAAGGAAAATTTGATAAAAGAGATGGACCAGCTGAAAGCATCAATGACTGAAAGCAATATGTTGCTTCAAGCCTGCAGAAAGGACAAATCTATGCTTGAGGAGGAGCTTTCTTTTTTAAAAGTGGAAGCCAAGAAGTCACTTAAGGAGCTGAGTGACCTCAGGCAACTAAAAATTGAAAATGATGCGACTATTAGGAATCTAAATGCAGAGTTAGTAATGCACAGAGCTCAATATGATGGTTTGAAGCATTCGTTATTTGAAAATGAACAAGAAAAAGAGAATCTCAGGAAGCAAGTTGGTCTATTGAGTGGCAACGCACAGAAGGAAGCAGGTATTATTGCTATTATTGAGAAAAAATCAAAGGATCACAATGCAAAGCTCCTTAACCCAGAAGTACTCATAAAGTCATCATCAAGAAGCAAGATTAGTTCGCATAAGAAGACCCTGCTTCCTGAGGTATCCTTGCTGCTTTTAGAAAATATCTGTTATTATTATTAATATTTTTCATTGGCATTTGAGAGTTAGGGCAATTGAGCTTTCAAATCTCGCACAAACAAATACCCAAAAAGTGAAATAGTATGTGGTAAGCTTTACTCATCTAGTACAAAAGAGGGAGCTGGATTAGAGAGAGATAAAGAGAGAGAGTGATGTGAATTAGTGAACATCAAAATCACGCTTTCTTTTTTTCATTTATACCTTTTTCTTGTTGTCTACCAAAAACTATATATGACAACTACCTAATTTATATTCCTGGAAGGTATAAGAAATGACATTATCAATAGCTTTTCTATTAAAAGATAATTTGGCACCTAGTTTTCAAGAATTATAGTCATAAATAATACTAAGTTATACAGCTATGCATGGTTAATGGCACAATAGCGACGCATAGTACCATGACATAGACAAGGGAAAATAAAAATAGCACTAGCGAGTTGAAACAAACATAATAGCCCCAGGATTTCCCAGTAGAAGAACAAACAAGTTTATTCTTGCACCATCTGATGCTTTTTTGTCAAATATAAATGGAATACCGAAGAAACTGTTTGCAGTTATGCCTTTAATTCAAATTCCATTTCTTATCAAATAATTTTATCCTATATTACATCTTATATTTTTTAAATGTATATTATTTGTCTTTTATGCAAAATACGTGTTTCCTAATTCTTTCTATGTGTGATGCTGCTGTTAGAACATTAAGTTGATTTTATTGTTTATTGCACTCATTCGTACGTATAAGAATGCAGAATGGCAGAAGTAATGGAGATTATGTGCGTAATCACATAATGGAAGACAAGAAAAAGGTGAAGGATTTAAACAGCATCGGAACGGCATTAATCATAAGGTAAAGTTTGTATGATAATGTAGAGAATAGAGGCAACAAATGCTAAAAAAAAGAAAAAAAAAAATTTAATCCTCGAACAATTCGTCTGTGCAGTAATACTGTTGATAGTCCAGAGATTCAAGAAGAAAGATCAATCTTATGCAGCTGTGAACAGACTCAGCAGAATACTACAAAAGTATTGGTGGAGGTGGCTGAACTAAAGGAACAAAATCAAATGATGGAAACTGAGCTGAAAGAAATGCAGGAAAGATATTCTGAGATGAGCTTAAAATTTGCAGAAGTTGAAGGGGAAAGGCAAAAGCTTGTAATTAAAATCCGCAGTCTAAAAAATTCTTTGAAAATTGTTTGAATTTTTATGTTAATTGAGTGCATTTTTTGTTTGTATAGGCAAGAATCTGGGTTCCCTCATTGATGTATTCAGATCTTGCAAGGAAACTAAGGGCATGTAAAATGCACTCTGATATTTATTTTTGTACTGTTATACATTTCCCCATATAAAGAAATATAATCCCCTTTTCTGCATAGAAATGATATACCAAGCACTGAAGTGCATGATATTGCTTGATGGATTTTACTTTATTTTAATGCTTGAAGGACTGTTTGATTTTTCTTCTTTCAAGTTAGAACCCTTCGGTTTAACTTATTGGAAATTATTCTTTGAAGCAAGCAAATTTCTATCAATTTTGATCTCTTATCATTATCATTTTCATCGACATTGATCTCAGAAGCCATTAGGATAGTACTTGTTCAACTGCTAATCTGCTTTTGAAGGCTTCTGTCTATTGGTTTAGATTTTAAGTTTTGTACACTTCATATCTGAGTTGCCTTGCCAGTTCTTTCTGTTTATTTTGTGTTTTAAAATATTTACAGACATGTATCTAACAAAAAACTGTCAGCTGAATACAAGCATTGTAAGCAGCTGAACTCTATTACGACAGCTAAGTGCAAGTATGACATTAGCTGAGCTTAGTTAGTACAACTATTAAGCAACTTCCTAACTAATTTCCATTACAACTGACAAACTAAATGAGTTACACAGCTAATTAACAAAGAATCTTGCTAGCTTATTGGATGTCCTTCATCCATTTAGGTCACCTTCATGCTCTTATTTCTTTAGCAGTTGTTGATGACGTTAGCTTTACATCATTACCCACTTCCTCAACAGTCCTTACTCCCAATTTCGAAATCTGAATAAGTTATGCAATTCTTCAAGTAGTAAATCATCCCATTGAACAAACTAATTGTGTTGCTGATGTCTCCGTTTGCATTATTAATCCTTGTTTTAGAATTTCTCTTCTGTAAGTTGTGCTAGTAATGGGGTTGGATGTAGATTAAAATCTTCGCAAAAATGTTTCAAATAGGATACTGAAAAACAGGGTGAAACTTTGAAAGTTCAAGTTAATAGGCCATTAAAAATCTAAAGTTTTATTTGGGACTACTTTCATACTGTTTTCTAAAATAGCTTTTAAGTATAAAAATTTCTAATTCAAGAATTTTTTATAGTAAAATGTTGTTTTAGAAAGCAAGTCAGCCTTTGTTTGTGTTCAACTAAATGCATCATTTCTTATGTATAAGCTAAAAATGTGTTGTCATTGTCCTTAATTTGAGGCTCTCTTGTGGTTATGAACTTAGTTCTACCAATCATCTCTGTTTTTCATGACAAAGCTAACGGTCCTAAACCACTCCTAGAGCATCGGTTTCAATGATAAAGGCTAGTGAAAAATTAGGAAAGGCTAGAACAGCTAATAAGATCATAGAATTTTTCAATGCTATAAACATTTTGTTGGCTTAATGAACAAAGTTTGCGACTACAGTGTTGTAATACAATTCATGGATGATTCAAATGACCTTCCATTGTTGGAAATAAAACTAAAATATTGTCAAAAAATACAATAGAAAATATTGTAGAAATTGTCATAACATGCTATTCATTATGTTTTGAAAAGCCGAAGAGGCATTTCTTAAACATAGCCAAGAACTCATAATGTCTATCATGAGTTCTAAACGTCATTTTGTATGTATTCATCCGCCATTCTTAGCTAATGATATATAGATCTCAAATCTAGTTTTAAAAAAATTTCCACCCTATGTAATCATACTTGGCATAAGAAAAAGATCAAAGACTTTTATCTTATTCAAGGCCTTATAATCTCTACAAAAGTGTTATATCCCAACTTTTTTTTTCTTACTAAGAGCCATTGGCAATGAGAATGAGCTCCTAATTTCATTTATAATACTTGCATCTAGCATTTCTTTCACCAAACCTTCAATTTCTATTTTCTAAAATACTAATAATAGTATAGCCTAACCCAAAGGTGACTCGATCCTACTATAAAATTGATATGATGGTCCACAACTCTTTCAGGCATCAATTCTGAAGGAGGTTGAAACAAACATTGATACATTCTTAACACTTCCTAAACATATTTGGTACTTGTTTTTACCAATATGTAGACCTTAATGAATCCATTGGAATTATTCTTATATGAAAATAATAAGCTACTTCTGCTGTATCAATTAATTTTGTGAATTATTGTAACTTCATATTATATATGGTTGGCCCTTCCCTTTAACCTCACTGCACTCCCAAGGCATCATTAGCACCTTATATTAAAGGTAAATAACAATCTATAAAGAAAGTCTCTGTCTACATATTGGTAATTGAGAATGAAGACTAGATCATTGAAGTATTTCACTATTACCAAAACAACACATTAAGAAAGTTAGTTGATGGGAGCTATGGAGTTACTTTTGAATTGTTAAAATGTTTAATGCTCTACCTCCCCTAAACAATGCTTAGGTTTTCTTTGATATATAAAAAATAACAAATTCCACTTAATATACGCAATTATATGTGTTGAATCAAGTAATAAAATAATGGAGTTGAGTGTTGAACCCATGAGAAAACATGCTTTCTAGCAATGAACTACCATCATTTACTCTAATTGTAAAATTATCCTACTAAAATAAAAATATGGTTGTGGCAATTCAATCACTAAATAAAAACAATAAAAATAATTGATGCAATATTTAAATAAAATATTTTGGATTGATAAATACAATTATATAATTTTCCTAATGAAACTCTTTTTTATAAATATAATTTAGAGCATATGTATCCCTAGATCTCTGTCGTGTTTGTAGGAGTCAAAAGGATATATGTTGATCTCCTATAGTTATATCATCTCCATAAGAACCTAGCATATTTTACATCCTATGTCAAAGCATGCAAACATATTAATTCAATATTTTTTGTTGTTCTTGCATTTCTTCTTTGAGGCTATACATCATACTAGATTTTAACTATACATATGACCACTATGTGCATTAAATAAAATGAGAAAAAAATATTGAAAACATCATTTAAATTTATAACACATGAATCTTAATTAGTACTTAATATGTTCTCTTCATCTTCAATCCAAAGCTAGAGAATTAGTCAGACATGGAAGAAAAGATAAGCATGCTCATTTTTATTGAAATCATGGAAGAACTAAAATACAAGAGAGTGATATCACCAGAAAGGATCAATGTATCTTCTCTACACTCCTTCCTTAACGTGCATAGTTGTTCAAACAAATACTGACTAAATACTCTAATAATTTTATCTAGCACGTCTCTAATCTCCCTTAGAATTGACTCTAAGAGAGATATAAAGAATTACTCTAAGAAGTACTTAAATTGAACAAGTGAATGAACCCCCTCTCAAATATAAAATTATTACTATATATAGGATATCACAAAAATAATATGTTGTTTTGTGGTGCTTAAAAGAGCGGCGTTGTGGCTCCCTTGAAATGAATTAATGCTTCTGCACAGGAACTTCTGCATTGAACGGTTACTTAGTGAACAGTCACGTTACTTCGCTAGCAGATTGTCCCTTGGAAGTTACAATTCCTACGTCGCAACGTTGATGACTTTCGAACGCTGCGGTGATTGATGGAAGATTTGGTATCAATGTGTGACATATTGTACCGCCGTGATGCTTAAAGTTAGAGAACATAATGCCACCAACCTGACCATTTTAATAGTGCAGTGCTTGAAAATAGTGAACACGACACTACCAAGCTGACCATTTTGATGCTGCAGCACTTGAAGACAATGAACACGATGCTGCCATATCCACGTGTGGCACCTCAATCGTGTGGAAGATGGTGTTGCAGTGTGGAATTGTTGGATGCCATGGCGCTATACTCTAATTTAGATTTTTTATCATTTTTTAGTTTTTCCTACATATAAATAATTAAAATAATACATTTAAATTGATATATATATATATATATATATATATATATATATATATATATATATATATATATATATATATATATATATATATATATATATATATATATATATATATATATATATATATATATATATATATATATATATATATATATATACATAATATAATATAATATAACATAATTTACACTTATCAAAATCTCCCCAACATATACTCTTACTTATCCTCAACCAAATAAAATTCTGTTATTCTACTTAATTAAATAACCAAAGTTATATTTCTAATAGTTTAGAAATAATTTAAAAATACAAGAAAAAAGGATAATACATCACAGTTTAAAAATAGTAAAAATGAGCAAAGTTATAATTCTAGTTTAAAAAATACTAATAATTAGCCTGATCAGTCATTCTTATCATTGCTTAATTGGAAGTTGCTTGTTATGAATATAATATTTGATTATTAAAATTTTAATTGGATAATAAAGATTAAAGTTTTAGATGTGTTTGTACTTAAAATTAAATTTTCAATAGTTCACCATTATTTCTATTATCTTTTCCATCTTGTCCTCTGTAAATTTTAGTATAAGATTGTAGTCAAATTCTAAGATTTTAATTGATACCAAAATTTGAATGTACTCATTTTTTTTCTTTATTTCTTTTCTTTTCTTTTTTAAAACTCTTTTCAAGTTCATTTTTTTTATTTTTTACTAGTACTTAGTTATAATTTTGAATATCAATTTTGCTTATCATCTTTTTACAATCTACATAATATTATTAAAAAGATTTAATAGGTTTACTAATTGAAATTTGATTTGTTTTATCATTTTCAATTTTAATCTATCAATATCTATTATTTAACCTTAATTATTTATCTTCAATTCAAATATCAATATATAAATAGATAACTAGAAATTCGAGTTAAGTCAAAAACTTAAATGCTCTAAGTTAGTTAATTATTATTTCTTCCTAATCTATGAAATATAAAGCAATGTTCATTTAAACTATGATAACATATTTTATTATTATCCTAATTTTAAATAAATTTTAATTATCATTTTTATAAAGGTTAATTAAATAATCAAAATGCAGATATATAAATGAAAAATAATATAAAATTTAAGTATACGAGGAACTTAATATAATATAAATAACAATACAAACAAGAATAACAAACACATCTTTTATATGAGTGATAGAATTACATAAAACATGTGATATAAAATAATAAAAGAAGTACAAGATAAGTAGCGTTTGAGTCACCATCATATACAACAATGACTCTAGTAGCCATATCTCCAAAAACATGGCCATCCTTCATATATTTGAATTATCCTCTAAAAGACATGAAGGAAAACAAAGATAACATACATATATCCTCTCCCTCTCTAAAGCTAAGCACATAGAAAAGTAGAAACTCTCTTATTCTTCTGATTCACACACTACAGGAAAAATGGCAAATACCGGCGGTTTTCACCGGCGGTTTATAGACCGTCGGTATTACCGACGGCTCCGCCGGCGGTTAAGCCGTCGGACTCTAACGACGGCCAAATCGGCGGCTTAGCTACGATACACCGCCGGTATTACCGACGGTCTATAAACCGCCGGTAAACCGCCGGATATCAACATGAACCGGCGGTTATCCGGCGGTCTAAACCGCCGGTGATAAGTGGTTTTGTTCCGGCGGTCCAGACCGCCGAAAAACCGCCGGATATCAACGTGAACCGGCGGTTTTCCGACTGTCTACACCGCCGGTGATAAGTGATTTTGTTCCGGCGGTCTAGACCGCCGGAAAACCGCCGGTAAAAGCCCTAATACGAGCCCCCTCGCTCCGCTCATTTCATTTTCACTCTTTCCTTCTCTCTCTCTGTCGCTCGCTCTATCGTCTCCTCCGCTCGTCCGATCAGCCCCCGACGAAGGAACTCCGACCGCCGACCCCAGTCCGACCGCCGCCGACCCCAGTCCGACCGCCGCCTTCCCCAGTCCGACCGCCGCCGACGAGTTTACTCCGACGCCCGACCGCCCACCGATTCCGACCCCAAACAAACCGATTTCTATTTTAAGGTTATTTTTTATGGTTTTTCTTTGATTATTTGATGATATTATCTTTTTAGTTAATGTTTTATACTTTAAAAATATGGGAGAGAGTTATGGTGCATAGGTTTAGGTGTGATACTAATGTTTCTCAAAATCAATTTGGATTAATGCTTGGTAGGTTTACAATGGAAGTCATACATTTTTTGAGAGGTTTGATGGAGAAATATAATAAGAATAAGGAGGATCTATATATGATATTTATCTATTTAGAGAAAATATATCTTAATATTCCAAGAGAAGTGCTATGGAGGGTTCTTAAGAAGAAAGGAGTTAATAATGCTTATATTAAAATCATTATTAATATGTATGTAGGAGCTATTACTTGTGTTCAAATACATGGTGGTTTGATCAAGTATTTTCCTATTTCGGTTGGATTATATCAAGGATCAGCAAGAAGTCTATATCTTTTTTGCTTTACTCATAGATGTTCTCACTATACATTTGTGAGAGGATGTACCTTGGTGTATGCTTTTTACTGATGATATTCTTCATGTTGATAAGACTAGAAAGGGAGTTGAAGGAAAACATGAATTATGGAGGTCAACTATAAAGTTTATAAGGTTTTCGCTTCAATAGATCTATAACTGAATATATGATGTGTACTTTTAGTTGTAATAGACCTTGTGAGGGGATTATGACATTGGGTGATCAAGACATTAATAAGAATTGACTTGGTCAAATTGACCAAGTCGAACCCCAAGACCCTCTCCTATGGGTTGAGAGAGTCGAGTCGAGTTTGTTGGGCCTAGACTTGTACCCTGGGTCAACCCGGTTGACCAAGTCAACCAGGGTTGACCACCTTGCACCTTTAGGCCCCAAATCAAATCTATGCGTTTATTTTATTTAAATGCAACATATGGATAAGCTTTTGTTCTTTTAGAGCATGATTAAGTCCTTCAAAGCATAAAAATCTATTTCGATGTATAACAGATTGTTTATGCCTCCAACATGTAGGGTACGTTTACTTCAACGTGCAAATGACTATCCAAGAAGAGAGATATTGGATGTATAACAGATTGTTGCCGGGTCGAAAAGGATTGACAGTTGAATTTATAGAGGGAGTTGAAACTTTCATTCAAGTTGCATCTCAACTGCCTTCCTTTCAGTTTGATAAAATGTTTAGATGTCCGTGTTCGAAGCATAAAAATCTAGCATTCCTAAAGCCCGATGATGTGAAGCTTGATTTATATCGTAGGGGATTTCTTCTAAACTATTGGATTTGGACATCACATGGCGAGTACGAGCCACATAGAGATGCTCATGCTTGTTCATCTACAGCTTATGAAACATTTGATGAAGATCAAATGAGTAGACCCTATGAAGACCTTATTTTTGATGTAGCAGGTCATAATTTAAGGTCTAATGTGGAAGAGCCACCAAATGCAGAGACACAAAAATTCTTTGAGTTATTACATTCAGCTCAAAAGTCAATTTGGGAAGGTTGCAGTACGCATTCGGAATTATCCATTGCAGTGAGGATGCTAAGTATTAAAACTGAGTATAATATTCCCCGTGAGTGTTTTAATGACGTTATTGGTTTTATGAAGGAAACTAATCCGGCTGACAATATAATTCCCTCAAACTTGTACCGAACAAAGAAATTAATATCCAAGTTGGGTCTCACTACTACAAAGATTGATTGTTGTATCAATGGATGTATGTTATACTATAAGGATGATGCAGCAGAAGTTATTTGTCGCAGCTGCAATGCTCCTCGTTTTAAGCAGAACTCGGGAAAACAACGTCGTCCAAAGAAAGATGTGCCATATTCCCATTTTTTTTATTTACCAATCATTCCAAGACTTCAGCGGCTCTATGCATCAATGAGTTCAGCAGGCCTTATGAGATGGCATAAGGAGAAAATAGCAAAAAGTGATGTTCTTTCTCATCCATCAGATGGTGAAGCGTGGAAACATTTTGATCGAGTGCATCCTTCATTTGCTGTTGAACCCCGCAACATAAGATTGGGATTATGTACTGATGGTTTTACTCCTTATAGTCAAACAGCTACACCGTATTCTTGTTGGCCAGTTATATTAACACCATACAACCTGCCACTAGAGATGTGTATGACTACTCCGTTCATGTTCTTAACTCTGATTATATCTGGACCACATAATCTGAAGGCAAAGATTGATATCTATTTGCAACCATTAATTGATGACCTCAAATTATTATGGGAAGAAGGAGTGCTCACATATGACATATCAATAAAACAAAATTTTCTCCTTCGAGCTGCTTTGCTGTGGGCTATCGGTGATTTTCCAGCTTATGGTATGTTGTCTGGTTGGAGCACAGCAGGGAAATTAGCATGTCCTTACTGCATGGAGAACAGTAAAGCTTTCACATTAAAACATGGAGGGAAAAATACTTGGTTTGATTGTCATCGTATGTTTCTAAATGCTAATCATCAGTTCCGAAGAAATAAATAAGCATTTGTTAAAAACAGAATTGAGCGATCACCTCCTTCACCCAGATTAAGTGGTGATAAGATATTACAGAGACTTTCCAACATTCCAACAATTATTGATTATCCAATGCTATCAGAATCTAAATTTTCGGGTTATGGTGTTCAAAATAATTGGATTAAAAAAAGTATTTTCTGGACATTACCTTATTGGAGAACTAATTTGATAAGACATAACTTGGATGTTATGCACATTGAGAAGAACTTTCTGGATAATATTTTTAATATAATTATGGATGTTAAAGGCAAGAGTAAAGATAATGTCAAAGCAAGGATGGACATTAAAGAGTTCTGTCGGCGAAAAAATTTGGAGTTAGTAACAACAACTGACGGTAAACTAATGAAGCCCAAAGCTCCTTACTCTTTCACGTTAGAGCAAAAAAGAATGATATGTCAGTGGTTTAAAGGTTTAAAAATGCCGGATGGTGGAGTTCATACACCTCTGCATTTCATGATCCAAGTGGAGCTGAAGAATCTGTAAGTGAGAGGGTTGCAGCACTTACTAGAGAGATTGAAGAGATGAAAAGGGTTCAAGCTAGAGAGATTGAAGAAATGAGGAAGGCTCAGAATGAAATGCAAGCAGAGTTGCAATCCTACAGAGCTGGAAAACAAAGGAAGAAGGACCAACAAGAGCAGCCATCTGCAGACAGTGAGGATACCGATGATGATTAGATGTTTATTATGTTTGATGAATGTATTAATTAGAACTTGTGAACTTCTGAACTTGTGATTGTAGCATTATCATGAACTATCTTGTGAATTTGTGATTGTAATGTTGTGATGAATTTTTGATTTTGTTTGTATTTTCTGGTTGTGATGAATATAGCGGCGTGTTGCCCAACATATATATGCTTTTTCTGCAGGTTTAGACTTTAGGGTGAACCTCCCTCAAATAGAGGGGATGCTGTCAATTTTTTTTTCAGGTGCTACAGGTTTCCGGCGGCTAACCGGCGGTTTAGCCGCCGGAAACTACGATACCGGACGGATAAGATAAAGCCGCCGGTTATATTATTAAACCGCCGGTAAGTACCGGCGGCTTACCGACGGCCGCCGGCGGTTATACGATGGACGCCCGACGGTTTAAACCGTCGGTAAGACCGACGAATATAACCGCCGTCCACCGCCGGTACTTTACCGGCGGTCTAACGGCGCAGTCCGGTGGTCTAATGAACCAGATGACGCCAGGTTGAATCGCCGGAAACCCGCCGGTAATTTGACCGGCGGTTTTCCGGCTGTTACAATACCGGCGGCCTAACCGCCGGCAGACCGACGGTTAAAATTCCAGTGGTCACCGGCGGTATTGGCCGCCGGAAAACCGCCGCAAAAATAAACCACCGGTAAAAAGCCGTCGGAAATGGTTTCCTACGCCGTTTTTTCCGGCGGTTCACAAACCGCCGTTAGACCGCCGGTAACTTTAAAAACCGCCGGTAAATCTACACTAACCGCCGGAAAAAACCGTCAGTTTTCAGCGTTTTTCCTGTAGTGACAAGGTTTCAATCTATGTCCCTTAACCTTGAAAATATGAAAAGTTCTCTAAATTCTTATGGCACCATTGATATAAATTCTAATAATAGTATAAGGGCCAATCCATCCTAATTTTAGTTTTCCATGGCAAAACTTCTTTTTATAATCAAACAGTAAGACATCTTGACCAGGATAAAATTTATAATCAAGAACTTCACATCCATATATCTTCTTCTATTCAGCATTATATTTTTTTGTACCTTCTTGAACGTTATTTTTAAATTCATGAAGTTTATTAATGATAGCATAACTCTGGAAGTTGAGAAGAGAAAATGAAACTTCATTTTTCAATTGCATTATACTTCTATTCTTAGAGGAATAATGCTTTCTTTTCTTCACACCCATGGCTTTTAAGTTTCAAGAATGAAAGAAGAGTACTCAATAACACTTTACTCCAAAAGATCTGTCAATGATAGAAAATAATACTTTCAACTTATCCCTTTTATAGTTTTAACTAGTTTTGGGGCCAAAAACTTTAAATTTATAATAAATGCATCCTGGCTTAGAGCTGCAGCACTAAACTCAAGGCTACGACGCTCCTTCTCTCATTTTTTAAAAGCAAATTCTAATGATTATTATTATTAAAACTAGCAATCCTACCTAACACACCTAAACAAAAAGATGGGTTGCCTCCCTTAAAGCGCTAAGTTTATAGTCTTCTATCAGACTTAGTAACACACTCAACCTATTTCCAGGTTACCTCTCATGCGGCGCTAGGTTTATATTCTTTAGCCAGATTAGCCTAAAATTTTTAATTTTTTTGGGGGTACGTTTTTTCCGTTCTTCAAATGACTTTTACTAAGATTTTTTCCTTTTTTTTGGATTGAATTGCTAGCTAACTTAATTTGGTTTTCAAATTTTTAAAAGAAGCAACTTGATTTTGCAATTGATTCCTAATTGCATTACTACATCATCTAATGCTATTTTTTTATTTCCAAATTTTATTGTTTTGATTAAATCCTAGAGGATATGTAAGTCTAGTATTAAGAGTAGGTTATTGAGGATTATTTTAATTTATTTCTTGATTACTCTGCCCATTGTTCTATTGATTGTTACCATTTATATTATTTTACCAATTAAAACTAGGATGGAACCTCCAACCTTGATTATATGTATTTGAATAGATATTATTTTATCTTCTAATTAAATTAATATTTTAAATCCCTTGCATATTACACTACAGGAAAATCGCATATTTTCGACTGATTTTTTAGCGAAAAATTCTGAAGTTTCCAGCAATTTTTAAAATTTTAGGGCCGAAATTCGGTGAAAACATTTTTGACAGAAAATCGAGGTTCAAAAAACTTTTCCATCAAAACAAAATCTGTCAAAAAATTTTTCCAGCAGAATTAGTACGCCGGAAAGGTGTTCCGGTCGAATAACTTCGCCGGAATAATAATAAATGGTTTTCAAAAAATAATTCCCGCAGGAGATCAAACACACCTGGCTCCTGTTCTCACCCAGCCTGTCCGTGCCTAGCATGGACCCGGTGGTACCGTGTAAGCCCGTCCGCATCCAGCTGGCCCGCGTCCGCGACTCGGCCTGCCCGCTTAGCCATAATGCGTCCGCCACCAGCGGCCCACCTGCAACCGCGTAAGCCCCCGTCCGCAACCAGTGGCCCACCCGCTTAGCTCCAAGCAGGCCATCCCACAATGCTCAGCGCTCGTCCGTCGAAGGAATCGAACCCAGTACCTCTTTGCTCTCAGAGTGTCAACCACTCTATTGTGAAGTATAATATGTTTAAAAGCTAACTATTATATATTTAAATAAGATCAGGAAATATTTAATAAAAAATAATAATAATTAAAATAAGTTATTAATATTAATAATAAATTTGTTAATAAAATAATAAGTTAAAATTATTAATAAACAAGTTAAGGTTATTAGTAGAATAATAATTTAAAGTTATTAATAGAATAATAAGTTAAAATTATTTATAAATAATAAAATTAATTATTACTTTAACAACTAAATTTTAGTTATTTAAATTAATATTAAATTTATTAAAGTAACAACGAATTAAAAAAGCATAAAAAATTATTATTAATTAATAAACTCACAAATATATAATCTTTTTCAGAAATTATTAGAATCTGTCTTAAAATCTGCCAAAAAATTTGACGGAAACAAATCAGCCTGAAAGCTACCGGTAATCTGCGAAAAAAATTTTCTAAAAATATGTCGGAAATATTTCATCTTTAGCCGTCAGAAAGCCGCCAGAAAATCGACCGAAAAAAGGTGTACCAAAATTTCGTCAAAAATTCTGTCAGTAATGTGAGATTTTCCCGTAGTGTTACTACCTTCAATTAAATTTTAATCCCCCAATGTTTTGATTCCTTATCAAAAATTTACTTTTATTGTATTTAACTTCTTAGAAATTGCTACAACTTATGCAGTCAAGTTTAATAAATCATCAAATTCACAATGATCATCCAGTTGTAGCATCAATTGCATCTCTAAGAGATCCTACTAATCCATTATAAAATATTTGAATAACTAACCAATTAGGTAAAGCATGATGAGGGAATTTTCTAAGCATTTTCTTAAAATCTTCTCAACTCTCATAAATGGATTCTCCATTAAATTGAGCAAAAGAAGTTGTATCATTTCTAAGATTGACAATTTTTAAAGGTGAGAAATACTTAACAAGAAATTTATGAGCCAACTCATTCCAAATAGTTATAGAGTTTGGGGATAAAAAATTCAACCATATCTTAGCTTTCTCTCTTAAAGAGAAGATAAACAATAAAAGTCTAGTAGTATCATCACCGACGCCATTGTACTTAAATACTAAACAAATTTATGCTAAACTGGCTAAATGTAAATTGGGATCTTCAATAACAATTCTCACAAATTGAGAGATTTGAACCATTTGAATAATGATAGATTTTAATTCAAAATTGTTATCTTCAATTATATGTATATTAATGCTCTTGTAAATTCAGTCTATTATAGGGTTTGCTTGAATCTTAAGAGTTTTGGAATAATTTTGATTTAACACAGGTTCAAGCATTTTCAAAATCATTTTGATTTTTTAAATTTTAGATAGGGTTCTCTCAATTTCACGATCAAATAATAAAAGTTCCTTTATATGAAAATAAAGCATGCAACTAAAAATATACAATCAATAATCAAAATAATTAAAAATAAAAAATATAAGTAGGTCAAACTATGCACTTAATTTAATAATACAACTAAAATTTATAAAAGTGAAGTACTTTCCCTGCAATGGTGTAAAAATATGATGGGGGCTATGGAGTGAACTTTTGAAATGTTAAAATACTTAAGGCTCTATGTTCTCTAAACAATGCTTAGATTTTCTTTGATATATAAGGAATAATAAATCCCACTTAATATATGCAAATATACGTGTTGAATCAAGTAATAAAGTGATAGAGTAAAGTGTTAAACCTATGAGGAAGCATACATTCTAGCTATCAACTACTATCATTTACTCTAATTATAAAAATTATCCTAATGAAATAAAAAAGTTGGATATGGAGATTCAATCACTGAATAATAGTAAAATAATAGATACAATATTAAAAAAAAAACATATATTTTAGATTGATGAATGTAAATTGCATATTTTTTCTAAGAAAATCTTATTTGTAAATGTGATTCAAAGCATATGCATCCCTAGATCTCTTTCGAGCTTGTAGGGGTGAAAATGATATATTTTGATATCTTATAATTATATCATCTCCTTAAGAACCTAGCATATTTTACATCCAATGTCTAAGTATATAAATATACTAATTTAATATTCCTAATTATTCTTGCATTCCTCTGTCATGGCTATACATCACACTAGGTTTTAATTACACATATGGCTATGTGCATTAAATAAAAAGAAAAATCTTAAAAACATTATTTAAGTTTATATCACTAGAATCTTCATTAGTACTTAATATGTTTTCTTCATCATTTATCCAAAATTAGATAATTAGCCATATATGAAAGAGAAGATAAGCAAACTCATTTTTATTAAAATCATCGAAGAATAAAAATATAGGAGTGTAATATCACTAGGAATGATTATTGTATCTCATATACACTCTTTCTTCCTTAACATATAGAGTTACTTAAATAAATATTAACTAAACACTCTAATGATTGTATCTAGCACTTATCTAGTCTTCTTTAGACTTGACTTTAAGAGAGAGCTAAAGAAGAACTCTAAAAAAATATTAAAATTAGATAAGTGAATGAACTCCCTCACACAAATAACATCTCTAGTATTTATAGGATAAAACAAAAATAGTAGTTGGCATTATAGTACCCTTGAAATGAATTAACACTTTCACACTGGAACTTCGGCACAACCATGGTGCTTGCTGATTTGGAACGGTTACTTAATGAACAATCATGTTGCTTTGCTAGCAGATCATGTCCCTTGGAAGCTACAATTACTGTGTCGTGGCATTGATGTCTTTTGAATGCTACGATACTTGATGGAAGATTTGGTGTCAAGGCATTATAGATTGCACCGTTGTAGTGCTTAAAGTTAGAGAGCACAATGCTCTCAAGCTAACCATTTTAATGTTATGGTGCCTGAAGATAGTGAATAAGGCATTGCTAGGCCGACCATTTTGATGCCACGGTGCTTGAAGACCATGAACATTGTGCTGCCATGTCCAAGTGTATCGTCTTAGTGGTATGGAAGATGGCATTGTTGCATGGAATTGTCAGACACCGCTGTACTATATGCTACTTTATAATTTCTGCCATTTTTGAATTTTTCTTGCACACAAGCTGTTAAAATAATATATTTAAATTGATAAAAGCACATTAAAAAATTTAACATAATTTACACTTATCATTAATATAATAGTTACTCCTAATATAGAAGATAATTTTGATGAAATAAAGTCCTCAATCAAACCATTGTCAATTAAAATTTATACATGGAAATCACTATTATTACACTGTATTCTGAGAGGTCTTAGATTTTACATTTAGGTAAAAGCATTGAAATTGATTTGTATTGAAACATCCTCACCATGACTTCCCAAATGCAATTCATTAAATTGATCATGTTCCTCATTCATCATCATTACTACAAATAGTTTTGTCTTATATATATGGCCGCGATGATATTTTTTATCACAATAAAATCACAAGCCCTTCAATTGAGGCTCATTTAGCTACGCTACCATTAGTGGGGGATTGGTACCACATTCTTGGTAATTATTGGAGGTGCTAAGATATTATAATTGATGTTGAGAAAATTACTGGTTCTTGTCTTGCTATTGTCACTCTATAAGTTCAATATGTTTAGGTGCTTATTATAATGATTGAAATTGTAATTACCAAACCTCTTTTCAAATAGCATTATGTTACCCCGATTCAAACTAACTTTGGGAAAATTATGGTGGAATAATTGAGATTTGAGTAGCAAGTTCTTCAAAATTATCATAAATTTTTTGCACTAAAGTTGCTTGTTGCATTTTGGCTAATTGCTCTTTTAGATCACGATATAATGATGGTTATGATCTTTGAATTATAATTTCTTTGAAGTGGTTCCATGAATATAGTTCTTCTTTTTATGCATCAATTGGAATCAACTTAAAGCTAGTCCAAACTTGTATACTAATGTATTTTTGAATCTTTGCTCCTTCGACGAGTTGGAATGCTGAAAAAAATACAAGCTTTAAACATTCACCCTCGAGGATGCTCCCCATTCAAGTGTTGCATATCCTTTCTAGCCACTCTAATATCTCTATAAATAGCACTAGTGATAGACAATATTCCAAAGAAAAAAAAAATAGGATAGACTTAAGGATCTTTATTACTGCCATGTCTTTCTTATGCCTATTGCTCCATTTTCTCCCCAATTATAGCTAAACCGAAAGAAACCACACTAAAAGTATTTCCATTGACAACATCTATTCCTTATTTTTATTCAATAGCTTATACATTCTTTTGAAGCTTTATAGTTTGATGGGTACTATTTTCCATCTCTGCACCTTTATAATCACCTAGTGAAAATTGGATAAATTAGACTTGAACCCTATAGAAGCACCAATGAGGTATACTCAAGAGCTCTAGCTCTTTGAGTAGCCACTCACTCTAGAGAAGCCCATAGTCTTCAAGGAAGAAGAGAATATAAGAAAAAGAAAATAGTAGAAAAGTTTACTCTGAGCTACCTTACCATTTCTCTCTCTTTATTTATACAATTTTCAAATGCTTACAAACATCCTTCTAATAAAATAACTACCAATTGAATAAAAAGCATTAAAATCAAATATGACACTAAATGAATTTAGTTATTATAGCTATATTAAGAAAGTTCTTCACTGATTCTATTACAATTAACAATTTAAATAGTTACACAACAAACTAACAAAGGGTATTGCTAATTTATTACAAGTCCTACGTGGGCTTCTTCATGCTCTTTTTTTTTTTTGATACTTGTTTATGTTGTTAGCTTCATATCTGATATCAATAATTAAAGTCATACAAATTAATTTTCCCAATGAAGGAGAACTCATAAAATGAACTCGCCCAAACATATCAAAATTGCTCTACAACTCAATGTGCAATCTTCAATGACTTCCAAAGAAGCTTCATTCTAAAAAGTCATAATTTACTTAAACTCATCAATAATTCTCTAGGTTCTTTGATGGGATATAAGTAGTTAAATTTATTTATTTTTTGGGACTCACTATGTCTTGTTATATATTTTTCATTTGTGAATCTTGTTATATATTTTTCATTTGTGTTTAGCATTTCCTATGGCAATAGGCCTTGAAAAAATATTTAAAAAAGAGATCAAAAGTTAAATAACATTCCTTATCATCGAATTGCTAATCTAGGCTATTTTGTTTCTTCTAATATCTACCAAATAAACATTGTCTACTAGTAGATTACCACCCTCTTCTTTGTAGTTAAATATCATTCCTCTCATATATCTTGTGAGGATCTACTCCATTTCAGAGGAGATTTGCTCCATATTAGAGTATACTTAATTTTTTTTTTATTTCATGGGAGTGTGTGGATCGTTAGAGTTTACTTCCATCAACTATTCTTTTTCCATTCACATAGGAGGGAAATAAGATAAAGAAGTTAAAGATGGAGACACATGTTTAAGTTTTCATTACAACTTGGCCCTTAGAACTAGAGGTGTTCAAAGAGAGAAACCTTCTCATTATTTTGGTCAATATCTTAGTATCTGAAATGACACTTACATTATAAATTTCATAGTCCATTTATTTTTTCCTTCTTTTTATCAACATAAAGAGTTTTTTAGTTGAAGGAAACAAGAAGAGTTTAAATCGCAGGAACCCATAATAAACCATGTTTTCTTTTTTCTTCATCATAAGTTCTCTAAACTATGATTTTGAGAGCTTAGAGAAAACCAACACCTAATGATCATATGCATGGATGGATATCTTAACAACCATTTTTTTTATATGAAGTGAAGGAAAATGTTGAGCAATATGGAACATAATCTTCCCTTATGTATGTGTATTGAAGGGAGAGGGCCCTTGAAGATAGCCTCAGCTTTTGCCAATGCACTACCAAACCATAATGTATTATTTATAGCAAATTGAATTGAAAGTGATGATGATAAGATCAGAGATACTCCATTATGTAGGTTAATAGTAAACTTAGACTCCATTTCATACTCCATAAGCAATCCAAATTGTCTTAATTAAATCCTTGAGATCACTTCACTAAAAACAAGACCCAAATTAACTGTTGATCTAGTACATTAATCAAATATGATTCTATTCTAAAAAAAATTCATATAATTTGGAATAATGTCACTGATGGCTATATGGTAAGCTAACATTAGTTGGGTATAATAAACATGCCATATACTCATAAGATAAAGACAAATGATTAGTAAGTTAAAGTAAGAGGGTGATAAGATTTAGACATCAATGATCAAAAGAAAATACGTCTCTTGATCTTCAATATCTTGGCCCCTATTCATCATACTCCTTGGTGGGTTCCTATAAGTGTCCTCTTTTATATGGAATGTCATCATAGAATAAGAAAATGGCATACCCAAATAAGTTTAGGTATATTTTATTATATCACCTAGTGTGAGCTTAATTAAAGAAAATAAGTTAGTTGATGAAAATTTTGATAGTTTCATTAGAATTTATAAATTATATTAAATTTAAAGATAAATCATTATTTTTTTCTTTTTATCACTTTTTTGCTATGAATATCAATAATATGGTTTCAAATTCCATGTTTTATATATATAATTGAAGTTTTAGGGATGAATTAATCTATAAAAATATATATATATATAGTTATTGAAACTTGTGAAGGAAGGTTTTTCAAAGCAATTGATATTAAATCTAGAATTATCAAATTCATAAATCATATCAACTAGCTATATTAATTTAGAATTTGAGTTAAAAAAGTAGAAAATAGAGAGTGTTGAGATAGTTGCTATTTGCATGTTCTACATTTTTGCAACTTGTAAAATTTTGATGATTCCAAATATTATTATTTTAAATTTTTGTTTTCTCCTAACACTTTTTAGAAAAATTGTTTTTGCTCTTGTATGGACTAACATTTTAGGATAATCGAACTCCAGACTAATGAAGACTTTAAATCAAAATTCAATATGAGATAATTTGTAAAATTGAAGCTTGTACTTTCATTGTATTGAGTTTGAGAAGGAGTGATTGTAATTAAGTAACTTAGCACACACACACTTGGGGAGATATTTAAAATTCATATTAATCATACAGGATGAACCATGTTCATACGGGATGATCAAGTCAGTTATCCCCTCGGAAGATCAATGAAACGAACAGGAAGTAAGAAAATTTTTCTAAGTCCTGATCGTCCAGACAAATTTTCCTATTCGGCCTAAGACGAAAAGCTCTCTTTAAAAATTTCGTCCAGGCGAACTCTTATTCATCCCAGGATGAAAATGGTTTATTATTTTCAATTTTGATAACTTCCTACAGTTTGTCAATTCGACCCATGGTATAACTATTTGTACCGGACGAACTTAGTTCGTACAGGATGATAATCGAGTACGAAGTCTGTTCGTACCAATATACATTGGGTTCATATGCAACTAATTTAAGTAAGTTCGTCCAGGATGATCCACGATTGTACGGGACGATCCACTATGTACAGACTTGAATATCAGCAATTTTTGGATGGTTTTTTGTGTCTTTCCTTTACGAAGTCCAATTAGAATTGCCTCTTAATCTTCTTGCCAACTAATCTTCGTGCCTACTGAAAGGACAGTCAAGGAGATAGTGTGAGAGAGTGTTTGAAGGAGGATTCTTACTACTGGAGCGTGAAGGTTTCACTTGGTACTCAAAGGTAAGAGTCTTTACTTGTCGTTTTTGATTACTTCACTCTTTTCTCTATTCCTTCTAGATTTATTATGAGAATATCTATCAAGAAGATCTTGTTCTCTGTCGACACTTAGAGAGTGTGAACTGCCGAAGGGTTCTTTGCCTACACTTGGAGAGTGTGAACAACTGACAGGTCCTCTGCACACACTTGGAGAGTGTGAAAGGATGAAGGGTTATCTACCTACACTTGGAGAGTGTGAATAGCCGACGGGTCCTCTGGTCACACATGGAGAGTGTGAAAGGACGAAGGATTTTCTGCCTATACAGGGAGAGTGTGAAAGGACGGACGATTCTCTATCAATATTGGGAAGAGTGTAAAAGGACGACGATTCTCTACCGCACCGGGTAGTGGTGGAAGAGAATTTTGTAAAGGCTTCTCCGCCTTGCTATGGGTGCAAAGGAGAGTCACTAGTGGTATTAGTGCAATACTCGAAGGGTGCCTCTAAGGAGTGGATGTAGGTCGAGTTTGATCGAACCATTATAAATCTTGTGTCTTTTTATTTTCTGGTGCCTTTTAATTTTTTACTATTTTAACTTGTGGTTGAAAAATCTCTTTCTATAAAATTCACTAAAGTTAATTTTTGGTTTTAAATTTTTAAAAGAGGGATTAATTTTTTAATTACCAATTCACCCCATCTCTTGGTTAGCTGCTGGGACATAAGCTTAGGTTTAACAAACTAATTCATATTGAATAAGTTTCAACAAGTGGTATCAGAGCTTTATTTCAAAATCATAAGTTTAGACTACTTTTTGATTAACATAGATGGCTACATTTGAAAACCCAAATACACTTGAGGGTTACTCTATAACTAGACCTCCATTGTTCGACAATATTCCTTTTAATTTTTGAAAAACACGTATGTTTACATTTTTACAGTCACTTGATTACTGTATGTGGATCTTAATTCAAGAAGGGTATATAAAACCAACTAGACTAGTTGACGGAGTTAGAGTTGAAACACCTTTTGTGGACTAGACAGTAGAAGAACGTGACTTAGCACAATTAAACGTCAAGTGCTTGAATAGTTTCTTTTGTGCACTTAAATCACAAGATTACAAGTGGGTTTCTACTTGCAAGTGTGGAAAGGACATATAGGATAAACTTTGTATAACATATGAGGGTACTAATGAGGTTAAACAATCTAGACTTAATATCTTATTGCATAATTATGAATTATTTTGCATGAAACTAAACGAATCCATTTCTGATATGTACACAAGATTCACACAAATAGTCACCTCTTTACATGTAGGGAACTTACAAATGCTGAAATGGTTAATAAGATACTTCGTTGTTTGCCTACTGCTTATGATGCTAAAATTACTGCAATTACAGAGTCTAAAGATCTAAACATTTACTCTATTGACAATCTTCTTGGTTCACTAATTGCTTACGAGCAAGGAGTTAGCCAAAGAAAGATTGATGTAGGTGAACCACGAAGGAAAAATAACATAGCACTAAAAGTGGAGGAATTTGAGAGTGAACACTCACAACTTGAGGATGAAGATGACATCGCATTAATGACTAGACAATTCAGAAGCTTTTTGAAGAGGAAGCAGAAGAGACGCCAACAATGGAATCGAGATAAATTTAATAGAAATGTCAAGTTTTTAAATGATGTTATTTGCTATGAGTGCAGGAAACTTAGACATATGAAGACAGATTGTCCAAAACTCAAAGCCACTCTTAGCAAGGAGAAAGTAGAGGAGAAACCAATTGTGAAGAAGGGCAAGAAGAAATTCCAAAGAGCTTTCTGGGCGGACTCAGCTTCGGACTCGTCAGAGACAGAAAAGGAAGAGGAAGTCACTAATCTGTGTTTAATGGCTGATAATCTTGATCAGTCAGATCAAGAAGAGGTATGTGACTTAACTTATGATGAACTTTTTAAAGTTTCTTAACACATGCATGATGCATATAGGAAAATAAAGAAAATGCATACTGGTCTGTGCATAGAATTTGAGGAATTATAAAAGGAATATGAAATCCTTAAGAAAGATCATGCTTTAATTGATAACAACTACATGAATTTATCCTCTGAGAGCAAAATTTATAGAATCAATTATACAAATTTAATTTTAGAAGATATGAATTTATTTTACAAATTAACGATAAAAGCTCTCGAGGGATAATAGGATACCCCCTAAACTTAAAAATTTCACTAATCCTATTTTGTATCTTAAATTTATGTAATCCCTAAATAGACAAATGAATAGTAGAAGACTTAGGAATCCTTTTCCAAAAGTTAAATGTAATAATTATGGATTGATTGGACACATAGCTCACACCTATACTTTAAAGAAGAAAACTTATTTGGTGTGAAAACCTTAGATGCATAAACCTAGACATATCATACGTGCATCTCTTTATAAATTGCCAAAAGGAAAACTCAAACTTGTTTGGGTTCCCAGGTCTAACGTTTGATAATCTTGCAGGGTCGCTCTCATACAAGACCTCGTGAGAGCATATGGTACCTAGATAGTGGATGTTCAAAGCATATGACTGGAGATACTGCATAATTCATATCGCTGCAAGTCAGGAGTGGAGGCAAGGTTACACTTGGAGATAACACCACAAGGAAGGTGGTTGGGTTAGTTATGATTGGAAATCTTAAAAAATTTTACGTTGAAAATGTGTTATTGGTAGAAGGCTTAAAGCATAATTTGTTAAGTATAAGACAGCTACGTGATAAAGGGTATTGTGTAAAATTTTTTCCTACTAGCTGCATATTAAGCCTAAATAGAAATGATATTTTGAATGGTATAAGGGTAAACAATGTGTATATGCTAGATTTGAATTGCATTCAAACTCCTACTGCTTTTTGTTTAAAAACTATTTCTGATGAATTATTGCTTTGGCATAGGAGACTTTATCACTCTAGCATGAAAAACCTTAGGAGGATTACCCAAAAGAACATAGTGAGAGGTATACCAAAACTAGACTTCACTAAGGACCACCTTTGTGATGCATGTCAATTAGAAAAATAGGTGAAGTCCTCTTTTCAGTCCAATAAGGATCTTAGAACTAATAAACCATTGGAGATTTTGCATATGGATATTTTTAGACCAGTTGGAATTGTAAGTCTAGGAGGGAAGATATACGAATTTATGATTGTGGATGATTACTCTACATTCACATGGGTTAGATTTTTATTTCATAAAAGTTAATCATTTGAGGAATTTAAAAATTTTTTGACATGGATTCAACGAAAGCTAGGATGTGAAATTATGACTATACAAAGTGATCATGGAGGAGAATTTGAGAATGAAAGATTTGAGAATTTTTGTAAGGAGAGGAATTGATCACAACTTTTCTGCACCTAGAATCCCTCAGTAGAATAGGGTAGTCGAAAGAAAGAACAGAATATTAATAGAAGCCACTCTAGCCATGTTGGCAGAATACTCACTTCCTAAATATTTTTGGGTTGAGGTGGTTAGTACTGCATGTTATGTTCTGAATAGGGTAAATATGAGATCTAAATTAAATAAAACACCCTATGAGTTGCTAAAAGGAAGAACACCTAATTTGTCACATTTGCATATTTTTTGTTGCAAGGTGTTTATTCATAACAATGGAAAATCTGCCTTAGGAAAATTTGATCCAAAATCAGATGAAGGGATTTTTGTGGGATACTCAAGTGTTGGAAAATCTTATAGAGTATTCAACAAAAGAACTTTGATAATTGAGGAGACCACACATGTTGTATTTAATTAATCTGGAATTTTGGAAGAGCCAAATGTTGTAGAAGATGAGATTGAGATTAACTCCCAAAATATTGATAAAGTAAATTTGGAAGAAAATTTAGAAAAAAAATTTGAAGTTAGAAAATTCTTTGCCTAGAGATTTGAGATTTTCTAAAACCACCCAAAGGAATTAATAATTGGTGAACCTAGTGAGGGTGTAAGGACTAGACATGGATTAAACAAAGAAGTTAATTATTCAGCCATCATTTCAATAATAGAACCCACAAATATTGATCAAGCACTTTCAGATGAGTTTTGGATTTTAGCTATGCAAGAAGAGTTAAATCAATTTGTAAGAAATAAAGTTTAGGAATTAACTACAAGGCCAAAGGATCAAAGTGTAGTTGGAACTAAGTGAATATTCAAAAATAAAATGAATGACTCAGAAGTAGTGATTAGAAATAAGGCCAAATTAGTTACTAAGGGGTATAATCAGATTGAAGGAATTGATTTTGAGGAGACTTTTTCCTTTGTAGCTAGACTTGAAGCAATTAGGATTTTACTAACCTTTGCCTATTTTAGAGGATTTAAACTGTACCAAATGGATGTAAAAAGTACCTTTTTAAATGGGGTAATTCAAGAGGATGTTTTTGTAGAATAATCAGGTTTTGAAAATTCTAAATACCCAAATCATATTTTCAAATTGAAAAAGGCATTATATGGATTGAAACAGGCACCTAGAGCTTGGTATAAGAGATTGAGTACCTTCTTACTTGAAAGATCATTTGAAAAAGAAAGTGTTGATACAACTATCTTTTTTAAGAAAGTTGGAAAGGATTTACTCATTGTATAAGTTTATGTTGATGATATCATATTTGGATCTTCAAATAAAAATCTTTGTGATGATTTTTCTAAAATAATTATTAGTGAATTTGAAATAAGTTTAATGGGAGATTTATGTTACTTTCTAGGCTTTAGCATTAAGCAAATTGAGGAGGGTACATTTCTTAATAAGTCAAAGTATGTTAATGACATCCTCAAAAAGTATGAAATGGACAATGCTAAACCTGTTAGTACACCTATGAGTTCCTCAGTTCAGATGGATAAGGACCCTAAGGAAAAATCTATTGATCAAAAGAAATTTAGAGGGATTATTGGATCTTTGTTATACTTGACAGCTAGCCGGCTTTATATCATCTTTAGTGTTTATTTGTGTGCTATATTTCATCAGATCCAAAAGAATCACATTTGACAGCAGTAAAAAATATTTTAAGATATCTGTTAGGAACTCAGAACTTAGGAATTTGTTATCCTAAGTTTAGCTCTTCTTTTGAAATAATTGGATATTCAAATTTTGACTTTGCAAGTTGTAGGGTGGATAGAAAGAGTACTTTTGGAACATGTCAGTTTATTGGAAATTCTTTAGTCTCTTGGTTCAGTAGAAAACAAAATTCAGTAGCCCTATCTACTGCTAAAGCTGAATATATTGCATTAGGAAGTTGTGTGGCACAAGTACTTTGGTTGAAACAACAGTTGATTGATTTAGGATTAACTATAAGCACTATTCCAATTTATTGTGATAACACTAATGCTATTTGCATTTCTAAAAATCCTATTCAACATTCAAGAACCAAACATATAGACATCAGACATCATTTCATTAGGGATTATGTATCCAAAGGAGAAATTGAACTCACTCATGTTTCTACTGAAAATCAACTTGTAGACATTTTTACAAAATCTATAGCCTTTGATACTTTCAGTGCATTAAGAACAAGGCTTAGAGTAATTGATTTGAATGCTTAATAAAAATGTTTCTTCTACAACATTGATGTGTGTTTCTTGTTTGTATTTTTTATGTGTATCCTTGAGTCTGTGATTTTTTTTTATTTTGAGTTTGTGTTTTCATTTTTATATAGTGTTTTTGTTAAGTTTGTGTTTTAGTTTTGATTGAGTGCATGTTTTGAAAAATTAAGTGACATTCGTTCAGGACGAAAATATTTTTGTACGGGAAGAAGTGTGTAGTGTGTCAAATGTCGGATTTGAACCGTTTGAGTTCAATTTTTCTGTATTTATTTTTCACTTCATCTGTGTGGTGGTCATGATCGTCCAAAATTTTTTTTGAAATGACGGGATGATTGAATGACAGTTAAAATGGATAAGATCATTTTTTTAATATTATATTCGTGCGTATGAACCTTCGGTTCGTCCGGACGAACGCTTGGAGAATCGATGTGGGGGACGGTTTCAATTGCCATTAAAACGATCATAAATTTTTGATCGTCCAGGATGAACATCTATTCGTCTATATGATCGTTTGGTCAAAAATCTGTATGAAAGGACACTTTGTAAGTTGTGTGATTATAAAAAGTTGTTTCATTTTGGACTCATTCGTTCGTCCATACGAAATTTTTTCGTACAGGACGAACCGAATTTCGTACGGGACGAACGTAATTTTGTCTGTACGAACAGTCATATTTCATTAAATTGACCGGCTTTGAACTCAACAGTCACACTCACACATCCCTTTCAGACCCCTTTCTTCCTTTAGATCTTATCCATGGCAAGTTCAAGCAAGCGACAAAAGGTTCTCGCCAAGGGTCCACACAAAATTCTTTTGATAATTTTCTGTCCAAAGCCAATGAAGAATCTTTTCCTAGATTTGCCTCCGCTAAGGTCACCCCGGCTAGAGTTCTTATTCAGGATCAACTGACCTTTCAGGTAATGAACTTGTTTGCTTCAACTCAATTTGGTCTCATTCTCACACTAGTCCATCTCTACAACAAAGAGACCTTTCATTATTTCCTAGAAAACGTGTCCTTCAACTCCGACCATTCTGTAATCAAGTCCTTTATTTTTAAGAAGAAAGTTGAAATCACCAAGGCTGACCTAGGAATCTTTTTGAACTTAAGGACTGAGGGAATTAGAGCCCATACCATGACCATTACTGCTGATTTTGATTGGAGTGAAATTAATGAAGTGATTAGAAAAATTATATTTAAGGAGCATATGCCTAAAGTGTCCTCTCTTGTTCGCAATGCTCGTATCATCCAGCATGTTCTTCAAACTTTCATAATTCCTAAAGCTGGTGATATAGTCAATATTACTCCTCGTCTTTCAATAGTAACCTACTTGATTATGACTAAGCAACCTATTGATGAAGCCCAACTAATCATTGACTATCTTTATGGACTTTTTGAAATTGGTCATGTCGCCCATAAGAGAAAGAAGAACATTGCCTTAGGACATCTTGTTGCCTACATTTTGGAGAAGAAGTATGAATTGGTTCATCCAGTTGAAGATTTTGAAGAACCTCTCTACTACAATGATGGATCTTTTAGGGCAATCTTCAATAAAGATGAACCATGTAAAGCACATGTTATTAGTGACTCAGAGGAGGAACATGAACTTGCACCTGCACCTGCTAGTGAACCAAATCATCAGGATTTTGTTCAGAGATTTGATCACTTAGAGTCTCATTTTGATCAAAGATTTGATCAAATTGAAACTCACTTACAGCAGCAGGATGTTCAGTATAATCAGGACATGGGGTATATGAGAGAGTAGATAAATGATATTAGTTCCAACATGCTTATGATAAGCAGTTATTTTAACTTCTTCAGTACTGTACCTCCTCCTCCTCCAAATTTGGGTCCATCAGAGTGATTCATCTACTTGGTTATATTTTTCTTTAGTTGATGTGTTTGTGATATAGTAGTTTGTGATGTGTTACATTGTGATGTATTTTGTTTTAGTTATGTGCTTGTTTAATTTGATGTTTTTGTATTTCGGGTTTTATGTGGTATTAATATCATTCCTTAGATTGTAATATCCATTATAATGATATCAATATAAGTTATCTTGTCTTGATTTTAATCTTGTTTTGAAATGTGTGTTAGCCTATATGAAAATCACTAAAAATTTTGATCCTACAAGTGCTATAACTTGAACTGCAACTTCAAATTAAATTCATTAGAAAATCTAATTTTTATAAATTTAAGTTTTATTTATAACTTCATATAATTAAGAATGTCAATTTCATGTCTCTTATTAGACAACATTAATATTTAATATTACTATTACAATTGTGATGTTTTCTTATTTTGTATTTCACTTATCAATAAATATTGATGCACTTAGAAAAGTTTGAAATTTTTTATTATTGATTATTGAATGATCAAGATTACTCTTAAAAAATGTATAAATGTACAAAAATCAAAAGGAATGCACAATGGTTTGCAAATTAAAAAAGAGGCATAAAATAAACCCACAAGTAAAAAGATGCACAAAAATGTGCCACAACTATTGAAAAAGATGCGCAAAGCACCACATGTGATAGTCATTTCTTTCCATAATCTTTTAATTTCTTAATTCAAATTGATCTTCTGTACATTTATATTTCGTATTGACATTTGAAATATACAAATTTTATATTCATCCTTTTTGCAATGATTTTCATTATCTTAGTGTCTAAATTGATTCATATTTTTTATATATATTTGTTATTATCAATATTATCTCTCTTCTTAAATTCTATGAATCATTTTTATTTACCTAATGATTTAATTTTATTTATAATATTTATTTCAATCACTTTCGAGGATCAATTATCAAAGGATTATCATATGACGGCTTACACTTCTGTTACTTTTCTTCTTCTCTTTTTGCTGTTGACAAAAAGGGGGAGAAAATATTATTTGTATCGTATCTGTGTGTTTGTTTGTATCGTATCTGTGTGCTTGTTTATATCGTATCTATGTACTTATTTGTATCGTATCTGTGTGCTTATTTTGTATCAAAAAGGAAAAGATAAAAGATAAAATTATTGTGAAATGCCTCATTATTTTCATATGTTCATCAATTCAGGGGGAGTTTAGGAGATTCTTAAAATTTGAAATTTATACAAATAATAATTATTTTGCCATCATAAAAAAGGGGGGAATTGTTGAGAGAGTTGCTATTTACATGTTCTACATTCTTGCAACTTGTAAAGTTTTGATGATTTCAAATATTATTATTTTAAAGTTTTGTTTTCTCGTAACACTTTTTAGAAGAATTATTTTTGCTCTTGTGTGGACTAACATTTCAGGATAATCGAACTCCAGACTAATGAAGACTTCAAATCAAAATTCAGCATCAGATAATTTGTAAAATTGAAGCTTGTACTTTTTATTGTATTGAGTTTGAGAGGGAGTGATTGTAATTAAGTAACTTAGCACACACATACTTGGGGAGATCTTTAAAATTCATACTGATCGTACGGGACGATCAAGCCAGTTATCCCCTCGGAAGAGCAATGGAACGAACAGGAAGTAAAAAAAATTTTCTAAGTCCTGATCGTCCAGACAAATTTTCCTATTCAACCCAGTACGAAATGCTCTCTATAAAAATTTCATCCAGACGAACTCTTATTTGTCCCAGGACGAAAATGGTTTATTATTTCCATTTTTGATAACTTCCTACAGTTTGTCAAACCGACCCATGGTATAACTGTTCATACCAGATGAACTTAGTTCGTACGGGACGATAATCGGGTACGAAGTCAGTTCGTACCAATATACATTGGGTTCGTATGCAACTAATTTAAGTAAGTTCGTCCAAAACGATCCACGATCGTACGCGACGATCCACTATGTACAGACTTGAATATCAGCAATTTTTGGATGGTTTTTTGTGTCTTTCCTATATAAAGTCTAATTAGAATTTCCTCTTAATCTTTTTGCCAACTAATCTTTGTGCCTACTAAAAGGAGAGTTAAGGAGAGAGTGTGAGAGAGTGTTTGAAGGAGGATTCTTACTACTGGAGTGTGAAAGTTTCACTTGGTACTCAAAGGTAAGAGTCTCTACTTGTGGTTTTTTATTACTTTACTCTTTTCTCTCTTCCTTCTAGATTTCTTGTGAAAAGATTAGTCATGATGATCTGGTTCTCTGCCGACACTTGGAGAGTGTGAACAACCAAAGGGTTCTCTGCCTACACTTAGAGAGTGTGAATAGCCAATGGGTCCTCTGCCCATACTTGGAGAGTGTGAAAGGACGAAGGGCTCTGTGCCTACACTTGGAGAGTGTGAACAACCAACAAGTCCTTTGCCCACACTTGGAGAGTGTGAAAGGATGAAGGATTCTTTTCCTACACCGGGAGAGTGTGAAAGGACAGACAGTTCTCTGCCAACACAAGGAAGAGTGTAAAAGGACGATGGTTCTCTGCCGCACTAGATAGTGGTGGAAGAGAGTTTTATAAAGGCTTCTCCGCCTTGCTGTGGGTGCAAAAGAAGTGTCACTAGTGGTATTAGTGCAATACTCGGAGGGTGCATCCGGGGAGTGGATGTAGGTCGTGTTTGACCAACCACTATAAATCTTGTATCTTTTTATTTTTCACTGCCTTTTAATTTTTTTCTGTTTTAACTTGTGGTTGAAAAATCTCTTTTTATAAAATTCACTAAAGTTAATTTTTGGTTTTAAATTTTTAAAAGAGGGATTAATTTTTTAATTACCAATTCACCCCCCCCCCCCCCCCCTCTTGGTTAGCCGCTGGGACATAAGCTTAGGTTTAAGAACCTAATTCATATTGAACAAGTTTCAACAAAGAGGAAAAAAATAGAGTAAAAATAAACTATGATATTTGTATAAAATAGGCTAAATTACATCAAATTGCATAAATTGAGCTCACCCTTGATGCCCTATTCATAAATTTAGGCTGAAACTTGAGAGCTACAAAATTAGGTGCATACATGTCTAAATAGAATATAAGCACAATATAATTATAGTTTAATAGAATAATTTAAATATTTTACTTGGAGTTATCCACTGAGACTGCTTAACTTAGCATGTATTATTGATGGTTGAATAATTGAGGAGCTATTCAATAACTTATCTTGAAATGTTATCTATCTTTTTTAAATCATTAGGGATGACTTCATGAATATTAGTTGCTAGATCTAAACGATAAGCCATACTAGTCAACTAGGATGAGCTCTTAAATCATAGTCTCCTAGTTGAGGCAAATTCTCTTATAAACTAGTGAGCAGGTGAGATCTAGTATACCAAGTTAGCTTAGCATGAACAAAGCTGAATCCAATTTTTTGGATAGTAGTTCATTTAGTTCCCCAATTATCTTATATCTTTAAAGTTTTACTACGAAAAAAATTAGAGAATTCAAAACATATTCTTCATTTATTATTCATAAAACTTATATAAATATTTCTTTTATTATTAGATATTTGTCAATCAATTTGATATTGAGTTTTAACATACTCCTTTGTTCATATAATCAACACTTAGCCTCTAAATATGAAATGATTATTTGTCATTCAAAAACTTCTTCTACATCTCTTCCATGATTCCTTCCTTACTTTTGATCTCAACAACCAAATGTTCCTATACAAGATTGAAGTTTCAAAGGATAAAATCAATATTTATAAAGTTGATATTATTTCAAGTTTATTTTTGCAAGTGAAAAAAGAGATAAATTCTTTTGAAAAGAACAAGAAGAAGAGAGTAAGAGTATATGAGGCAAAGCCAAAATTAAAACTTCAAGAGCTTGCTGATTCTTTAATGTATTTGGTTGACCAACATTCTTTCTCACCTACTAATATTGAAAAATATGATACTTTGACAATGCATGATTTCCCCCATTTGAAGTTGAAATAAAGAGAGAAGGTAAAAATTAAGAATTTTTTAAGGAAATTTTAACATAATAAATTATGTAAATTTGATTACATTTATCAACTTTTATATAGTTCTTTTCTCTATGAGTAAGTTCTTAGGAGTGACACTAGTTGCTTAACCTCTAACTCACCAAGTGTTTATTGGGAAAGAGTAGAAATTGACAAGGTGGTAGTTCTTTTAGAAACTTATATTGCTCAACCATCTACTAAGTTAGGTGAGATTAAATTCACTCAACCACAAACTAAGATAGATGAGATTAAAGTCCCTCAGCTACTTAAGCAATAATGTATGCTAAATTCATCCAATATCCAATTGAAAATAGCTGAAGTCACACGGGTGTCTGCTGAGTGATAAATTGCTGGAAAGTCAACTAATGAAATTAGCCAAAAAAAAATACTAAGAGTATGACTTCTTTAGCTTCTTATTGATTAAAAAATTAAATTAAAGAAGTCCTATTTAAGTTTTTTGAATGAAATCATTCCTCTTTTAGCCTCCTCTTCGGCCACTTAGCTATAAAGAAGGATAAGACATCTTCTAACTTAGTCAACCTAGTTTCCAAGACTTTTAGCAAAATATCTAGGTTAACTACTTATAAAGAGAAGACACCAAATTCAACTAAGATAGAATGCTCCCAATTTGTAAATAATCTTACTTCCAATAGTCTTGAAAAACTTTTGAAGCATAATCTAAAAAAGAGTTGTGGAATTATAAATATTGAAGTCAAGCAACTAAAGTCATCTATGTCTACTATGAAGGATGATTACAAACAAGAAAATTCAAACTTCAATAAACAAATAGATAAGATTAAGGAAACATTTACCCCTGGTTAAAGATATATAGAGTTTACTAAATTAGATTAGTATATGGCTATAAGTGAATTCTTCTTGAAGTGAATTATTTATAGTGGCAATATCTCTATAGAAGTCTCTCTTGATTCTTCTCATTAATTTTTCTTTAAATATTTTCTTTCTTTTGAATGGTTAGCTATAAATTGCTCTTTGTAATGGTCAAGTAGCAAATGTAATTTTTATTCAATAAAAATTTTGATTTTTTCTTTCTTTGAATTGATATTTTGATATCTTAATATGGCTATCTATGATTTTTTCAATTAAAAAATATATTAGAATAATCATTACACATCATAAAATATGAAAAATTCAAATTATGATATTTTAAAAGACACCGATTTAATGTGAATGTCACGTGGCTTTGATGTCGGCATCTTTTGATGTTACAAATAGAAATAAGCTCCATAATTAAACATTTCGCACTTTCTCTTTCATTGAGCTTTGTATCCTCTTCTTCCTTCCTGCTCTATAATTTACTTTCATTCAATACACCCTTATTTATAGTGGTTGGCTTCCCAGAGATCAATGAGGCATTCTTTATATGTTTGGTATATTCACTGATGAAGGACAAACCTGATTTTGATACAATTGAAGTGTATTTTTTAATGCCCTTCAAAGTTATTGTGCTAAAGTAACACATTTAATAACCCAAAAATGTAAAATAAAACTAAATATAAGAGATATATATTTAAAATTTTGTATTTTGGACCCATTTTAATGTGTTTGAATGTATTTTGGTGTATGAAAAAGGTATACATATGTCTTGGAATGAGTTCTAGTGGTTTGGGGTGCTTTTTGGCAAAAATTCTAAAATTTTACTATTTGAGTGCCTAGGTATTGAATGCTCGAGCATCACGACAACAACAACACCAATGTGCTAATTAATAATATTTAAGTGCTGGAGTCTTGAACTTTCAGAAAAATGAATAAGCATTGTAGCACTCAGCCACTATATACACTTTACATATAAAATCAATCCACTATTCCATTCATTCGAGGGCTACAGCAAGACGAGTCGGAATAAGGAGAGGTTTCGGAGGGGGAAATAAGGATTTTTGAGTGGCTTCGATTCATTTTTAGCCGTCGGCCTAGTTGGAAAGGTTGCCTGAATTAAGGTAGATCACATTATATCTATTTTAGTCTTTAAAAATATGAAGTTTCTCCAAATTTTCAAACTAAATTTCTATTTTCATTACCGAAAAATAAGGATTACTTTACATTAGTAAAACTTTCGTCACATAAATTTTTATATGTTATGGTATTGATTATTTTAGAGATTTTGACTATAATATTTAAAAATCCCCCTTGGCAAAATGAAAGTTAACATATTTTGTACGGTTTGGACTGTATAAAAAATTAGTATTTTTATTTAAGCATGCTATTAATATAAGCATTGCAAAATGAATATGGACATGTGGGTGAGTAATAGTTGTTCGCTATTACTATTATAATATTATGATAATAATATGGGTGAAAATAAGATAGACTACTTATTCACTAACATTTGCTAGAGACTCACTGACATATATAAGATGGTGGGCCAATGAGCTTTCCTTCAAATATTATGTCACGACCCGACCCGATCCGGGACGGGTCCCGCTCGCAACGGGACGCGACACGCTAACGAATACGGACGAACTGACCAGGATCTAGTTTTGGAATTGGCTTCGGAACTGAATCTTCCAAATTATTTAATCAAACAAACACACAAACACAGAGCTACTATTAATCATCAAACACAGCGGAACAAAACATCTATCTTTTCTTTTCCTCAAAACAATCATCTACAGATACAGTACATGGCTTTTGAACAGAAAGAAAGACAGAACAGAAAAGCCATGACTGTACAAAAATCAAAAGGTACAAACAATACCTACTGATCAAAACTCAGAAATCTAATCCTGGACTTCCTTCCCTTTCCCAGAACCTGAAAACCACCAGAAAACAAGAGTGAGCTCAACAGCTCAGCAAAGCAACAAACCTCCAATCAAAACTCTCAGAATCCAAAACCAAACTCGTCAGACAGAAGTCCGTACTGAATTCAGAACAGAATCAGACAGATATCAAATCGGACATATATCACATCAGAATCATAATCGTACAGATCATATCACATCAGAGTACAAATCAGAATGGATTAAATCAACAGAGTCAGAATCGTACAGGAATAAGAAATTCAAATCATATCAGAACGAAACTGAACGGAACAGATATCAAATTAACAGAATTGTACAGAAACAGAAGCCGTATCAAATCAGAAACAGAACAGATCAGACATATCACATTAACAGAATCAGAAATCAGAATTTCAGATCATATCGTATCAGAATCATAATTGCTTACAGAACAGATACGGAAAGCAGAATCAGATTGAATCAGATATCAGATAATATTACATAGCTAAAACTAAACTAAACAGAATCACTACGGATTCTGACCCTTATGTCTCCCATGTGCTCACGGCACCAGAAATTCTCTGAGTAATTAATAACTAAGTGTGCTCACGGCACCAGAACAACAGAATTCCTCGGATTCGGAACAGAACAGATATTTCTCCAACTTGAGCTCAACTAAGATTTCCCCAGACACTAACTGAATCTCATAGGATCCAGACCCCTTATAACTCCCTTTTTAGAGCATATACAGATAGCATTTCAATTCAGAAGAATTTCGGACAAATCAGAAATCAGACAAAAATCGGGCAGCACAACGGCAGTATACGGAATTTACACAATTTTTCCTGAAAATCAAAATTCACCAAATTCGCACAGAATGTAGATAATCACATTTCAGAACATTTATTCTACTGCACCGATAATTTCCAATTTCACAGAAAAATGCAGTCGACTAAAAACACTGCCGAATCAAAAATACCCGGACAAAAATCTTCGGAAAATAACCAAAATATGCACACTCGGCACATCAACCATATACAGAAAGTTACGCGGTAAAAGCTGAACCAATCAAAAGATACGGACGAAAATCATTAACGGAAACGAAATCCGAACAGAAAATACCGCCAAACACGACGGTTCTGAAAATTGAGAAAGGCGGAATGTGCCTTACCTTGCGTACAGCAATATCTCGAATAGTCTCCTCGGACGAAAATGGCTCCGCGTCGTCCGAAAATCAACTTTTCCAAATTTGCCCTCGACTTTCTCTCTCCTCGGCTGATATTTTCGTTTTTTTTTATGATTTTCTCTCTCCTCCAAATGACTAAAATCAGCTTTATAAAACTCAGATCGGCCCGGCCGATCGCCAGATCGTCCCAGGACGATCAGACCAATTTGGATCGTCCTGGATGGTTCCCAGAACTATTCTCAGGCCGACATTTTCTACAGTGCCGATCGGCCTGGACGATGTCTACAATCGGCCTGGACGATGTGTACAGAAAATCACCTGTAGCAAAACTGGGCAAATTCTGGAGCAAAATTTCCACTGATCGTCCTGGACGATCCTGGAGCAGATTTTTGATATTACAATCTCCCCAACTTCAGAAAAATGTCGTCCTCGACATTATCCAATCCAAACTCAGTCAAAACAAGTACGGGTACGACCGTCTCATGTCAGACTCCTTCTCCCAAGTCGCTTCTCGTGCAGTCCGGTGCTTCCACTGGACTTTAACCATCGGAATCTCTTTATTTCTTAACTTTCAGACGTCGTACGCCAAAATTAACTCTGGCTCTTCCTTGTACGCCAGATTTTCCTGAATCTCAACCTCGTCAGCTGATATCTTCTTCCCAGAGTCTGAAACCCACTTCCTTAGAGTGGAGACGTGAAACATATTGTGCACGTCAGGCATCGAATCAGAAAGCAACAGTCGGTAAGTAGATTTTCCAATTCTTTCCAAAATCTCAAACGGTCCAACATACCTTGGACTCAGCTTACTCACCTGACCAAATCTTCTCACACCCTTCATCGGACTGACTTTGACATACACAAAGTCACCAACTTGAAACTCAACAAAACTGTGCTTCTGATTATAATACTTCTGTTGTCGATCCTGAGCCGCTTTCAATCTTTCTTTTATCAAACTGATCTTCTTAACAGTTTCCTCAACAAAAGTGGCACCCAGTTCCTGTCTATCTCCAATCTCAGTCAGAGTCAAAGGAGTACGGCACTTCCTACCATACAGAGCTTCGTACGGTGCCATACCAATACTGGACTGAAAACTGTTGTTATAAGAAAACTCAATCAGCGGAATATGATCTTCCCAGCTTCCGCCAAAGTCCAGAACACAAAGTCTCAACAGATCTTCCAGCACCTGAATGGTCCTCTCAGACTGTCCATCGGTCTGAGGATGAAAGGCTGTACTGAAATGCAGTTTCGTACCCAAGCCTTGCTGAATACCTTTCCAAAGTCTGGAAGTAAACCATCCATCTCGATCAGAAACAATCACTCGAGGCACACCATACAATCTGACTATTTCCTTCAAATAAATCTGTGCCAAACGATCCACCGGATCGGTCTGTCTGATCGGAAGAAAATGGGCTGACTTCGTCAATCGATCTACAACTACCCAAATAGCGTCATGCCCTTGTCTAGATCGAGGAAAACCCATCGCAAAGTCCATCGTTACCTCCTCCCACTTCCACTCAGGGATAGGCAACGACTGCAACAGTCCACCTGGTCGCTGATGCTCTGCCTTCACCAACTGACAGGCTTCGCATCTCGACACAAACTCTGCTACATCCTTCTTCATCCCAGGCCACCAGAACAAAAGCTTCATATCAGCATACATCTTACTACTGCCTGGATGAACAGTGTAGCCTGAATGATGAGATTCATGCAGAATCTCCTGCCTCAAATCCCCAAACACAGGTACCCACAACCTATTCTTACAGAAAATAGCACCAGAAGCAGAAATTCGAAGTTCAGGAGTCTTACCAGATCCAATCTGAGCAATCAACTTCGAATAATCAGAATCTGACTTCTGGGCTTCTTGAATCCTTGCTTCCAAAGAAGACTGAATGTTCATCTGAGCCAAATCCAAATCACTGGAGAAAATCACCTCCAACTGCAATCGCTCCATGTCTCGAATCAGAAAGTCATCAAAAGTAAACTGCAAACCTGATAATCCAGAAGATTTCCTGCTCAGAGCGTCCGCTACCACATTAGCCTTCCTAGGCTGATACTGAATAGTCAAATCATAGTCCTTGATCAACTCGAGCCATCTTCGCTGTCTCAAATTCAGATCCTTCTGAGTGAAAATATACTTCAGGCTCTTATGATCAGTGAAAATCTCACATCTGACGCCATACAGGTAATGACGCCAAATCTTCAAAGCAAAAACAACAGCAGCTAACTCCAAATCATGCGTCGGGTAATTCTTCTCATGTGGTTTCAACTGTCTAGAAGCATAAGAAATTACCCTTCCATTTTGCATCAGCACACAACCCAAACCTTTCAATGAAGAATCACTGAATACCTGAAATCCTTCCGTACCTGACGGAAGTGCCAACACTGGAGCTGAAGTCAAACAGTCCTTCAATCTCTGAAAACTAGCTTCACACTCCGGTGTCCAAACAAAAGATACTGACTTCTGAGTCAGTCTCGTCAGAGACGTCGAAATCTGTGAAAATCCTCTCACAAATTTCCTATAATACCCGGCCATGCCCAAGAAACTACGTACCTCAAATACCGTAGTTGGCCTTGGCCAATCAGCAACCGCCTGAATCTTTTGGGGATCAACAGAAATACCTTCTCCGCTCACCACATGCCCCAGAAAAGAAATGCTCTTCAGCCAGAATTCACACTTGGAGAACTTGGCATACAGCTGATGCCGTCTTAGAGTCTCCAACACAATCCTCAAGTGTCTGGCATGATCATCCTCAGAAGCAAAATATACCAGAATATCGTCGATGAAGACGATCACAAACTGATCCAAAAACTCCCTGAATACTCGGTTCATCAGATCCATGAAAATAGCAGGCGCATTGGTTACCCCAAAAGGCATAACCAAAAACTCATAGTACCCATACCGAGTACTGAAAGCAGTCTTCACCACATCAGCTTCCTTCACTTTTACTTGATAGTATCCGGATCGCAAATCAATCTTCGAAAATACAGAAGATCCGGAAAGCTGGTCAAACAAGTCGTCAATCCGAGGCAAAGGATACTTGTTCTTGATCATGACCTTGTTCAAATCTCTGTAATCCACACACATACGGAGTGTCCCGTCCTTCTTCTTCACAAACAACACAGGTGCTCCCCAAGGCGAAACACTAGGACGACAAAACCTCTGTCAACCAACTCCTGAAGTTGAACTTTCAACTCAGAAAGTTCTTTCAGTGCCATCCTATACGGAGCTTTTGATATAGGAACGGTACCCGAAAAAACATCGATAGAGAACTCCACCTCTCTATCCGGAGGTAAACCAACCAACTCCTCAGGAAAAACATCAGCAAACTCCCATACCACTGGGATCTCAGAGACAGAACCAACCTCCAGGTTCAGATCCCGCACCGAAGCTAAAAACACTGGGCATCCCTTCTTCCACATTCTGCTCACCTCCAAAGCAGAAATCAGACTGGAGAGCATACCTCGTAATCCCTGGAATACAACTCTCTCTCCAGCCACAAGCAAACTCACTTGCTTCTTCAGACAGTCAATCTGAGCCTCATACCGACTCAGCCAATCCATGCCCAAAATCACATCATACGAAGAAATCGGCAACAAAATCAAACTAGATTTCCACTTCTTGCCAGCAATGTCAATCTCACACAAACAAAACTTCCGAGCAATCAAATTACTTCCAGCCGGTAAAATCACGGAAAGAGAAACCGGCAAAGAAATCGAATCCAAATGTAAAATCTCAAAACAGTGCTCGGACAGAAAAGAATGACTAGCTCCAGAGTCAAACAAAACACGACAGGGTTGATCAGAAATGTAAATCGTACCTGTCACAACATCCGGAGCATCACGAGCCTCCTGCTGACTCAGGCTATAAACTCGTGGCTGAACTGGAACAGGAGCTGAAGCAACAGAACTACTCTGCTCCCTCTGAACCATAGGTGGTCTCCGTGGTCCAGAACTAGTACCACCACCTCTACCAGAAAATCCCTCAGGGTGAGGAGGAACAGTCCTCGGTCTTCCTGCTGAACTGACAGGTCTGACAAAACCCTCAGATCGGAACTCAGAACGCCGGTCAGATCCAGCCTGTGGACACTCTGCAATCCTATGTCCCGGCTGACCACATCTGAAACAAAGACCAGCCATCCTATAGCACTGGCCATGGTATCGCCGTCCACAACTCTGGCACACAGGTGCCCCACTGACAGATCCAGAACTCGTTGTACTGGTAGCAGTACCAGACGACCCTCCACTCTTTCTGGAATCAACAGATCCAGAACCAGTCACAAATCTCCTCTTTCCAGAGGAACCACTTTCGGCAGTCTCACCTCCAAATCTCTTCCTACTCGCAGTCCACCGCTGCTGAGTAGCCATCAAATCATTCTCAATCAGACGAGCCCGCTTCACAAGCTCAGAGAAATCAGAAATATGAAAAGGTACCAGGGGTTGTCTCAAACTATCTCGCAATCCCCTCAAAAATCTGTAGCACCTCTCAGCAGAAGTACTAACCAGCTGTGGAGCGTACCTGGCTAATGCAGTAAACTCAGCCTCGTACTGCATCACCGTCTTGCTCCCCTGAACAAGTCTCAGAAAACTCTCCTGCATCTGCTGTCGTGCAGAAGGGGGAACAAACCAATCTCGAAATACCTCAGTAAACTCTTCCCAGGTAATCAAAGAATTCAACCTACCCTGAAATCTGGCTGCCTGCTGGCCTTCCCACCAGTGCTCAGCCACTCCATCCAACAGAAAAACAGCCAACAGAACCTTCCTGTCTGACGGACACTGCATTCCGTCGAAGGTCTTCTCCAATCTCCTCAGCCACTCCTCGGCTGCTCTGGGCTCAACAGCGCCCTCAAATCTCGGAGGTTTCAACCTCAAAAACATCTACAAATGTCTATCAATGTCATCAGATCTGACAGTAACAGCTCTGCTCTGAGTCTCGCTCATCATCTGAGCAACAAGCGTAGCAAACTGAGAAAGTGTATCTGCACCGGCCACTGGGGCTGTACTCCCCACTGGTGCTGCCTGACTGGCACTCTGCCCGTCTGTCATGTCTGGGTCTGGCTGATCCATACAAAAAATCCAAAATCCGGAAAACTATCACAAAAACAACACAATAAAAAGCCAAACGACCCAAAACTACCCCCAGACAAACTCACTGATCACTTCCTATAGCTCTGTCTGACAATCCAACCAATTTCCAAAACTAGTGCTCTGATACCACTTAAAAAGCTTGTCACGACCCGACCTGATCCGGGACGGGTCCCGCTCGCAACGGGCCGCGACACGCTAACGAATACGGACGAACTGACCAGGATCTAGTTTTGGAATTGGCTTCGGAACTGAATCTTCCAAATTATTTAATCAAACAAACACACAAACACAGAGCTACTATTAATCATCAAACACAGCGGAACAAAACATCTATCTTTTCTTTTCCTCAAAACAATCATCTACAGATACAGTACATGGCTTTTGAACAGAAAGAAAGACAGAACAGAAAAGCCATGACTGTACAAAAATCAAAAGGTACAAACAATACCTACTGATCAGAACTCAGAAATCTAATCCTGGACTTCCTTCCCTTTCCCAGAACCTGAAAACCACCAGAAAACAAGAGTGAGCTCAACAGCTCAGCAAAGCAACAAACCTCCAATCAAAACTCTCAGAATCCAAAACCAAACTCGTCAGACAGAAGTCTGTACTGAATTCAGAACAGAATCAGACAGATATCAAATCGGACATATATCACATCAGAATCATAATCGTACAGATCATATCACATCAGAGTATAAATCAGAATGGATTAAATCAACAGAGTCAGAATCGTACAGGAATAAGAAATTCAAATCATATCAGAACGAAACTGAACGAAACAGATATCAAATTAACAGAATTGTACAGAAATAGAAGTCGTATCAAATCAGAAACAGAACAGATCAGACATATCACATTAACAGAATCAGAAATCAAAATTTCAGATCATATCGTATCAGAATCATAATTGCTTACAGAACAGATACGGAAAGCAGAATCAGATTGAATCAGATATCAGATAATATTACATAGCTAAAACTAAACTAAACAGAATCACTACGGATTCTGACCCTTATGTCTCCCATGTGCTCACGGCACCAGAAATTCTCTGAGTAATTAATAACTAAGTGTGCTCACGGCACCAGAACAACAGAATTCCTCGGATCCGGAACAGAACAGATATTTCTCCAACTTGAGCTCAACTAAGATTTCCCCAGACACTAACTGAATCTCATAGGATCCAGGCCCCTTATAACTCCCTTTTTAGAGCATATACAGATAGCATTTCAATTCAGAAGAATTCCGGACAAATCAGAAATCAGACAAAAATCGGGCAGCACAACGGCAGTATACGGAATTTATACAATTTTTCCTGAAAATCAAAATTCACCAAATTCGCACAGAATGTAGATAATCACATTTCAGAACATTTATTCTACTGCACCGATAATTTCCAATTTCACAGAAAAATGCAGTCGACTAAAAACACCGCCGAATCAAAAATACCCGGACAAAAATCTTCGGAAAATAACCAAAATGTGCACACTCGGCACGTCAACCATATACAGAAAGTTACGCGGTAAAAACTGAACCAATCAAAAGATCCGGACGAAAATCATTAACAGAAACGAAATCCGAACAGAAAATACCGCCAAACACAACGGTTCTAAAAATTGAGAAAGGCGGAATGTGCCTTACCTTGCGTACAGCAATATCTCGAACAGTCTCCTTGGACGAAAATGGCTCCGCGTCATCCGAAAATCAACTTTTCCAAATTTGCTCTCGACTTTCTCTCTCCTCGGCTGATAATTTCATTTTTTTATGATTTTCTCTCTCCTCCAAACGACTAAAATCAGCTTTATAAAACTCAGATCGGCCCGGCCGATCGCCAGATCGTCCCAGGACGATCAGACCAATTTGGATCGTTCTGGACGGTTCCCAGAACTACTCTCAGGCCGACATTTTCTACAGTGCCGATCGGCCTGGACGATGTCTACAATCGGCCTGGACGATGTGTACAGAAAATCACCTGTAGCAAAACTGGGCAAATTCTGGAGCAAAATTTCCACTGATCGTCCCAGGACGATCCTGGAGCAGATTTTTGATATTACATATTATGGCTTAGTTTTATCCTCTACTAATTCATTGATTGAGAGTTATAAGAAGTTATTATTGTGCCAAGGGATAAACAATGACGACTCTATTTACAGAGTCAACAGGTTATTGATACGAATTTTTGATATTGAAAAACATCACTTCAGCCAGGACTCCTTACTTATTTTAGTATGATTACAAAAATGCATTTCACTGATTAACTATTATTGTATGACTTTACTGATATACATCGAATCACTATCACTGTATGGATCTACTATTACTTACCCTTAATACTACTGTTACAACACTTTTCTACTATTATTGTAGCCAACGACACTAATATTAATAATGTTATGATACTATTACCAATAACGTCTACTTATTTTCTATTGTTGATTATGAGATATAATGTGCATATGATATACTAGATGTTAGAAATATACCCTTCCAGCTCATATATATTTACATTTAGCCCATTGCATTTACTTATATATTGTACCCTATGTCGTGATAATGAATAAGATTCATTTTCTTTGTTTCTTCTCTACTCTTCGTTCCGTCTTCTTACTTCCGCCTGGCTCTAGCCTCATCTTCTACATGGTATCAGGAGTCACCATGGGAGATCAAGAATCGAATGACTCCCTCCCTCCCTCCTCTTCCAACATTTTTGATCCCTCCTCCACCATTCCCGTCATTCCCGCACCACTCAAGTTTCTTGTCACTGACGTCAAGAACCTTCTTCCCTACCCTCTCACATCTGACAACTATGCCATATGGCGTACTCAGATCTTGCAGTAGTTCAATGCTACCGGTTACGCCGGCCACCTGACGGGACAAGCCAAACAGCCTGCCGACACCGACTCCTCTACTCAAGCAGCCTGGCAGATCGTTGACAGCACGCTTCTCTCTACCTTATTTTCGACGATCTCTCAATCCATCTTACCTTAGATCCTTTCTCCTACCACCGCCCATGAGGTGTGGACGGTTCTTGAACGTCGTCTTCAACCATCAAGCCGCTCACGTGTCATTCAGCTCAAAAATGAGCTATTTTGCATCCAATTGAAAGATCTTAATATGCAGCGGTATCTTGCTCAGATAAAATCAATTGTCGACAACATCTCAGCTTTCGACTCCAAGATTGATCCGGAAGACATCATTCTGCATATCCTCAATGGCCTGCCTGCCACCTACAATTCATTCAAGACCTCCATCCGCACATCTCTCCTTCCCATATATCTTGACACCTTTTATTCCCTTCTTTGTAATGAGGAAATCCACCTACAGCAAGAAACCCTCAACGATCTCTCAAATGCTTCATCTTACAACCAATCCCGCGGCCACAACCAAAAACTTTTCTCCAAGAATAAGAATCCGTCAACCACATCCAGCCTGTTGACCATGCCTACCAATCAGCCAATTCCCAACACGTCTGCGCGGCCTACTTGCCAAATATGTGGCAAAATTGACCACATTGCTCTAAACTACTAGCACCGAATAAATTTCACCCATGCTCCAACCACACCCAGACCTCGTCATGCTCTTCTTGTTACTCCGCCCGCCAACACTACCCAGGATTGGATTCTTGATTCCAGCGCATCTACTCACCTCAAATCGGACGGCAACAACCTTCAAACCTCCACGGCGTACCACAGCTCTGAAGCTGTGTCCATCGCCAATGGCACATCGATCCCGATTCGCAACTCTGATCATGGACTTCTTCCCCTACCCGATACACCTCGTAAGCTTCGTCTCTCAAATCTTCTCCATGTACCATCATTAACTCATAATATTTTATTCCTCTCCAAATTAACTTCTGACAACTCCATCTCAATCTCCTTTGATGCTAACAATTTTGAAATCAAGGATATCTAGGATCAATGCCCGCTTCTTCGTGGGCGTCTTCATAATGGCCTATATCAAATCCGTCTCTCTCCGGACACTCCTCCAACCGCTCTCCTCGCCAACATCTACACATCCAAATTATGGCACGCCCGATTAGGACATCCGAACACTCACTATCTCTCAATTTTAGCTACTAAGATACCTGAACTACAACATGTAACACATTCTTTTACTTGCACTTCTTGTAATATGGCCAAGAGCCACAAAAAATCATTCAATAAAAGCATTTCTGTTACTTCTGCTCTATTCGACTTAATTCATACTGATGTATGGGGTCCAGCCCCAACAACATCTCTTGACGACTTCTGTTACTATATCATCTTCATCGACGACTTCACTCGCTTCTCCTGGTTATACCTTATGCACTCGAAACAAGAAGCTATCACCAAATTCAAAAAATTCTGCAACTATGTTAAAACTCAGCACAACAGCACACCAAAAAGGCTTCGCTTTGACGGGGGCGGCGAATTCACTAGCACTGCCTTCAAACAATACCTCAATGACTGCAGAATCAATCAACAATTGAGCTATCCTCACACCCCTGAACAAAATGGACTAGCTGAGCGTAAACATAGACATCTCCTCGACCTTACCCATACACTTCTACATGCCTCGCACCTTCCAAATAAATTCTGGGTTGATGCCCTCACCATGGCGCACCATCTCATTAACTGGCTTCCCTCCAAATCCATATCCCTTCAAACCCCGTATCAACACCTTCACGGGACCACACCTGCCTACTCGCATCTTCGCACTTTCGGCTGCCTCTGTTTTCCGTGGCTAAGACCTTACGCTACTGACAAACTCTCACCAAGATCTAGTGAATGTGTATTCTTAGGCTACGCACCTCAATATAAAGGGTATAGGTGCTACAATCTTTCCACAGGCAAGACTCACACGTCTAGACATGCCAGCTTTTATGAAAACAATTTCCTATATCAATCTAAACCCGCTCCAGATTTACCCCCTCCCACTCCTACTAGCACTGAGCTATCTCCGTTACTCCTCACCCCTGTCTCTCACAATTCCTCACAAGCCGTCCAAACCAGCAATCCTCACACTCAGATTTCTACTTTCACTCGCTGCATATCTAATACTACCACTCAACCTGATCACTTACCGCAAGTCTTCCATCCTCCCAGTCCTATCACTACTCGACCCGTCCAACCTATCGCCACTCAGCCACACCCAATGCAAACTCAGCTGAAATTCGGCATCACCAAACCAAAGAAATTCTTTAATCTATTCAGTACAACCATGCCTCAATCTACTCCACTTACCTATAATCAAGTGGCTAAGCTCGATCACTAGCGCACTGCTATGCAAGAAGAATTCTCTGTACTTCAAAATAATGGCACCTGGTCACTCGTCTCGACACCCTCCAACAAACCGGTACTCGGATGTAAGTGGACCTTCAAAACAAAGCTTCTTCCCAGAGGACACGTGGATCGACACGAAGCCCGTCTCATTTCCCTGGGCTATGATCAGAAATTCGGTATTAACTATACTGAGACATTTAGTCCAGTCGCCAAGATGCCCATGATTTGCCTCCTTCTCACTCTTGCCCTATATCATCAATGGCCAATGCTTCAACTCGATATTTCAAATGCCTCCTACATGGCGATTTACTTGATGACATCTACATGTGCCAACCAAAAGGTTTCATTGATCCAAAATTTCCGGACCACGTCTGGAAACTTCGTAAATAACTATACGGACTGAAGCAAGCCCCTCGTCAGTGGTTTCAAAAGCTCACTGGCTTCTTACAATCCAAAGAATTCGGGTTTAGTCATTCCGATCCCACTTTGCTCCTTTATCATAAAAACAACACGCAAATCTACATATTAATTTATGTTGACGATATCCTTGTAATAGGAAATGACCAAACCGTAATACGGCTCCTTCTCAGCCAACTAAAGTCTCAATTTGCTCTCAAGCAACTCGGTCAAATTTCCCTGTTCCTCGGCATCCAAGTTCTACAAACTTCCTCGGGCTACTTCCTCACCCAACAACATTTTGCTACCAAACTCCTTCATGATGCCGGGTTTCAAGACAGCAAACCGGCACCTACACTGATCACACCACCGTCAAAACAAAAGCTAAGTAATACAGAACCTTTTCGTGATCTCACACTATATAGACGTCTTGTTGGATCCCTTCAGTACCTCTCAATCACCAGGCTTGATATTGTTTTCTCCACTAATCTTGTTTGCCAACACATGCAGGCACCAACCATACATGACTTTCAAATGCTCAAGCACCTTCTCCGATATATCAAAGGGACTATAACTTTGGTCTACCAATCACGAAAGGCGAACTCATCTTACATTTGTATACTGATGCTGATTGGGCATCAAATGCCTCTGATCGGAAGTCCATTTCCGACTCATGTACCTTTTTGGGACCCAACTTAATCACTTAGTTTGTCAAGAAGCAGGTCACCATCTCCAAATCATCCACCGAAGTCGAGTATAAATCCCTTTCCGCGGCAACCTCCTCACACACATCTCCTCGAAGGACCAAATTGCTGACATACTAACCAAACCTTTCTCTATCACAAGATTTTGTGAATTACGTGGCAAATTAACCATTCGTCCAAACGAATGCTCAATTTGAGGGAGACTGTTAGCAATATAACCTTCCAGCTCATATATATTTACATTTAGCCCATTGCATTTACTTATATATTGTACCCTGCACCGTGATAATGAATAAGATTCATTTTCTCTGTTTCTTCTCTACTCTCTATCCCATCTTCTTGCTTCCGCCTGGCTCTGGCCTCATCTTCTTCATATGTATTAATACACTTAATTGATACTAATATAGAATGGCTGAATTTGATGCATACTCTTGCATATAGTTTTATTACATTGATGTGATTTTGATAATTTTGTCTAGACTTTGGTTCTACCTATTAATATAATTTCTTTATTAATTGAATATTACTATTATGACATGATTGGTCACTATTTGAATGAATTGATGATTATACTAGTTTACTAAATTACCAGTTACTGTACTACTCATTGTACCGTGCCATTTTATTGCTTTGCAAACTTTACTTCTACTAAGTGTGAGCTTTACTATTTTTCTACTGATTCCTAATAATATGATTGTTACTATTATGAATCGACTGATGACATGCATACTACTTTTTTGCCATGCTTTAAATTCAATTATAGGATTTTAGTGATCTGTTGGATCGTTTAACTTATTATATGCATTTTAAATGATTTTAGGCCAAGGAAGTAGATAAGGAGTGTGAGGCTGATTATGATTCCTCAAGTTTAGTTTGTTTTTTTTTTTAGTTTTTTTTTTGTACTCAGAAATAGATGAATATGTTGTGATTGTATGATTCTTGAGTAGTATTTGTGATTTATGGGTCAGCGAATATAGTTTCATATGCATATTTTAATCAATAGAATTTGCTTCCACTTATATATGATTTTATTATAGATAAATAAAATTAAATAGCTATGTTTATTATCTAATAAAAGATAAAAGAAATAATTCTTCTAAATTAGATTCTGGGGCATGATAATACGAGTGTCAAAATATCACCGGAAAGAATGAGTTGTGCAACTACCAAGATAAATTCAGACTTAGCCTTCCCTTCCTATGTGCTAAGAACTTGGTGATAACATGAACTTCTTCTTAGTTACATATTATGCCAAACAATTTTGCAAGTATAATTATTATAGTTTGCAATATGAAGTGGAAGAAATTTTTTTAGTCAATCCTGCTATTATGCCATTTTCTGTAAAGTCATTCAAGAACAGCTTCATCTTTTTTTTTCCTACAAATATATTTGAATGTTCAGTCTAATGAATAAAATTTAGAACGAGAAGAATTGGCTTTATTTTATGCAGTTGGAAAAGTCCACCAAGCTGCTTTGCGTACTTATAACGAAATCCTATATTCCTTTCCTTGGCATAGAAGAGCTAGCCGACTGCACTGAGACGAATGATCTCTCTTTGAAGGTAGAGATGTACATTGACTACAATTTGCTGCCGTGATTATTAAGGCTTTGTTTGGTACAGTTTTCTTCCTGCTTCTTAAAGCTATTTTTTAGTACAAAAATTAAATTTTTTATACTAAAAATTCACCTTAAGAAGCAGTAAGGAAGCCATCACAAATGAAGCCTAACTCATAAGTTCCTTATCTTTACTACATGTTTTTTTTTTTTTTTTTTGTATTTGCCCAAGTACTAAAGGATGAATTCCATAGGATGAGTTTTCCAAGTATTTCCTTTATTTTTTTTGTTTTCATTATTGTAGCTTTTACTCATGAAATCTCACATGTAGAACCTGAAGTTGACCAATTTCTCAAGGAAGGTGCTGGTAAAGAAGATGAGAAGTGAAAAGCTGACTTCGCCACTATCAACAAAGAAAATTTGTTTGTTGAATAAAGAAATATCATCTGGATGTAAGATTTCTTTTTGACCTGACACTACCAGAGGGTTAGTACTCCTCAATAGCATATGATCTCAGTCCAGCCATGTTCTTAGAGTTCCTTCAAGAGAAAATGGTTGGTATTCCAGCTGACATATTCGACTATACTGTAATGAAGGTAAAAAATCAATTGATAATACAAATACATTATGGAGAATAATTTTATGAGAATTCTTCTCCAATTGATAAGGTAGGATGAGGTAATGAAATAGCGTCAAGGAAAAATTGATGAATTGAGTAAGCAACTTGAAGAAAAATATGAAAAGTAATGACTGAGACAGCGGCCAATAAGCTGAAGAAGATCTTTGAAAAGAGAGTACTCTAGAAAGTTAGACTTTCATGGCCGAAAAGAGAAGATGAGATTGGGAAGTTGCCCACAAGAGTAATGTTGAGCATGAAGCGCAGTCAGGTTGATACAAGAACTTGAATAAAATTTGAAGATAGCTGTTAAGTTCTTTGACGTACCAACCAAAATAGTCGAGTACAAAGAAGAAAAAAAAAAAGTAGTGATGTATATATATATATAATAGTATATATATATATATATATATATATATAAAGATAAAGGGCTTTTAAATCTTTTACAGTGAGCCAAGCTCTAGTGAAAAAGAAAAAAAAACGTAGTGATGAAGAGAGTGCTACAAGCAAATGAATTTTTTTTTCTTTCTTTGCATATTACTATATTTGTATAAAGTTTTTAAAGGTAATAAAATTTTTTATTTATGTGAATTTAACATTATCTGAATTCTAGCCTCTATTTAAATAAAATTTTGCTATGGATGAATACTGAATTCTGACTACCAAATACAAACTATAAATTTTGTTGTTCATTTAAAATAATGAATATTAATGATAAGTTTCATAAGTTAATCCAAATATTGAATACCAAATATAAATGGGAAAATATCAAATATAACATTTTCTTAAGGTTAATTAATAGAGAATACTGAATATTATCATTATAAAAATGAATACCAATAACATCATTAAGAAGATGAATATCAAATACCAATCATTATCATTAAAAAGACAAATATCAAGTATCGAATAACTTCAACAATGAATTTAATGAATACTTAAAAAGGATGAATATCAAATACTCGGTACATGAAAATTTCAAATTTTTTATATCTTTGAAAACTAAGAGATAATCATAATGTAAACTACATTGATCCGAATAGCTTTAAGAACTAGTCCGACTACAAAAAAAAAATAGGTGTCACCCAAATCCTAACTTTTTCTCTCTAAAATTCCTTTCTCTTTCTAACTGGTTGCCTAAGAAAGAAAAATGGATTCTGAGATTATAAAATTTAAGAGGAAAAGGGTATTTTCAAAATATTTCACTTTGATGCCACATGCTAGGCCCCCCCCACACTGCAACGCTCTCCACTAGACAACCTTGCCCTAGAATTGCTGCTTGGAATTATTTTTGGCAAAAAGATAGAGAGCTTAATAAAGTAACACCAGTGACATGGTGCTCCCCATGTAAAAATTTAGATTTTGAAATCATGCACATAACCCCAGGGTCCCGCTCAGAATAGAGTCAGACATTCATATGCATATATAATACTCACAGACACATGCAAGGGGTGTTAAACATAAAAATTTAGTAAGTAAACTTTAACAAATGGGGCTAGAACATATAAAATTGTGCCCAAATTTAATTGGTATTACAATCGTCTACTTCTAAAAAAAATCATCCTCGACATTTCATAGCTCGGATTAATGGAATAGATCAGGATGTAATTGTCTCATTTCATATTTCTTCTCCCAAGTATCTTCTCTTTTATTTGATGCTTCCACTTTACATTAACCTTCGAGATATATTAATTCTTAATCTTCAAACGCTTTATGCTAGAATCCTTTTTGGTGCATCTCTATAGCTTAGATTCGAATGTACCTCCACTTCATCTATAGATACTCAATATCCATAATTAGTTGCTTATTATCTCAAATATGACACATGAAAAATACTATGAGTATCACATATATGCTCTTGCAACTGTAACATGAAGGTAGATATTTCAATCCTTTCAATTTTATCAAATGGTCCAATATACCTTGAACTCAACTTTTCTTTTCTTTTTTTTTTACAAACCTCTTGATTCTTTTCATCAGTATGATTTTCACATATATCTAATCTATAATATGGAATTTCATAGCTTGATGCTTTGCATCATAATACTATTTCTTCTTGTCAGACGTTGCTTTTAATATAACTCTGATCAGACGAATCCTTTCAATAGCATCATCGGTTAAGGCTGGTTTAATAAGAATCCTTCAACTTATCTCTATCCAAGATAAAGGTTTTCAACACTTTTATACCATACATCGCTTCATTAGAGATTGTATTTATAGTTGTTTGAAAACTATTAATGTAGACAAATTCAATTAGAGGTACATGATCTTCTCAAATATATATAAAGCCCATAACTCATAATCTCAACAAGTCCTTTAACACTTGAGTAGTCTTCTTAGACTATCTGTCGATCTATAAATGAAAAGCCATATTGAAATTCAATTTAGTGCATAGACATTACTGAATACCTCTCCACAGCCTAGAGGTAAATCTACCATCCTTATCAATGATTATCACTTTCAATATCCTATATAATTGGATAATCTCTCATGCATACATCTATGCCAATCTATCCACTAAATCACTTGTTAAATTATAATAAAATATACAAAATTATTTACATGAACTTCTATAACTCAAATGGCATTATGTCCTTACCTGATCTTAGGAATCTTATAGCAAAGTCTATCGTCACTTCTTTCTATTTCTACTCTAGAATATATAA